>CM064916.1:26147909-26219786 GCA_032727855.1 Quercus ilex subsp. ballota | reverse complement strand
GACGTTAAGTTTGCCATTAACTTGAATGGAAATCCAAAGTTTAGGGTGTAATCAAAAGTATACTTTAGGTTGGTAAAGTGTAATTTCGTTTTTTTGTTTATAAGGGATTGAGAATAGAACAATTTGGTTTTTTCACATGATGTCATACTTTTCTATCTAAGTTAATAGTAAACTTAATGTCGGGGTGCAAAGTGTAACAAATATCATAGTTTAGGGGTGCATAATGTGCATTCGAAAAGTTTAAGATACAAAGTGTAATATGGGGTATAGTTTAGAGTAATACAATGTAATTTTCCCAAAAATTCATTATGGTGCAAAAGACATAAGCAAAATATCATCAACTCACCATCTTTATGCAAATAATAAAACCATCATCTTTAAGCAGCTTCTAAACCATACTGTTTTTATTTACAAAGTGCTATTATGAGAGCTAAATTAATGTTTTGGAAATAATAGGGCCAACAGTTTTAGTTTATATATACATACACAACATACGAACGTCATTATGTCCCTTGGGTTAAATTGAGGTACAATTTCTTTTATATATATATACACAGAGAGAGAGAGAGAGAGTCCTTAAGGACTGTACTTTGAATTTCCTAATTAAATTAAATTATATAATTTATTGGCCAATACACCATAATGTTTGACTCAATGACTAGTGCACTTTCTTGTATACATATAGTTATGGGAAATGTTAGTTTAGAAAAATATTGGTAGAAATATTTTATGGGAAAAGGGGGAAAAAAAAGCAATTAATTGTTTTGATGCGTTTTTATATTCCTCATAAATAAATAAATATGTGTATATATATATATATATATATATATAGTTATGGGAAATGTTAGTTTAGAAAGATATTTGTAGAAATATTTTATGGGAAAAGGGAAAAAAAAAAAAAGAAATTAATTATTTTGATGGCTTTTTATATTCTTCATAAAAATAGTATCAAAACTTTACTAAAATAGTTTATTAACAAATAACCTAAGGGACCCTATAACTATAGCTTCTAGGATCACATGATTGAATTTAATTTTCACAATTAAATTCAACCACATGGTTGCATTGGTCAATATAGTATAGACCGTGTTATCTTTTTCCAAGGACAACTAAATTCAATTATATGGTTTATTGGCCAATATAACCATATGGTTGGATTTTATTAGAGAACCTATGGTACAACACTTGAAGTATTACGCCTAAATTTTGCTCTTCTACTATTATGCTATAACCTTTGCATCTGGAAATTTATGTTGGTATATAGTCTTGTAATTTTCAACCTCTATTGATTTTTCCATTTAAATTTTTTTCCCCTTGTTTCAACTTTCCTTTTGTATAATAGCATCCAGTTTATTTGAGAAATGTTATAGTCAGAGAAGGAAATCGTGGTCAGAGCAGTTGCAAGCAATGCCAAAAAAGAGAGCAGGCATCTTGGGGAGAATGTAAAAGCTTCAAATGTTACCATTGCAATTGATAGCAAAAATTATATATTACTTTCTTTCTAATTACATTGTGTTATGGCCCTAGCAACTGCATGAGATGAAGACAGTAACAAGTGGGATGTGATCCATTAGAAGTTTTTTTTTTTTTTGGTAAAGGACCTCCATTAGAAGTTATTATATGTTATTAGGACTCTTTGAATAATTGTCCTTTGTTTTTGGTACTGTAAGAAAAAAGCACTTGTTACTTAGGATAGGTGTTATCTTATCACAAGTTTTAGCTTATCTTTATTTCTAATCTCATTGTTCGATTGGTTTCAAAAAAAAAAAAAAAAAAAAAATCTCATTGCTCGATTTGAATTCCAAGCATGTGAGGTCCTGTACAAGAACCACAGTTAATAATAGAAGGGATCATTATTACCGTTTAAAGAATGAATATGTCTACAATAATAATAATTGGAAAACGCGTTACTGATTTTCATTTCTAAGAAGCACAATTAACATAGCCCACCATTGGCAAGCAAGACAACAAAATAGGTTGAACACAGATTAATTGATTTTTTGGGACTTCCCCAGACCATAAACTTGACAGTGTATTTTAGATTAAACCTGGTATAAATCATCTTTCAATGTTTGACAGCATAGGCATAGCTCTCCGAAAATATTTCCCATTTCTAAGCTTCTTGGTCTTCCCCTTTCTACTAAGTGCAAACTTGCTCTTCATTTTTTCCAGCTTCGCTTTCCCCCCTTCTATGTCAGCTCGAATAGCTTTATCTCTTCTGTCATCAGATAGCAAAGCTAATCTGGCAAACTTCTTGGGCCTCACTAGTCCAAGTCTCTCAGTTATGTCCTTGAATGCAGGAACAAGGCCACGTCTAATGAAGCATCCTTCAATGAGCTGCATGGAGTTTGATTCAGGGAGAGATGCGGCATCTTTCAACTCAAGGTCCAAACAAAATGGGGAGTCCTTTAACCACATCCTAAGGGAGTGTGCCTTAGCTACGAGGAGCCCGCTTCGTGTTTTACAAGGCAGAAAAGGGGACCCCATCTCCCAAAGGCAAGCCATCAATGTGCTATTGAGGGAAACCATGTTATACTCTGCCGTCCCTGTTATCAGAACAACTGATTTTGGAGACTCTGGACAACCCTGCAATGATGCATCCTGCCAAGTATAGAAAACCATATGTTAGGCACAAAAATGATTGTCAAAGTCCTAGTGAAAGTTCAGTGATACTGGCAGTTCCTATGGCAGACCACAGTAATTAGGATTAAAGTTCGTCCGCTCTCTATGAATTACATGTTACATTTGCATCCTTCTCAGCTTTTTAAAAGAATGAAAATCACCAAGCATGCATATGAATTCAGATTCACATCATGTTTGTGTTTGTGTTTGTGTGCTCATGTTCATGTCTGTGGATGAATGTGCAATTATGCAGGTATGCTTGAATGCATGCAGGTACCTAGATGCAGAGAGACTAGAATAAGGCAAGATCTTTTACATACATACCGACATTAGTTGAAATCTTATTTCCCAGAGATGCAGAGACAATGTTTTATGCTTTTAGTGATCTAAAAAATGCCTGTCATGTAATTGCTTGTATAAGGCCAGGGTCCTAACTATATTCTTTTTCTCCTTTTTTTTTTTTTTGGGTGCTTAATGAAGATGCTACTTTAGTAGAACTATGGTTTTTTATTTTAATTTTGTTTTAAATTCAAAGAAATGCAGGAATGAATATCTCCAGTATGGTTCTTTCTATAGAAAAATCTTTATTTTTTTGGGAAGGGGGACGCGAGGGGAGGGGGTAGATGTGCAATTACTGGCTCATTCTTAGTCTTTCTATTTTGATTCCAATAAGCTTCCACATTAATATTCATCCCAAGTTGGTGAAAGAACAAGAGTTTGCTCCTATTTAGTTGGCTAGTAAGTCCCACAAAAGGTTCACATCTCACCATGTCAGTATTAACTAGGAAATATAAAATTTGAAAAAAAAGTATCGTCAAAGGATAACATTCAGTTTGATTATATACTTTCAAATCATCTATTATAGATGCTTTTAATAGACAATCCATTTCTTTTCCAAATTTCATAGAGTTGACTAAATCTTATAGCAGGCAATCATCACAATCAAGATGATGTCTGACTTGTGGTAGACTTGATCCACTTTTCCATCCTGTCTCAAGCTTTAATAGCTAACTTGAAAGGTAGCTTAATTAGATCAAGAGCATTCAATGAAAGAAATCAAATGCATACCCAAGCTACTAAACATGTGAGTTTTATTATTCATACTTAGAAAACAGGTCAATATAACACCCAAAGAACTCCCAATTCACCAAAAAAACAAATAACAACAACAATTGCAGTTACTTGTTGGTAACAAGTTAGTAATAGACTAAATTTATTACTATTCAAACACCAACAGTGACCAACCAGTCTTGTCTTTGACTCTGCATACTTGCATGATCGTTATAACCAACCTCTTTTTCCCTAAAAAAAACAGTACATGGGCAATATGAACACAAATTGAATAGCTGTCTAGAGTATTATACATTTTTTTTTATAATTCTTTCGTCTTGAATTTCAGCAACTTATTTACATCAACCCATAACAGGTTTCCTAGTATGCCCACATTCACTTTATAAACCCTACATCAGACCCTTTCTTTTTCTTTTTCTTTTTTGAGAAGTTATAAACCTCATACCAAATCTTAGAATCTACAAACCCCAAGACCACAATCTTTATTGAACTTTTGCTGACTAATTAAGTGCTTGTACACATGAACAACAACAAAAAGTGCAAAGAATATGGGAATAGTCCCAAAAAGATTTCTTTACTGCAAAAATGGCTGGTTGAGTCAAAATATTGGCTTCCCAGTAAATTTATGTAGGAACCAAGATACACGATACATACACGGACCTTTCCACTCATAATTTAATTTACCACCTTGACTAACATATTTGACAAGAGTATTGAAAATGGTCAACCTTTAACACAAATGTTATGATGTTCTGAGAGAGAGAGAGAGAGAGAGAGTACTTTAAATTGATGAGTTGCAAGGCTTTGAACAAAGAAAATTTAGAGATGAGCTCATAGCTTTTTACTTTGGAGCAACACTCATAGATGATAAAATACAAAATCCATTTAAGGTGTATCATTGTGGTGTGCACAACAACCTTCAGAAGCAATAGTAAGAATGAGTGCTGCAGAAATGGTGGAAGGTTCAATAAACACACAACCACAACCAAAAACATAGACAAAAGTAGTGACAGAAGAGCAGAAATGTAAAAAAACACAAGCCTAATCCTGGCAGGTTCTCAGTTGTGCAAATAAGCCAATCCCCAGGAACCCCATATTAGTTAAATCATAACTACCTTGGCAAAATAATTACGAACTTGACAGCTTCCATAGTGACCAAGCATTTTATGAATTCTTTGACAATTCAGCATCTTTCCATAGCATGAACAATGACTTCAGTGAATCATGAGATGTTCATTTGGAATAAAATCATGCTCACTGCTTCAAACACATTTAGGTTTATGTACAGTACATGAACTAATGGGCCATCTAGGTCAAGTGGCCAATATGTTCAATTGGGAGTTCTCAGATTTTAAACTATGTGAATGACTCCAAATAAATAAATAAATAGCATTCTATTTTAACAAATGAAAAACTAACGTTTTGAAATTGACTGATGTGACACCTATATATATATAATTTTTTTTAAAAAGAAAAATATTCCAATAACATGCTACAGGAAGCAGACATGTGATGGTCTGGCAGAAAAGAATATATGTGGCTGAACTGTTACTTGTTAACAATTCATAAGCTCGTCCCAATTTCATTGGGATTAAGACTTTAGTTGAGATGATTTCAGTGACATGCTAATAGTAATAATGACTAACAGCATCCTTAGTAACAGCCATAGAGATTTATTCTAAACTTCTGACAATGGCAGCCTTAAGAGTGCTGTTAATAGAAACGAAAAGGACGAGAACTTGCCTGCATATGGTCAAGCCATAAAGTAAGACCAACAAGAGCTGAACCAGCAGACAACTTTCTAAAATCAGCCTTCCAGTCCTTTTCAGCTACTCTGCATTTAATGGACTGTGAGTTATAAGCAAACTAATGGAAACTAATACATAACACATACATATCTTACTCAAGCTTTTCTTGGCAAAACAGAGTTCTAACCTAGATAAACAAATAACACGAATTGATAGTTCAAAACTGCATTTCCTAGCACCTACCTGAACACGTCATGGTGATAGATGCTCCTCTTGATCGCCAATTGGAAAACCCATGAAGCTGTAGCCCGCAGTTCAAATGCCCACAATAGGTTCTCCAAAGCATTGACAAAATTAAAGGCTGCATTGTCTTCCATGGGTTCTAGTTTCTCTAGACAATGGTCTACCTCTGAAACAAGTGACTCAGATCTTTCTGTCAGAAGCCTACAACACAAGATTCTCTTAGAAACGAATTCACAGAAGTTTAGAAGAAACTAAAAAGTCCATTGGCGACACCTTATCTTCATTCTAAAATTTGAAAAACTAATAAATACCTGATGGGAAGATCAAACCCAGCATCCCGGAGTGCATTTAAGAGGATAAGCATCTCACTTGTCTGCTTGCACAAGCTTGCAGCCCTAATGAAGCATGTCCATACTCTATGGTCTGGCTCCAAGCCACCTTCCTTCATCTCCATGAGCTTTTGTATTCCAGCATTATAATCACCATTCTTGAGATAAGCATCAATGACTGAACTGTATGGTAGTGTATCAAGATTTAAGCCAGTTACTTTCAAATTGTTAAGCACTTTTTCAGCTTCCTGAGGCTGTCCAGAGCTGCCATAAGAAACCATAAGCAGATGCATTGTGGCAATGGTGGGTTCTATTCCTGCCTCTTTCATCATGCCCAATAGCTTTTCTGCTTTGGAATGGTTTCCAGTATTTCTAAACATTTTCATCATTATATGATAAAAGGAACGATCCAATTTAGATCCATTTGACCTTAACTCTTCAAAAAGTTCCTCAGCTTGTTCCAACAGCCGCTGCTTACCAAATGCTGCAATCAGGCTTTTGTACGTGTCTAACTTAGGTTCCAGGCTCACCGTTCTCATTTTTTGCATCAGTGACAAACCTTCTTCTGGTCTATGATCCCTACAGTACATTATAATCAAAGTATTGTAAGTATCCTCATCTGGATTAAGTCCAGCTTCTTGGATTCGCTGGTACACTTGAGCAGTCTTTTTGAAATCCTCAATTCCTGCATATAACTTAAGAATAGAATTCCATATTGAAAGATCAGGTTTAAATCCTGCCTCTTCCATTTCAGATACCATGGCTTCAACATCCCTCACTCGCTTTACCTTGCACAACAAACCAATCATAATCCTGTAAAGATGCATGGTGGGAAAATAACCAGCAGCCTTCATTCCATGATATATTTTCATCACCTCAAAAATATCTCCAGCTTGAGTGAATGCTTCAAGCATCAAAAGAATAGAACTTTTGCTTATCTTAAAACCAATATCTTGCAACTCCTGGATTACCACATAAAGCTCTTTCAATCTCCCATCAACAACTAAAGCTCGCAATAGACCATTTATGGAATCTACAGTTGGGGAAGGGCCATCTCTCATCATTGTATTAAAAATAGCCCGGGCTCGCTCATAGCAACCACCTGCGGCATAAGCTTGAATTAAAGCATTCCAAACCTTCCTATCCACTGTTGTACATTTTTGCCTAAGATTTCCCACCAAGCTTTCTGATTTCTGCCATAGCTTCAATTTCCCATAGGCATCAATAACATCAACGTACATTGAGACATTTTCAAACAAAATACCTTTCATTTCAGCCTGATCAATTAAATGGTGGGCAGTCTCAGGGAAGCCCATTTTACAATATATGAGTACCATAATTTGGTAAAGATTTTCAGATGGTTCAACACCAAAGAATCTCATGTCAGAGAAAAGCTGAGAAGCTTCACCATAGAGTTCATTTTCTTCACAGCCTTGAATCAGGGTTTCATACAAGATAGAACTTCCACTAAATGAACCAAATCCCCTAGTATTAGTGTATTCCTTCAAGGCAGCATCCAATTGGTGAGCCTTGCTAAGTATGACAACCAATGCTTCAGTTAACAGTTGCTTTGAGCCAGGAGCATGTTCTCTCAAGAATTCAAGCAATTCACGTGCTTCTAAGTGCCTTCCGGACGAACTATATGAACTCAAGATAGATACCAAATTCTCACGTTCCAGTTCATAGCCATTGCTGATGGCCAATCTCAACATTTTAGCAGCATGGTCATAGCATCCCCCCTTAACAAGAATGGAAGAAATAACTTGTGGATTCATACCACATAATTCTTCCATATCTCTCATCACTTTTTCAATTCCTTCCATATTGTTTTCCCTCACAAATACTTGGAGCATGAACTCATAAAGGGCATGATCAGGCATGAAGCCATCACACACCATTTCCCGATACAACACCATTGCCTTTTTTGTATCATTGAACCGCAGTAAGATATCCAACATAACTGAGTACGCTAGATGATCAGCCCTAATCCCAGACCTAAGCATGCAATCAAACGTCTCTTCAGCCTCTGCCCGCATCCCAACTTTTGCATACCCACAAATTAAAGCACTATAAGTCTGCAAAGTGGGTTTAACTCCTGCATCCAACATCTCTGACATCACATTTGCAGCCTCCATTATCTTACTCGCTTTCCCAAGTGAATCAATCAAAACAGTGTATGTAATCGCATCAGGATTTCGAACTGACAATTTCATGTCCTTGTAAAGCTGCAGTGCTAAATCATGTCGGCCCTGCTTCCCATACATGTGGATTACAGTATTGTATGTCATCTCATCTTTACCAAACCCCATTTTTATCATTTCTTCCCAAACCTTCTTCACCTTCTCCACATTCCCTTCTCTTGCAAAAGCATATAACAAAGAATTATACGTCACTGCATCAGCCAAAAACCCTTTTGACTCCAAATCATTAAATAGCTGCATAGCTTTGCTAGACAGTCCACATCTCCCATACACTGAAATCATAGCATTATAAGTCCATAAATCAGGCTGGCAATTATGTTCCTCCATATCATCATAAACCTTCACAGCCTCCTCCAAATTTGATTCACGTGAACAAGCACTAATAAGAGTATTGTAAGTTATTATATCCGGCCTAAGTCCTGACCTCCTTACCTCATTCAAAAGATCAATAGCCAAGTTAGGCACCATAGCACCTGACTTCAAACGGGCATTAATCAAAGTATTGAAACTCACAAGGTCTGGCTCGCACCCTCTTTCGCGCATTAAATCAAGCAGTTCTTGAACCTTATTGAACCTCCCATTCCTCGCATACACACCCATCATGGCATTGTACACTTGGACAGTATCACCCACAGCAGACTCTGCCCTGGCAAAAATCTCCACAGCCAAGGCTTCTTGATTAGCCTTTCCAAGAATCGACAAGATGGTGGCAAGCATCCTTGCATTTGGGGAGAACCAATGTCGCAAATTCAACCACTCGTACACCTCCAATGCACGTTGCCAGTTCGACCGGCCCACCCATTTCACCACAAAGCAAAAATCAGTGGGAGTCATCTGAACTTTCCGGTCATCCAACACATCAGCCACAAACTCCTCAGATTTCAATCCTAAAATCCTATCAGTCAAGAATTGCACTCTCTCCCTCCAATCTTTAGCTCTCTTAAGGGCCAATTTAGTCATTCTCTTAAACTTAGTCTTGCTAGGCCTCCCCAACACTTGTTGGGTTTCATCATTCATATTCAAAGATTCTGATTCTAAACCATCATTCCCATTCTGGGTTTTCTCTTTTGTCCCAGAATCCGAGTTTTTTACAGACAAACCAGCATCGTCGACAACATGGGTCAGAGGAGGAGATGGAAATGTGAATTGGGTCTGAGAAGATTGGTAAGTTTCAGTGAGTTTCAAGTGGGGCCATCTCACTGATGGAGAGGCTCTGCTATAGCTAAATTTCTGAGTGTTACTGTTACCATTACTCCTATTGTCGTTATTAATAGTCACTGGGTCAGAACCAGTGCTCGTAGTATCAGCAGCAGCAGCAGTAGTAGTAGAAGTAGCAGAATTTGAAGAACAAGAAATAAAGGAGGTTTTGCATTTGCATACCTTAGTAGATGGGTCTGGTGAGTGTAGTATTAAGGTTGATGAGGTAAAGGCCAGCGTTGGTGAGGAAACCATAGCCTCAGTCAGCTCAGTTGGTTTGGTTCGAGTTTGGGGGAGATATATATATTGCTAACAGATATTTCGTTTTGGCTTGGCGCGGAGAGAGAGAGAACAGCTGGTGGATTTCAATCAATCCAAACGGACCGTAAATTAAGTGGATTTCAGGCCAAATTTTATAAGTGGGCTGTTTTGGGCTCTGAACGCCTGCTCTTTTTTTTTCTTTTTTTTCTTTTTTTCCTTTTTTTAAAATAAATTTAAAAAAAAAATCAAGAATTCATTTGTATTTGAGTAATGCTTGTGCCACATAAAATGACATAACTTGTGCTACAACTCGCTCACGTAGTGAGTTATGAGTGGTAGATATGTGTCCCTACATAGACCCATCATCTCACATTTACCACTCACAACTTGCCATGTGGGCGAGTTTGTGACATAAGTTGTGACATTTTATATGGTACCCGCATTACTCATTTTGTATATAAGGGTGTCTAGCAAATTAAATAATAGGACGTAGGTTTTCAGTTAACTCAGCTGGTAAAATCTTTTATCGTCAAATAAGAGATTTAGATTTTGAATTCCGCTTACACAAAAAATCTATTGATCTCTTGGCATGATGATAATGAGCATTTATCATGGAGCGGATATCATAAGTTAAAATTTTATCATATCAATAAAAATATAATAACAATAATAATCGGAACGGTTGTTAATAATAATATTTTTTTGTACTAACGTGGGTGTCCAAAACTCTTATAGTATTTGACTATTCCACTGAGTATGTGTAGTCCACATATCTTACACACAAGATAATTATAGGTAAGGTAAATTATGAAGAGAACAATGAAAAGAACAAGAAAGAACAGAATAATAAAGGGCTTAGAAACACAAATTGAATTTTTCCTTAAACAATATTTGCCCACACTCAAGTATTGCTAAATGGTTTCTGCAAATTTGTTCCTATGATACAACTAAGTCAAGAATTCTACAAGAAGCAAACTTAGGAAATTCTTGTAAATTTTTAAAAATAGTGCGTTAGAATAAAATCTAAGTATAGGATCATAATTTAACATCAGGGGTTATGACCCTTCAAAAGGTATCTTAGGAGAGTCACGGTGGTACACTGTCCAAGTTAGAACCAAAACATAGCCATTAGAGACAAGAAAACTACACAAATTTTGAGCATAATTGAAATTTTTAGGACACGAGTGCTTATCGGCACTTACTCGTAGAACCACAAGTGGCAATTGACACCTGTGTGTGCACTCTAAATATGCTCTAGACATAGCTGCTGATCGGCACCCAGTCGCAAAGACATGGGTGCTCTCTAAATATGCTCTAGAGATAGGTGCCGATGGCAGCCAGTCAAAAAGACAGGTACCGATCGGCACCTATGTGTACATTCTTGGTTTTCTCTTGTTTATTTATATTTATATTTATATTTATATTTTCTTCACTTCCTATGCTTTTCTAAGCATCTTTACTCTCCTATGTTACCTCCATTGTATATACCTATATATAACCGGGTGTTTGTCACATTTTGAAAATATTGAACTGGTGCTTACTGCTTAATGCTAAGAGCATAGCATATTTTTTTGTATTGGATTTTTGTTACGTTTTTTTCATAACATGCAAACTTCTAACCCATGTACAAACACAAACACATGTATGATTTTTTTTTTTGGATAAGAAGTTATTATTAAGGCAAAATGGGGGGAACCGGCACATCAACTTCCTTATAAAAGACCCATTGAGGGATCAAAGAGATGGGTTGGGGTCCCCAAGTTGAAGAAAAAGAAGAGCATATGAGCGAGTTTATTACAAGAACAATAACAAGAGGAAAAATTTACAACAGAGAAGCAAAGGATTAAGCTGCGAATATCAATGATGATGGACAAAATTTCCCTAGGGGGATTAGCCGATGAGCAAGTAATAGAATCAATGTCAATCTTTGCATCGCCTTTATAAATCACAAACTTACAACCTAGGTTTAAGGCAGTGGAAATGGCCAAGAGGATAGCTTTGGCTTCACCCCAAGCAGGGGATTGAGGAGGATCTTTGGCAGTATAAACCAAAATAATTTGAACATTAGGATCACGACCAACAGCAGAGATGAAGGACGCATGTGGGGTAATGACAGCATCAAAATTGAACTTGATCCAACCATGTGGAGGGGGGACCACTGAGCAGAGGACGTAGGAGACTTAGACAACCAGGCATTGGAATGAGATTTGTAGGCTCGGTTAATTTCATCAGCAAGCTGATTAGGAGGAGAGGAAATATCTTCGAAAATCAAGTTATTCCGACTCCACCAAAGGCGATCACAGGCTATTGCAACTAGAAGGGGAAAGGATTGGCCAAAAAATGGGCAAAGACCAAGAAGATTTATTGGGTTGAGGATAGACTTGACCCACTCAGATGCTGTTTTTGGTGGGATGGATGAAAGGTTGATAGGGATGCTCGTGTGTTGCCAAACTATAATGGCAAAAAGGCATTGAAATAGAATGTGGACCACCGACACTATATGATGTATGATTACAAACACAAACATATGTATGATTACAATTAGACAATGTACGTGGTAGAAAGGTTAAAAAAGGATAAGGTTAATTATTAATTGTTGCACATAATTTATTTATTTATTTATTTTTTTTTTACAAGATAGAAATTCTACTATAACCTAATTTAAGTGTATATGTGTGTAAAACTTCCTCCTGGAGACTTGAATCTCGGTTCTTGCCCCCCACACTTCACAAGCACTTATACTTGTAAAGTGACCATCACACTAGGGCTGGTCTGCTTTGAGGTGGTTGATAATAACCTCTTAATCACCTTTGAACACCACATCTTGGAGTCCAATTTCGAGTGCGTATAAGATGACCCTTTTGCATGCCAGAGCTTCCAAGTCTGCAACCGTTGGAGGTAGTCTGATGTGTTCCAAAAGGGAGGCGATAACCATGCTGTCTGAATCATGAGCTACTACTCCCAATCCCACCAAGTCTGTGTCTATGAAAGTTGCTCCATCAAAATTTATTTTGTAGGCTGAAGGTGGGGGTGGCCGCCATTGTATATCCAAACTATGATATTGTGTTTTCAAAATATGATTTTATCATTTTAATTGAAATTGTGATTCAAAACATGATTTTAGTCTGTGTACGTACATACTGTGTCATGTGTGATAATCACTACTTAAAGGATAATACACTTTTCTTTTTCTTTTTCTAAAAAAAAAAAAATCTAAGATGTAAATTTTACTCTAGCCTAGATCTAAGCATATGTGTGTGAAGTTGCCTTCTAAATACTTAAATTCTGGCCTCCCACTCTATAAGAACTTGTACTTGTAAAGTGATCATCATGCCAATGGTGCACGATGGTAAAGATAGTACATTTAAAATGCTATCAATCATCTCCCAAGGAGGCAAAGAGTGCTTGAGTGAAGTTTAAAAGATTAATAGAGTGGCACAGAAAAAGTGTAAAAAAAAGATAAGCAAGGAGCTAGTACGTAATATGAGTTCATTCTTTATTTAAATTAAGGACTACATGATTCTTAAAAAATAAAATAAAAAATTAAGGAATGCATAATATGATGAGCTTATTTCTTTATTTTGCACCAGAAAAGGCATCATGCAAATTTGTAGATGCTGCTTATTCTGATGGATTCCAGTTATTGCATTCGACGTACTTATCACCCGCAGAGCAACTAGGTTGAGTTATTAGCAACTTGCAAGGGCCATTGTCTTTGATACTCCAAAAACAATCTGTGCAAGCTATGTCTCTTTGGGCTTCGTAAATACAAACCAATGTAATTTCTGATCTCCTTGCCAATACATGCTATAGTAGAATCGTGTTTGATCCCAAAACGCCAGGATGGACAGAGAAATGGTATGAGTTGGTAGGGCTGAGTTCTTTTAACCAAAGATCATCATTCTTCGATTTACAATGAAGGTTAAGCCATTGTTTGTTACTCAAACAATTAGTGATATGAACTGTTGTTAGAGGTTGACATTCACAGAGAGACATTAGACTTACTAGGTTTCTCTCACGCCGCCTAGGGTTATCTGCTAGGGTTTGCTAGTCAAGTATTCCCAGCGTCGAGTGTAGAATATTGTCCCTCCTTTCGTGGAGGTTTCGCTGTTCCCTTCAAGCCGTTGTGCCTGGCAGGACGGTAGGTGTTGTTGTGGTTCTCTATTATGGTGGGGTGGGGTCGAGCTTCTCATTATTATGGCGACTATTGAGGATCTCTGGTCTCGATTTTCCCTGACAGAAGATGAAGTGAATGGGGCTGATGTGCCTCGGAAAAAAGAGGTTGCCATTGTCCGTTTAGCAGCAAAATTTTTTACAAAGCGAGTGGTTAACGCAGAGGCAGTTAGTCGAACTTTCAAACCGCTTTGGAAACTTATTGGAGAGATAAAATTTTGAGACATAGGAGGTAACATACTGCTGTTTGAGTTTGATGATGCGTTGGATTTGGAAAGAGTTCTGGAACTTGAGCCATGGACCTATGATAAAAGCATAGTTGTTTTTTGGCGTGCGGTGGATGTTGAATCAACGCCCCTGCTCTCATTTGATTCCGTTACTTTTTGGGTGCAACTCCACAACGTTCTAGATTTATGTCTCACACAAGCAACGGGTGAAGCAGTGGGTAACACAATTGGGTCTATAATGCAAGTGGCTAATCCGGAGGATGATGGTGAGGGGGGTGAGTTCTTGCAAATTTGGTTATTGATTGACATTACAAAGCCCCTTCCGCGGTGCTGTAAACTATGGTTAGAGGGAGAGCATGTTGGATGGGCTTTGCTTAAGTTCGAGCGACTCCCAAACTTTTGTTATTGGTGTGGGAGAGTTACTCACAACAAGAGAGATTGTGAAGTATGGCTTCGGGGGAAAGGAAACTTGAAAAAAGAAGAGTAACAGTATGGGGGCTAGCTTCGTGCTGAACCGGTGTGTAACGCTAAAAAAACAGTGGTGGTTGTTTCTGGAAGTTCCCGTGGAAAACCGCTATGGAAGAAGGGACCTGCGATGGAGAAGAAACAGTCAACTACCAAATATTTATCCAGCCAAGGTGCTCATGGCTTAGATTTCGACAAGGGGGTTATGGAAAATAGTTCTCAGACTAAGGCAGTGTCTATGGAGGCCGAACCATCAGGTGTGATTGTTACTAATTTTGATATTTTGCATGGAAATGTGTTTAGTGATATTGGTGGGAACTCTGCTGATTTGAATAATAGCATGGGTAACTTGGTGGGCCAGCCAACTTTCATCATTCCCATGCAAAAGGCCTTAAGTATGGAGGGTGGGGTTGGACTTAGTGAGGGGTGGGATGGTGTTTTTTCTTTTAGTGCAAAACAGTCCCTATTAGCAGACATCACTAATAGGGCAGCCACGGAGCCTCTGAAAAGCTCTAAGCAAAAATGGTCACAACTATTGCGTGAGGTTGGAGAATCTGATTCAAGTTCAGATATGGAGATTTTAGAGAGTAGGCGTTCGGAGTTGGAAACTTTGGACTTGACTGTTAGAAAGAAGAAAAGGGTTAATGCAACAAGTAAGGGGGGTAAAGAAAATGATCAGGTGGTGGCTGGTTCCCAGCACTACCAACCACAATGAGTTGCCTTAGCTGGAATTGTTGTGGGCTTGGGAACCCATAGACAGAAGTTGAACTTGCTGACTTGATTGGCAAAAAAGATCCCAAAATGGTTTTCCTCATGGAGACCAAAGTTGATAAGGAGGTTATTGAGAGGATAAGTCGTAAATTGCAGTACAAAATTTTTTTTGTTGTTCCACGCCATATTAGGGGAGGGGGGCTAGCTTTGCTGTGGAAAGAGGATTTTGCGATGAAAGTCCTCACTTTGTCTGATAATCACATTGATGGGGTAGTGGATCAAGAATGGATGACGCCTAGCGTTTCACGAGTTTCTATGGAAAGCCTGAAACTGCCAGCAGGGAAAATTCCTGGAATCTACGTAGAGATTTGAGTCACAGATACAATTTACCTTGGATATGTCTTGGTGACTTTAATGAAATCCTTAAACTCGAAGAGAAGCAGTGATGGTTGGATAGGCCTGAAAGACAAATGCAGGGGTTTCGGGATGCATTGGATTATTGTGCTTTTAAAGATCTTGGTTTTAATGGCTTCCCTTTTACTTGGTGCAATAGAAGACCAAGTGTCCATAATGTTTGGATCAGATTAGACCGTGGGGTGGCAACATTGGAATGGATTTTAAGGTTTCCTACTTCACACATTCATCACTTAGAGTGTTTTCATTCAGATCATAGACCGCTTCTGCTTATTTCAAATGCTGAGCAAAAGAGGTTCTATAAAAAGGGGCGGCCTTTCCGGTTTGAATCTATGTGGCTTAATGATAAATCTTATGAGGATGTGGTGAAACATTCATGGGCTGACTTAAATGACTCTAACCCAGTCAGAATTCTGTTAAAAAATATCACAAGCTGTTAAGAAAACCTGGAATCGGGTTACCTTTGGGCATGTGAGAAACACTTTGGCCGAGAAATTGAAGGATTTGACTCATGCCGAGGAGGCTGGTTTGTACAGCACCAATCCGGACTAGATGAAATGCTTCGATCTAAAATTAATTTGCTTAAGATTAAGGAGGAAGCAATGTGGAAGCAGCGCTTTCATAGTGAGTGGTTGAAGGAGGGTGACCGCAACACTCGATACCTTCATTGTAGGGCCAATCAATGAAATAAGCATACTTATATTTTGGGGTTGGAAGATGAATTTGGTATTTGGACTAAAGATGAAGATCAAATGGGTAGAGTGGCAAGCTCTTATTTTGATACTATGTTCACCACTTTGAATCCAATTGGCTTTGATGAAATTTTGGGTGGTTTACTCCCTACAGTCACTGATGAGATGAATGTTAGTTTGAACAAACCATACAATGCTGAAGAGGTTCTCAAAGCTCTCCACCAAATGGCCCCTCTCATTGCACCAGGACCAGATGGTATGTCTCTTATTTTTTACAAATCTTTTTGGCATATAGTTGGTAAAGATGTGATGGAGGTAGTTCTGACACCTTTAAATTCAGGTTCCATTCTAGAATCTATTAATTCTACCTTTATTGCACTTATCCCCAAAATAAAAGACCCAAAGAAAGTTTCAGATTTTAGGCCTATAAGTGTTTGTAATGTGGTTTACAAACTCATTGCTAAAGTGTTGGTTAACCATTTGAAACTGATTTTGCCCTATGTAGTTTTTGATTCACATTGTGCTTTTCTTTCGGGAAGGCTAATTATTGATAATGTTCTGGTTGCATTTGAGACCCTCCATTTCTTGAAGCGAAAAACCCAAGGTAAAGATGGGTATATGACTTTAAAGCTTGATATGAGCAAATCTTATGACAGAGCGGAGTGGGAATTCTTGGAAAGGGCAATGGTGCATTTGGGGTTTTTTGGTATTTTTGTTGCCACTATTATGTCTTGCATCAAGACTGTATCATACTCTGTTTTGTTTAATGGGGAGACAGGTAGAACTATCAAGCCCAGTAGGGGGCTGAGGCAAGGTGATCCATTGTCTTCGTATTTATTTCTGCTATGTGCCATGGATCTACAAGGTCTGCTCCACAAAGCCGAATCTGATGGAACCATTAGGGAAGTGTCAATTTGCAGGAATGGGCCACATGTTTCTCATCTATTCTTTGTTGATGACAGTGTTCTTTTCTGCTGTTCTAAAGAATCTGAATGCCAGGAAATCCTCCATATCTTATCTGTCTATGAGAGAGGTTTGGGTCAAAAGATAAACAGAGATAAGACAAACATTTTCTTCAGCTCTAATACTCCCCAAGATATCCAAGTCAGAATTCAACATCTGTTGGGTGTTCTAGCTATTAGGCAATATAAGAGATATTTGGGGTTACTTGCGTTTGTGGGGAGAGCGAAGAAGCAAGGGCTTGCCTGCATTAAGGAGAGAATCTAGAAAAAGATCCAAGGTTGGAAGGAGAAACTTCTATCCCAAGCGGGTGGAGAGGTGCTCATCAAATCTGTAATCCAAGCCATTCCAACCTACTCCATGAGTTGTTTCAAACTTCCTAAGGGATTAATTCAGGAAATTAAGGTTATGATCCGCAAATTTTGGTAGGGTTGCAATGGTGACGGCAAGAAAGTGCATTGGGTCAAATGGGAAAGACTTTGCCAAGCTAAAGAGTGTGGAGGCATGGGGTTTAAGGAGATTGAGAAGTTTAATGATGCATTGTTGGCCAAGCAAGTTTGGCGTATGTTGAAAAATCCGGATTCACTTTATCATAGAGTTTTTAAAGCTCGATTTTTCCCGGATTGCTCTATTCTTGAAGCTAACCCCTCGGCTAATGGGTTGTATGCATGGAAGAGCATTTTAAGTGCAAGGGATGTGGTGCGGAAAGGTATGGTTTGGCAGATAGTTGATGGTGAAACAGTGAGTTTAAAGGAGGATAAGTGGCTCCCGAACCAAGTGTACCGTTCGGTTAGTTCCCCTCTCCCTTCTATTCCCCCTAATGCAAAGGTTAGTTTGTTTATTGATAAGGAGAATGGAACATGGAAGGAAGCTGAAATTAAACAAAATTTTCTGCCACATGAAGTAAAGAAAATCATGAGCATCCCTCTTAGTACCAGACTGCCTCAAGATAGCCCTATATAGTCAAAAACGCCTTCGGGTATTTTCTTAACTCGAAGTGCCTACAAGCTGTTGGTTCATGATGCTTCAGTCAGCAACCCAAGTAGCTTAAATCCTCACCCCCAGAGACATCTTTGGAGAGGTGTTTGGATGCTATGAATCCCAAATAAGGTGAAGCACTTTACTTGGCGAGTTTGCAATAACTCACTTCCAACAATGGACAACTTGCATCGTTGCCACATAACCCTTTCTGCCTGCTGCAATGCTTGCCAGACCAAAATTGAAGATATCTTGCACGTGGTTTGGGGTTGCCCTGAGGTGGCAAATCTATGGAGTACACTCAGTTGGGTGCAACACTCAATTCCTCACTCTCCTGGGGATTTTTCTAACCTTTTCTTAAGTTTTTTGCAGGCCCGGGATGATTATAGGGTGGAGATCTTTGCCATTTCAGCTTGGCTACTCTAGAATAGGTGTAATTCCATTCATTTTCACCATCCGACTCGGCCACTGAACCAGGTTTTCTCGGAAGCTGCTAGAATATTGCAAGATTTCCTTGAAGCTCAAGATGATCCACCAGGCATAGTTCGAAACCCAGTCCAGTAGAAATGGTCTGCCCCAGCACAGCCACAATACAAAGCCAACTTCGATGGAGCTATTTTCAAAAGCAATGACTCGGCCTGTTTGGGTGTTATAATTCGAGACACCAACGGCGCAGTCATAGGCGCTCTGTTAGCTCGAGTCCCACTGCCCCAGTCCATGGCAATGGTTGAAGCTCTAGCTTGTCGAAGAGCAGTCCAATTCGCTGTTGAAATTGGTCTACATGAAGTGGTTTTTGAAGGTGATGTAGCAGTGATCATCAACGCCATGGCTCAGGGATTGGCCAACCAATCCTTGTATGGTCACATAGTTGATGATATTTTAGCCCAAGCTTCTCTTTTATCTTCCTCTGTTTTTTGTTTTGCTTCTCGGTTATGTAATACAGTAGCAGACGCCTTGGCCAAACGTGCTTAAGTAGGACCTGACTTACAAGTTTGGTTAGAGGATTGTCTTGAAGACATTGCCCCTCTGGTTTTGGGTGATGTCCCTTAATGTGTTTTTTTTCATTGTTTCAATAAAAGCCTAGCCCGTTTTTGGGGTCTGGTTTCTCAAAAAAAAAAAAAAAAAAATAGAAAAAGAAGAAGCAACATAAGGGTTGTCAGCAATAATACAACTCTTTCGAGTGGACCCATGATGTTTGTAATTCCTTTTTGGTACTTTGAGAAGATTATTGATTATTTGCTTATTTATAGGGTCAGATAGAAACCAGATATAATGGAATCCCATTTGGAACATCCTCATGTCATTAAATGAGATTGGTTCAATATTCTAATATGGGAAAAATGTAATTGCTTAGTACAAACTGTCCATTTATGTAAGATGCTAAAATCACAGAGCTCTTTAAAGCAAGTGAATCAATTTTGTAAAGGAAACTGTTTGTTTTGTTTTGTTTTTGTTTTTGTTTTGTTTTTTTTTGTTTTTGTTTTTTTGAGAATGTAACGAGAACTGTTTTGATATGACTACATAAATGAAATATTTTGAATTTGGTAAATACTGGTGTGTCGTTTTAGAGTTACAACAATATATATGTGTATTTTATATTTTTATAAATATATAATTTAAAATTCACATTTTTTTAGCCCAAATATTAGTTTAAGTATATTAACCTAATATATTAACTTTTTTTAAAGGAAAAACCTAACATATTAACTTAAATAATATGTTTTATAATATATTTTAGAGTTATTCTTTATTGTAAGGTCTAAAACATTAATATAGGTAGAATAACCCAAAAACTCTTTGGCACATTCTATATAATATTTAATTCAATTCAATTTAGAGGAGTATTAGTACCTATATTTCTCCAAAAAAAAAAAAAAAAAAATGAATACTGGTACCGATTTAATAGACAATACAATTATGTTGGCAGTACAATCGATAGCAGTTTGGTATTGATTACCTTGGTTTAAAGGTTGGCTTATATAGTAATAATGGTATAAACTATAGAGTAATTATTTTTATAATTTAATTATTACAACAAATGGGAAGGGGATTCAATCCATGATTCTACTTGTAAATGAGATTCATGTACAATGCTTTTAAATACAAAGAATTTTACAAAACTAGTCGGAGGTGATAGGGCAAAAATGTATTAACCCCTTGCAATTAATTAATTAATTACCCAAGTTAATTAATTAGATCAAATTTCATGCAATAGCATGGCAGCACAAATAAATCACCAAATTATTTAAATGTAGCGGAAAATAAATTTGACACAGGTGATTTGTTTACGAATGGGGAAAACCATCGAGGCAAAACCACACCGGGTGATTTTAGGTCACCACTCTCAAGAATCCACTATTATCAATTATAAGCGGTTACAAGTATAAAGAATCTTACCAAACCCTTTGGCCTATTCCGAAATACTAACTTACAGTTGAACCCTTACCCCAATACCCAGTTGGACTTGTATTGTAGGAGCAATCTTTCCCTTGATACACGAATCCCAGTACGTGACTAACCAATATGCACGAATCCCAGTACGTGACTAACCAATATGCACGAATCCCAGTCGTGACTAACTCCAGCAACTTGAAGAGGTTGTTGGCTGCAAAGTTCTTCAGTTCATCAACGATGAAGATCAGGAAACTCATTGGTCACAAAACTCTTGGCGTAAAGACGCAGTGGCTTCTTTAGAGAGAATAATGAACTAGGGCATTTTCTGCATGCACGACGGCCTTTTAAAATAAACCTTATCTATTTATAGGGTTATGAGAAAAGAAACCCTATACAAATATTTCAGCTTGAATGAAAAATCAGATCTGGAAGTTTTGATATCATAAGTTTCGACAGAAACAGCTTGTGTTGAGCTTTTGTCGAGCTTCGACTTTAAATCTCGATAGAAGTCTTTCTGTCGAGATTGTTGTCGAGCTTTAATGAACAACTCTTCTTCACTTGTTTCTTGGTCAAATCTTCATAGCTTTAACACTTGACTTGAACAACATGTTTCTTGAAGTTTTAAATCCATCATAGATTTACTCAATTACAAGTAAAGTGCATTTTGTTAAAGGATTAGTCAATTACATAAAATATGTCTCTAACAGGAGGTATGATAAAAATTTGACATGACTGTTTGATATATATATATATATATATATATATATTCTATGCCAATGCAATAAATGGATTCATTGGAAGCTTTAAGTGAGAGAGATAGATGTGAAGAATCTAAACAGATATATTAAAAGGTTACATGAATTTGATTCTATTTTTTTTAAAAAAAAGGCAGAAATACATGTAACGATCTATCTATTTGTATTAATTAGTTTTTTGAAAATAGACCTTTAAAAAAAAAAAAAAGATTTTTAAGAATTGCATTTAAAAATGTATTTATTAAAACGTATTTAAGCCATTGGTAAAATCTAATTAAAGTATTATTGTTGGAAGAAAATCAATGTGAAAATGTGGATATATAATTTTTGCAATTTGTAAAAATTAAGTACTCTATAAATTGTGATTTGATAACGTACCTTATTCTTAGTTCTAAAAAAGCATTTTTTCTTCGATCTTATAACATGGGTTCGCCAGATAATTACTAATACTTAAATGGCATGTATTTCAAAATGAATGTTATTAGGTTGTGTGGAGGGAGTTTGATCCCTAAATATTTTATTTGACAACAAGACTTTATCAGTTAAGATAATTGAAATCACAAATTTTTTTTTTAAAAAAAAAAATTAAGAATCACAAATACTTAACTTATTATTAGTCTAGTCCAGCATATAGACATGCTTAAATCCACACTCAACAACATGTTGGGGCGTCAACTTATAATTGGATTACAACCCTTACACATGAGAGTACTACGAGAACTAGCATCAGGTGTGCTAAATGCTAAATTTTTAGCTTTTAGCATACCAAACACCAAAAACTCAGCCACATCAAATACTTCAAATGTCAAAATTTTGGCATGGGGCTACAATGTCGTTCTAAAAATGAGATGGTATGGGCTAAAATGCTAAAACTTTTATTTATTTTTTATTCACTCTTTCTCTCCTCTCCACTAACTCTCACCTTTGTCTTCTTTTTACATTCTCTCTCTCGTCCCTCTCTAGTGGTGGCTTTTCGGTGGCGATGCATGGCCAATCTTGTGGGTTGTAGACAGTAATATGTGGGTCTTAGGCGGTGGTTTGATCTAACAGGTTTTGGAGGTGAGTTGCGGTGTTGGTGGTTGTGGGTTGCAAGAGTGGGGTGGTAGTGCTGGTTTCGGTTTGTGGGTCACCTAAGGTTGTGCCCATGGGTTTTGTGGATTGTTAGATTTTCGGTGGGTCGACATTCTTGTTGGTGGTATTGGGTTGATTTTGATTGGTTGAGATCATATTCATCTCCTCTTCTTCTTCTTCTTTTTATTTTTTTTGGATTTGTTGTGGTGGTTTTGGTTTGATTTTGGGGTTTTTTTAGTAGTATTGGTGGTGGAGCTTGCCTATGTGTGGTGTTACTGAATTTATAATTTTTTTTTTTTTTTTATTCTGTAGAAGTTTTATTGAGAATATTTTAATGGGTTGGGAATTGGGATTTTAAAATGGAATATCTGGTGTAAGATGCATTGGAAAGTGATTTGTTAAAATAGATAGAATAACTTTTTAGTGCATGAAAATACCATTTTTTAGCACAACGGATGAAAAAGTGAATTTAATAACGTGAGACTTGAGCACTAGCATCAAGTATTGTAAAAAAAAAAAAAATTGCTACTTTAACACATCAAAAAGCTATTTTTCCTATTTTAAGACACAATTTTACAATACACCCTACGTCACGTATTATATTTTGTTACCATTTTATTTAAATATTAATTTTTTATTCTTTTTAGGCGAAACTACATTATTAGTCCCTGAAGTTTACCTACTGAGCACTTTTAGTCCCTGAAATTTCAACTTGAGTGCTATTGGTCCCTAAAATCTCAAAACTAAGCACAATTGGTCACTCCACTAACTTCCTTTAGTTTTTTTTATTAGGTGTCAAGTGGAAAAATGAGTTGGCAACATTATTTAGGAGAGTAGACTACATGCAATTGCTTAACATGCATTTCCTACAATATGTATGAGATGGCACAATAAAAATAAGACATGTCAAAAATTGCCTTATAAACAAGTACAAAGCCAGCTTGGCAATTACTATTGAACCAAAACTCATTTCATGTTATTCTGTAATTCTCCCACACTAGTCAGATCCAGTTGCCGTTGCCAACATCCATACTTCAACTTCACACCATCCGGTTATGGTACTCTCCATGAACTTGGCCTGAATCTTCAAACTTAAAGACCCAAAAAAGACAAAGCAAAGAAACTTTCATTTTGTTTGCAAATTGAATAAACCACGAAGCACAAGACATATAGGGGACTAGAGCTATAGATGCAGTTTTTGGTGATAGCAAAAGGCAATGGTGAACACCAATTAAGGGAAAAATCGGGACCTCACCTCGTCCGACGTCCATATTAAAGGTCCCCAATAATATGTACAAGGTATGAATTGGATCAAATCTAGTTCCCCTATAACTCAACGCCCATTCAGCCACATGAGAACAAGTTTGCTCCAGAAATTTAATTTTAAATGTTCATGGCAAGAGATCTGTTCCAGGTATTGCATGTATGTAGGACTATGTAGGTTGTTAGAATTGGCTGCGCTCCAATGTACGGAGATCTAGTTTGCGAACCTCCTTAATTGTCTTGTGGTCTCCGAAGATCTTACATGGATTTCACTAGAAGTTACAGAGAGATAGAGAGAACGAGAGGTAACAAAGAGACAGAGAGGGGTAAATGGAGAGGAGAGATGTCTAAGATTTTTTTAATTAAAAAAATGTTGCCACATCATTAAAAGTATGCCAACTCATATTTTTGTTAGCTACATAAGCAAAAAAACTAACGGAAGTTAGTGGAGGGACTAATTGTGTTTAGTTTAGAAACTTTAAGGACTAATAGTGCTTAGTTGAAACTTTAGCAACTAAAAGCGCTTAGTAGGTAAACTACAAGAACCAATAATGTAGTTTCGCCTTCTTATTATCACTTTATCATACCACTTTACAATACACTCTACATTAAATATTCTTTTTACTACTTTACACTCTACAATTTTTTTTTTTTGAGGAATAATTATAACATGCTGCTAACATTGCAGCTCGAATCCTTTCCTTCTTAGACCCCCAAACACTTTGTACATGAGGAGATGCCAATTCAGTTACAAGGCCTTTGGCTTGCACTCTACATTAAATATTCTTTCTTTTTACTACTTTCAGTTTTTTTTTTTTTTTTGGGAGGGAGTAAGGAGAGAGAAAAATTTGATTAATAAAAACACAAAAAATAAAAAATAAAAAATAAATACAACATCTTAAGGCACAATTCTTTTTTTTTTTTTTTTTTTTTTTTGCGGATCTCTAAGAGCATTCTCATTAGGTGTGCTAAATGTGCCAAATGCCAAATATTTGGCACATTTAGCACACCAAACACAAAAACAACCTCTCATGAAGTGTGCTAAATGTCTCAAAAATATGAGACATGCTACAGTACGCTCTCAAATATGAGAGCGTACGGCCAACAATGCCAAAACACTGTTTGGCTTATTTAAATCATTTTTTTCTATCTCCTCCTCTCAGTTCTCTCTCTCTATCCGGCATTCTGAAACCCATCTCTCTCTCTCTCTCTGGGGCACTCTCATCGCCGTCTCGCCACGCCCACGCCGTCTCGCCATCGCCGATCTCGCTGCGGTGTATGTCCGATTCAATTTATGATTTTAGTGTAAATTGTAATTAATTTTATAATTGATTGGTGGATTTGGGATGTGGGTTTGTATAATTTGGTGGATGTGGGTTTGTGCGCCGGTGGTGGGTTTGGTGGATGTGGGTTTGTGCGCAGCCGATCTCTCTGGTTGTGTGTTTTTTTTTTTTTTTTTTTTTTTTGAGGTGGCGTTGGTGGATGTGGGTTTGTGCTGGTGGTGGCTGTCGGTGTTGTTGCGGCAGTGGTTGTTGGTGGCCGTTGTTGCGGCAATATAGGTTGTGCCATTGTTGTTGTTGACGATGAGGATGAGAATGATATGGAGAAATTTTACCGTTTGAAGTTTTTTTTTTAATGATATTTTAATGTGATGGATATATTATTTTAATGTATGGGATTGAAAAATAGAACACCTGATAAATGAGATGTTGTAAAATGATGTTGTAAAATAGTAAAGTAGGTTTTTGGTGTGTTAAAATGACATTTTTTATAAAACAGCTAATGAGAATGCTCCGGCACAATTCTAAACAACAGAATTGCATTGTAATGCCAAATGAATTTGGCATTTATCATATCTCATGAGGTGTAGTATTTGGTGTCTGGTGTGGCAAATATGCTAAAAATGTCGCGGCACACTTATGCCAATGCTTAAAGAATGCCGTGGATTTGGGTATATATTTGTCCTTTTGTCATGCCCTCATTTTCCCTCATCAATCACAACTACACGTTTTCAGTTATAAAACACAATTTTGTGTGTGTTTTTTTTTATGAAACACAAGGTTTTTTTTTTTTGGTTCTTCTCCTCTCTCTCTCTCTCTTTCTCGAAGATGGGAGCTTGAGGAGAAGAATGGAGAAACACAAGTGTGTTTTGTAAAACAAACGCAACCATGTTTTCGATATTTGCTTGGTTTTGTCTAATGATGGTAGGGACCAGGGACTATTTTTCTCATCTCTAATAGCAGTTAGCACCTTCTCACGCTGTCGCTCTTTCTCCAAACCTGTAAGTTTGTTTTACCTTTCAGGTATTTCATGTTTAAGACTTGCATGTTTCACCAATTGGAGCACTGACCCAATAAACATTCATTAAGCCTTTTAAGTTTTAACCTGTATAATCTTTGTTCATATCCTGATTTTCTTCTTTCCAGTACATTTAGATTCATGCCCTGTCTTTGCTTCCTTATTCATACCAAGTACACGCTCTTTCATCCCAGTTAGCTTCTTTCTGAACTCAGTTTTTTTGGTTTTCCTCATTCTTCAATCTTTTAAGCTTAAGCCCAGAATAACAATTGTTATGGTATAATATTTATGATAACTGTTTGAATTGACGAGGACCCATTTGCTGAAATTGTTGGATTTTGCAATATTGAGTTGCAATTCAGGGTTTAATTAGTAATTGTTGGAAAAAACATTTGTGTTTTTCTACACATTAAAGTGAAATTGAGAAAACCCACCTGGTAAATTTTCTCTACGATGATATAAAGTGTTGCAATTAGGTGTGCATTTATTGTTAAAGTTGAAATCTAGATTTGAAACCTTTAAAAGAGTTGAAATTTGGGTGCTTGTAAGGTAGACTTTTTTTATTGTTTTGTGGTATTTTGTTTTCACATAGATTTTGTGTGACACAAGTATTGTTAAAGTGTTTCTGTAAATTTGTCCCAATGATACAACTAAGTCAAGACTTCTACAAGAAGTAAATATGGAAAATTCTTGTAAATTTCTAGATGGTCTGTAATTAGTATAAAATTTGAATATGAAATCACTATTTAATGTCATTCTCAAAAAAAAAAAAAAAAATCACAATTTAATGTCAATGGCTCTTTTGATAAGTAATAAGAGTAGTATTAATCAAGAAGAAAAAGTGAATAAAGCAAATACAAGGTGTTCATGATGGTGAATACAAGAAAAAGCAACAAACAACAACAAATATATAAAAAGCAACTTAAGGGAATATTCTAAGAGAAAAAAGAAACTCAACGATGGAAGAACAATTCGAAGAACCCAACACCTAGACAAAAAAAAAAGTTCCCTAGCATAGAGCTTGTAACTGAACAAGCGATTTCTCCTTAGCCTCAAAAGAGTACCGATTTCTTTCCATTCAAACAATCCACATCAAACAGCTAGGAATCATATTCTATATGTCGGAATTAAATTTCCCCAGCCAGTAATTCCTACAAAACACAAAACTTTCCATAGAACCTAGCATGACCCATTGGATCCCAAACACTTGAAGCATATGCATCCACAACGAGTGAGCTACAGGACAATGGAGGAGAAGATGATCCATAGATTTCTCATTACAGCAGCACATACAACACCGATTCACCAAAGCGAGACCCCAGGGCATTAGATTATCCAAGGTAAGGATCCAACCATGAACTGTTGTCCACATGAAGACCGCCACCCTTTTAGGAATATTAATTTTCCAAATACCCTTCCAAGGGAAACTAGGGATAGAAGCACCCCGGATCTTATTGAAATAGGACTGAATATCAAACTTACCATTCCTATTAAGACACCAATGGGAATTGTCACACCCAACACCCCTAAGAATCTGAGATTGAATGAAATTAAGGGAAGAGAAGGCAGCTTCTAATTCCCTATCGTGAAAGTTTCTATAAAATCTCAAATTCCAAATTCTCTCATTTCCACCCTCTTGATAACATAAAAAATTAGAAATGCAAGCTTGTCATTTGAACACGCATATAACTGAGAATAGAGCATTTTAAGTGAGATATCCCCAACCCACCTATCATGCCAAAAAAGAATACAAGAGCCATCACCCACCACTAGGGCCAAATGTTTGGAGAATCTCTCCCAACCTTCATTAATACCACGCCATAAAACACACCCGTGAGCCCTTCTGCGGACTTTTGTATTCCACCCTTCTTTTGACCATTCAAAAAGCATCTTAGGAGAGTCACGGTGGTACACTATCCAAGTTAGAACCAAAACATAGCCATTAGAGACAAGAAAAGCACACAAATTTGAGCATAATTGAAAATTTTAGGACACTGAGTGCTTGTCGGTACTTAGTCATAGAAACACAAGTGGCAATTTGACACACGTGTGCACTCTTCACAAAGACATAGGTGCGATCGATACCTATGTGTACATTCTTGGCTTTCAATTTATTTGTAAAAATAATCTTCTTCACTTCCTATTCTTTTCTAAGCATCTTTACTCTCCTAATCGCATTCATTTTATATACCTATATATAACCTGATGTTTGTCAAATTTTGAAAATATTGAACAGGTGCTTAATACTAATAGTAAACCACATTCTATCCCGAGAAGATGTGATGGGATTATTTGAGGACTAGCTGAGCATGGTTTTGAAATTCAAATTGGACCGTACGGTCAAACCAAATTAACTGAAAACTGGTCAATAAATCCGATTTTTTAAACTAACAAAACCAGAAATTCATAATTTGTAGCGAACCCCTTGAACCGAGGTCAAACTGCACGATTTACAAAACCGAAAATGGTTTTACCGGTTGGATAACAGCTTTTTATTATTTTATTATTTTATTATTTTTAATTTCTTGAAAATAGGCAGTGGTGGTCCATCTATTGTCACCGCTGGAAGGCCAGGCTTGATATCTCGTTTCGCCAAAAGCTCCACCATCATTAGATCTTGTTCTACTGTCTCTGGATCTTACTGTTGAGTGTTTGGTGATTTGGTTAGAGGGAGGATGGATCTGTTTTGGTAAAGATAGATTAGAGGGATAGAGAATGAGATAGGGAGAGTGAAAGAAGAAAAGAAAGAAGATGAAGACACTTAAGAGCACTTGCAGCAGTAGTGGCAAAAAGCTAAAAAGCTATTTGGAGCTGCAGCGGTGGAGTTATAGCCAAAAAATTTGGCTTCTTAGCTACAAAATAAAATACTATTTTGTGTTCACATTGCTAGTTAGAATATTTGTGGTGTTTTTTTTTTTTTTTGGTAGTGGGATGTATTATTTTATTATAGTAGATATATTATTGTATTGTAATGTTTATATTATTTTATTGTGTTGAAAGCTAAAATATATCCACTGCTGCAGCATGTGAGTAAGTAAAATAGATAAAGTAATTTTTTGTGGTGTCAAATAATTAAAAATATAACTCCACTGTTGTAAATGCTCTAAAAGAAAGGTGAGATCTGACGCTTTATTGGGGAGAGGGTGACATGACATGTGAGACAGTTGCTTGGGGAAGTGTAATTTTTTTAATTAAATAGGATGATATGTGTGGAGTGTGGCCGTAGATTTTTTTTTCTTCTCTTTATTACTGTTTGAAACTCTAGGTGAGTAGGTTCAAATTACAACTTAGAGAATCCATATTGGTAGAGCTATTTTTTTTTAAACTATTTGGCATTACAAAAAGCTACTTTATCTATTTTACCTTCTCACATTACAAATCATCCAACGTTAGTCATTTTATTTTAACTTTTAACACGATAAAATAATATAAACACTACAACAAAATAATATTTCATTCAAACGACAAAACATAACCACATCGACCATCAAAGCCATAGAAATCATTGCATAGCCACAGCCTCGCCACTGTAACCAATACCCATAAAAAACAGTGAAGCAGAACAAAAAAGAAAGCAGAAAAACCAGAAAAAAAAACGAGCAGATCGACAACAACCTAGATCAAAAACACAAACCAAGAGGCTGAAACCCATAGATCGACAACAACCCACGCCCGAAACACAAGAGAGAGGCCGAAACCCATGCCTAAAACACAAACCCAAACTGAAACCCATGCCTGAAACACAAACCTAAAATACAAACACAGCCCGAAACTCAGCCCGAAATCCATGCTGAAACACAAGCACAAATGCCGAAAACAGAGAAAAGACGCCGAGATGGGTCCCGAAACACAAACCCAAACCGAAACCCATGCCCGAAACACAAACTCAGCCCGAAACACAAACACAGCCCGAAACTCAGACTGAAATCCATGCTGAAACTCAAGCACAAATGCTGAAAACAGAGAAGAAAGGCTGAGATGGGTCAGCGTGGGTAAGCTTCGAACTTGGGACTTGGGGCTTTGGGGTCTGTGGTGGCTGGGCTCGGCGGCAATGGGTTTGTGGTGGCTGTGCTCGTGCAGATTGGCGTGGAGGAAGAGAGAAGCAGATGGAGAGGGAGTGAGGAGAGAGACATGGAGAAACAAATGAAATGCAAGAAGAAGAGGAAGAAGAAAAATAAGAATAAAAGAGAGAAAAAAAATTAGTAAAATAATTAAGGCTCCGCTTGGGAGTTCATAAAAGAAGGGAATGGAATGGAATAGAATGATCATAAGGGAATGGAAAAGAATGGAATAGAATGGAATGTATTTAAGTAAGGGGAAAAAAATGGAAAAGAATGGAATGGAATGGAATTAAGTAACCTTGATTGGATGTTTTAAAATAAAGGAATAGAAAGGAATAAAAATGAATGGAATGTAAGTAATCTTGTTTGGGAGCAACAGGGAGGGAATGGAATGGAATCATTTTATGACAATATTCCTATTAGACTCCTATTTTAAAATAAAGAGTTGAATATATAGGGGTATTTTGGGAGTTTTAGTAAAAAAATCATTAAATCTAATTCTATTCCCTCTTATTCCTCCCAATTTAGGAGGGAATGAAAATTTGAGGTTTTAAGGGAATAGAGAGGAATGAGTGTTCCCTCCTACCTATTCCATTCCCTCCCACTTAAACTCCCAAACAAGGGAATGAACTTTCTATTCCCTCCATTAAAACTCCCAAACAAGGGAATGGAAGAATATTCTAAAATGATTATTTTCATTCCTTTTCATTCCATTCCATTCTCTCCTCCCAAGTGAGGCCTAAAAGCAGTGTGAATGCACAAATAAAATTTTATTTATTTATTTATTTATTTTACCTTTCAGCTACAGTGCACAGTTATTTTAGCTGCGCATGATAGCTGTGGAACCAAAAAATATAGCTTTGGCTCCACCATTGTAGTGCACATTTTGGTATTTGGTGATGCTAAAAATAGCAATATAGCTATTTACCACCACCAATGTGGATGCTCTTACAAGTCCAAGGTCTAGAGATATAGTATTTTGTATTTAAAATAATTATTTAAGATGAGACAAGACATTTGTGACTGTGGTTTTTTTATTTTTGTTTGAAAGATTAAATGGGATATGGTAATCCAAACATTTGAAGTTACTTTAGAATTATATTGGTATACTGAAAAACTGTTATGTGGTACAAATTTGGTAAAGTATTTGAAATAGAAAAATATTTAATTATTTTTGAATAAATTTGTAAAATAATATCACCTTAACTTTAATTAAGATATACTTGAACCTCTTTAAATATTATTTTTGGCAAGATTTTTAATTTTTATATATTTTTTAATATTAATTAATTATGATATCATCATGGTTCGACTTCGGTCAAACCTCGGTTCAACCTTAAAAACCTTGAACCTCTCCCTTTACTGTTCATTAAACAGTCTGGGTTTTAAAACCATGTTGCTGAGGTGACTGTCCACAACTGAGTTTGAATTATTTTTAATCTAAGCGTTGTTTATTTGGAATCAGAGGAATACAATTATACATGGATGGAAATTAAAGGAATTGGTTGGCTAAATAAAAGATCAAGGGATTATTTGGAAGAATTTCACCAAGCACAAGACCAGTTAAACATTCCAGATACGAATGTGAGTGTAACTGCATGGCATCCTCCTCTTGCATCGATCTTCAATTGAACTTTGATGCTGCAATTTTCTAGGACTTGAACAACTTAGGATTTGGTCCAATGATCCAGAATGTGAAGGGAGAGGTGATGGTGGCTATGTCAGCTAAGGGTCCACCCATGAGAGATAGTGAAGAGGCTGAAGTTTTGGCATGTAGAAAGCTTTGGAGTTTGGTATTGATGCAGTTTTTTCAAAATTGGTTGTAGAGGGAGACAACGCCAATATCACGGGCTCCATCTCTACCATTGGTGTAAACCAGTCTTGGTTAGGCCAAATTATTGAGGACATTCAAAGTCTTTCTCTTGGACTTCGTTGGATGAATGTTAGCCATGTAAAACGGGGTGCAAATAATGTGGCCATTCTTTGGCTAGGTATGCTAGGAATATTACTGAGGATATGTGCTGGATGGAGGACTCTCCTTCACCAGCTTAGGAAGATTGTACTATGATTTTTTATCTTTTCATTGAATGAAAATTGAGTTGTTTCTAAAATCACAGGTACAAATACAAACACATTTATGATTACAATTATACACTGCACGTGGTAGAAAGGTTAAAAAAGATAAGGTTAATTGTTAATTGTTGCTAGGGCAGAGCCAAAAATTTTAGTTTGACGGGGCCAAGTTCTGATACTAGTATATTATTTAAGGATTAACTCAAGCCCCCACACACACGTGCGCACACACACACACACACACACACACAAGTATGTATATATATATATATATATATATACATACATACACATACAAAAATTAATTTTCTAACAGAACTTATCATCTTCTAAATTTTAATGAATATATAAAAGTCGTGTACTTATATTAAATGTGTATAAAAATATATAATAAAAAAATATAATGTAGTATCTCCTATCAAAATTATGCATGATGATGATGTTTCATATAATAAAATTAATCTTTTATCATCTCCATATTGAAATTTTGAAGATTTTATTTTTAATGGAACCAATGAAGTCTTCAAGTTCAAGAATAATGCAAGACTTTAACGCATACAAGAGCATAATTTACACCCAAAAAATGCATATTGTCTCTATAACTACTTGACCAATTGGTCTTTTTGTTAGGTTCTAAAGACTTAGGATTTCATGTATTTAGAATTCTAATATGTATTGTTGGTAAACCATGATCAAAACAGGTTGTTTAGTCTTATTTAGACTTGCTTAAAGTTGGTTATTTTATGTAAAGTTGGAATCGAGCTGATTTAGTAGTTATTGTGCATCTCGGCTTGATTTGATTGATCGAAACTTAGGCTCAATCAATCGAATTTCGCACAGTATGCGTTTTTGCTGCATAATTCCAACTCAGCCCTAACTCCTAAACGTTTAGGGTTTTATGTTTTTGCCCTAGGTATATAAGGCAAACCCTAGCCACGTTTTAGAGGTTGCTCATAGTGCTATTTGTGTGAATCTCTTGTGAGATTTGTGATGAGCTTTCCTTTACACAAGCTTAGAATTATCAAGAAGGAGATTCGTTCAAGAACTTGATGATCATTCATTTGCTGCCATAAGAGCTTAAAGATACACAAGCAGGAGTGCTTGTACTTGCTGGAGAATCTAAGAAAGAAGGAGTCCGTGGTTTCGGAGCTTGCACGAGATCGTGTCAGTAAGTTTTTACTGGTGGGTAGCAATAAGATGTTAGTGGTCTAAGTCTTTTTGTAATACTTCGATTCTTTTATAGTAGATTCAGGTTTACCTTGAGGATAGCTAGGTTAAATCCTCCATAGGTTTTTACCGGTGTGGTTTCTTGGGTCATCATATCTTTGTGTTATTTATATTTCCGCTGCTATATACTTGATATGATTGTTTGATTGTGATAACCTAGATTTGCATAATTTGATTAAGTTAATCACTTGGCTAATTAACTAGGTTAATGCTGTTGTTGTTTAAGGGTCTAAAAACAAACAAGTGGTATCAGAGCGGGTTGCTCTTTGTTTGTAGATCTTTTGATCTCTGAGTTGATCCTTGACCCCTGTTGTCATGGAACATGAACACTCTCTTGTTATTTCTCCCCACTTTGATGGGAATAATTATGCTTATTGGAAAGTAAGGATGAAAGCATTCTTGAAATCTATTGATGTGAGAGTCTGGAACTCCATTGAATACGGATGGGAGAAGCCCACTACTCCTGTGAGTGAGTGGCAAACTTCTCAAAAAGAAGCAGCTGGGTTCAATAGCAAAGCTATGAATGTCATCTTTAACACTGTTTCTATGGAGGAATTTAAGAGAATCTCTAATGTTGAGGTTGCTCACACTGCTTGGAAAATCCTCTAGACTGTGCATGAAGGCACTAAGGCTGTTAAAATTAATTAGTTGCAGCAGTTAACATCTAGATTTGAAAGCATTAGGATGTCTGATGATGAATCTTTTGATGAATTCTATGCTAAACTAAATGACACTGTTAATTCTGCATATAATCTGGGTGAAATCTATGATCAACCTATAATTGTTAGGAAGATTTTTAGATCTTTGACTGAGGACTTTAGACTCAAAGTGACTGCCATCACTGAGAGCAAGGATATGGACTCCACCCCTATTGATGAACTTGTAGGATCTCTTCAGTCCTATGAGTTGGACCTACCTAAAACTACCAATCCGAGACAGTGGCTCTTAAGTCAGTTGATGATGTTGAGGTTGGTGGATTTGATGATGAGCTCTCTGCTACAGAGATTGCTTACCTTGTCAAGAACTTTAGAAACTTTCTCAGGAATAGTAACAGAAGGGCAAGAGGTACAAACACTGCTGAATCTAGAAACTTTAGGAAGAATGATCTCACTAATGTTAACAACAATGAAAAACCTAGAGAAAAAGTTAGTCAATCTTCAAACAATTCTTTGGGCCCTTAGTGTTTTGGATGTCAAGGGTATGGTCACATGAAATCTGAATGTCCTACATACTTGAGGTCTAAGGGTAAGAGAACCCTTCTGATGGGGAACTCTCTGATGATGCAGATCTTCAAGAAGCCTACAATAAACTTTGCAAAGTTGCTACAAAGGATGCCATGAATGTTGAATTAGGCTTAAAGAAAGTTGCATCTCTTGAGCTTGAAAAGAAAAATCTGCTTGTTAAATTGTTTGATGCTAATGAACTTTTGAACAATGTGAAAACTGAGAATATGCACTTGTTTGATAAAGTTAAATCTTTGGAACATGATTTATCTGTTGCTAGATCTGCTAGTTCTAAACTTGATCAAATGCTGAGTGTTCAAAAGGCTCCTTCTGACAAATCTGGATTAGGTTTTGTTGAAAGCATCTCTGTGTCTGCACCAAATTCCATAAACTTTGTTCCTTCTTCTTCCTCTGAACACCCTGTGAGTGAGGTTGTGAGTAAGATTGCTAAACCTGTAAAGGTCACACCTCCTAGGAAGATTAGGGTTGATCTGAAAGAGTCTAAACCTAAGGAGTCTACCCTTTCTAAGGACAAGATGCATGGTAAGCCTGTTTGGGTTTGTCATTTTTGTGGAAAGTCTAGACACATTCGTCCAAACTGTTACAAGCTGCAAGCAGCTAAGCGAGCAAATAAGTCGAAAGTGCCTGTGCCTTAAGCAGAAGATCCTATGGCACTTATTGGTGAATTGGTAAAGGCTCTAAACCTTTATTCCAATCCTAGAGTTGGAAATCACTCTAATTAGAATAAGAACTCCAATGCTCGTAGTGCATCTAAAAGGTTTTGGATGCAAAAGGCTCGATTTAATTGAGTCTTTCTGACATGGTCCTTGTGGTTCATTGCTCTACTCTTTGTGACCATTGTTCTTTGGTTTCTAGTTTTTCTGTTTTGTTTCTAGGATTTGCATTGCATAACATTCATGCATTTCATTCTAGGACTATTTTTTGTTTTTTCTTTTCAAAATAAAAAAATAAAAAAAATAAAAAAAAGAGGAAAAGGAAGCAAATTGTGTCTTGTATTTACTCTCTTGGTTTTTGAAAACAAGGTTGGTCAATTTATTTTCACATAACATGTCTTTGTACCTTGTTTAGCTTGGATGAGCTTATTTATTACACTTTACTAGTTGAAACTTTGTAGTGCATGTTGTGTGGGAAAGATGTTTATGGTTTTTGATCACTTTGTCTTGATCTTGAAGTCACATGTCTTTGATTGTTGGACTTGATCCTTTTGAGAAAGGCATAAATAACCATCTCACCACTGTTCACTAGCCAATCATGAACACCTTAGTGCATATCGTAAGATTTTGTGCTCGAGAAAGTGTAGCACATGCACAAAAAGAACATAAGGTGTAGCCTCGGTTTAAATGCTTAAAATTGGTGTGTACATTATTGGGCTTAAAGCTATATCAATAAATAAAATTGGTGTGTACATTATCTCGGCTATTTTAATAAGTTTCTAAACAACTAAAATTAGTGTGTACGATATGAGGCAAATTCAAGAAACTTACATGATTGCAAGCTTATGATCTAGGAGATGTGAGAGTTATATGATGTAACTCTTTAGGTGATAGTCTCTTTCAAATTCTATGTGATGAATTTTGTAGACTTTGTGTTTGATTTCTATTCACATATCACCTCACATGTATCTCAAGCTTTTACTAGTTGCACACACTACACGAGTTACTCTTTGCTAAACTTTGTACATGTTATTGTGTGTGTTTTTGGTCTGACCAACCAAGTTTGAAAATACTTTGAGTTTTATGCAAAACAGATTTGTTGCTTGAGAATTAAAAAGGGAGATTGTTTGAAATCTTATTTTTGGGAAAACTGGGTTTAAATCTTGGGTTTTTGGAAAGCATTTCATATCATACTCATGCATTTTATTCATCAATTTCAATGCTTTGAGGAGTTTTTGTCCAAAATGTGTTTTTGTTTTCAAAACTATGTTTTTCTCTTAAAATTTAGTGAGCCTCTGTCTGTTTCGATTGATCCAATTTGTTTTCATCAATCGAATTTGTTTTAAAAATTCTTTATCAGTTTCTGTCTATTTCGATCAATCAAAAATCATGAACCAGGTTTTTAAAAAAAAAAGATCTTGACCTTTTCAAACACCTTTTTCAAAAGTTCTAAACTTTTTCTCTCTCTCTCTTCGATTCGGACTAGGCTCCACTTCAATTTTTTGTCGTTTTCCTTTGGATTTTTTGCAAAATTTTCCTCTCCCAAAGTCGGTAAGTCCATTTTACCCCTCATTTTGCTTTTATTTTCACATTTTATGCATTTTTCATGCATTTTATTTGGGAATTTTTCGACTATGAAAATTTGGGGTTTTTGGTATTTTTGATCTTTTCTTCCACAATTGATCAATGGGTTTTAGTTATTGGAAGTTATAAACATGTTCTATGATGCTTAATTTGATCAATTTGGTGTTGTGTGAAAAATTGAAATTCTAGGGCTTGAATGTATCCGATTTGGGGTTTTTGTTTAATTAGGTTAAAATTGATGAAATTGGCTTGTTAAATTGATGTAATTGATCATTATAATATGCATTCTAGCTTGTGTGATGATCAATTGGTCAAATTGTTCATAAAAATAAACATATGGTTTTCAAATTTTGGGGTTTTTGTTAGAAACTTTATGTTCAAGCCAATTTTGTGAATTTAAAACCTAAATTGAACTTAGTTTCACTGCATTAGAGCATGCATCATGACATTTAAACTGTTCATGCATCATATAGATTTTTTTTTCTATATTTGTTTTGAGTTAACTTGCAGTCTACCCTTGGTTTTTTCTTTTTTGTTCTTTTTGGTTCTGCTTTGTGTCTTTGTCCTTTCCTTAGCACCATGCCTAGGAAGACTAGAGCCCATAGGACTCCCTCCTCTACTTCTGAGTCTCCCTCATGGAGTGAGCTGTTTAAGGATGCCAAAAGCAGATAGGCTTATGATAAGTTGAACAGTAAGAGGAAAATTTGGGCTGAGCGTTCTGTTGTTTTAAATGAGATAGATCCTGCCATTAGGGCAAATTTTGAGAGTAGGGGCTGGCTGTCCTTGTTGGAGATAGATCATCCACCCTCGACCGCCCTGATTAGAGAGTTCTACTCGAACCTCTTTTGCCACATCTATGATTCCAACACCCTTGTTAGGAGTTGGATACGAGGTGTTGAGTTCACCATTACCCCTAGGGTAGTGGTTGAGGCTCTTGGGGTCCCGGTCGTTAGGTAGCCCGTCTATCCTTATGAGGAGTCTCCACCCTTGGATGATGTCATGTCATACATCACTGGGTCTTCTATCCAGTGAGGTTCTGATCCTAGGATCACGTCCGCTGAGCTTTCTGAGACTTCCTATCTTTTTCTTAGGATAGCGTGTCATTCCTTGTGGCCTATTTCTCATCTCCACACCATCCCTATAGAGAGATGTGTGTTTTTATATGCTCTTGTTTCTGGTGCTTCTATTTCTTTTTCTCATCTATTTCTTCGTTCTTTGAATGAGATTCATAGGAGTAGCACTGTTGGTCACGCTCTTGTTTATCCTATTTTCATTCATCGGATTTTGTTGTTTTTAGGATTAGATGGTTTCCCCGCGTCTGAGCCCGTACATATTACTGGTCCTATAGGTGCCACTTTCCTTAGGCAGAGGGCTGCACATTTGAGACTTCTCATGTTCAGTCTTCTGGTGCTGTACCGCCTCCACCCTCTTCTATAGGTGATGCACAGGCTGAGACGTCTGGTGGTGCTACTGCTGCTGCTGATGTTCCTTCACCGACTACTTCAGATGAGTTCGACATTTGATGTACGTTGGATCATGTCTTGACCGTTCAGGCAGCTCAGGGACAGGTTTTGGTGGACTTGCTTGATGAGGTTCGTGCTATGCGTGTAGAGTTGGCGCATTTTAGATGATCTCCTACACCACCTCCTTTTGATGATAGACTTTGATTGCCCTTTGGCATTCCATCACAAAAAGGGGGAGTAGCTTTTGTATAGCTTGTAGAGTTTTTGTTGATAGGGGGAGCTTTTTGTTTGGTTGGAGCCTGTGGTGATTAGATTGTATCTAGGAGCTACACTTTGTATTTTACATTCCTTTTGGCTCTTGATTTTTTTTTTTTGGTTTGTTGGGCTATTCATGTTAGGGGGAGATATATTTTTTTTTTTAATTCTTGTTTCACTGCTTATTGACTTATATTTTTGAGTTATTCATTTGATATATGTCTTTATTTAGTGTTTTGGTGAAATCAAGAATTTATTTTGTTTACTTGTATTTTCCACGCATGCGTTTATGCGTTTGTTGAGTATTTCAGGAAATACAGGTTGATTCAATTGAGCTGCTGTTTACAGTTGCAACTGATGGATGGTAGTTAGGATTGGATTTGTTATGTAAAGGGCTTTATTTTGTAAACTTTGAGCTTTTAGTTTGTGTTTTGTCACGGATTGCCAAATGGGGAGTTTGTTAGGTTCTAAAGACTTTAGGATTTCATGTATTTAGAACTCTAATATGTATTGTTGGCAAACCATGATAAAAACAGGTTGTTTAGTCTTATTTAGACTTGTTCAAAGTTGGTTCTTTTATATAAAGTTGGAATTGAGCTGATGCAGTAGTTATTGTGCATCTCGGCCTGGCTCGATTGATCGAAGCTTAGGCTCGATCAATCGAATTTCGCACAGTATGCGTTTTTGTTGCATAATTCCAACTCAGCCCTAACTCCTAAAACGTTTAGGGTTTTATGTTTTTGCCCTAGGTATATAAGGCAAACCCTAACCACGTTTTAGAGGTTGCTCATATTGCTGTTTGTGTGAATCTCTTGTGAGATCTGTAAGGAGCTTTCCTTCATACAAGCTTAGGATTATCAAGAAGGAGATTTGTTCAAGAACTTGATGATCATTCAGTTGCTGCCATAAGAGCTTAAAGATACACAAGCGGAGTGCTTGTACTTGCTGGAAAATCCAAGAAAGAAGGAGTCCGTGGTTTCGGAGCTTGCACGTGGTCGTGTCAGTAAGTTTCTATTGGTGGGTAGCAATAAGATGTTAGTGGTCTAAGTCTTTTTGTAATACTTCAATTCTTTCATTGTGGATTCAGGTTTACCTTAAGGATAGTTAGGTTAAATCCTCTCCAGGTTTTTACCGGTGTGGTTTCCTGGGTCATCATATCTTTGTGTTATTTATATTTCCGTTGCTATATACTTGATATGATTGTTTGATTGTGATAACCTAGATTTGCATAATTTGACTAAGTTAATCACTTGGCTAATTAACTAGGTTAATCCTGTTGTTGTTTAAGGGGTCTAAAAACAAACACTTTTTACTTTTGAAATTTTTATTTTAAGTGCGTAACAGTTTAAACCCTATATCTTTAAAATTAACAAATTCAAACTTTATATATAGTTGTAAAAGTAATAAATTAAATTCTTAGGTTTCAAAAAGTAATAAATTAAACTCTAAACTTATATTAAATCTCAAACACAATAGGTTGAATTTTAATTTGTTACTTTATGAAAGATCAAGATTAAATTTGTTACTTTTTGAAACATCAAAGTTAAATTTGTTATCTTCCAAACTACATAGTTTAATTTATTAAACCACTTAAATTATATGATTTTAAATATAATCTATCTTTCTTTTAAGAGCACCACTACAATGACTCAAAATTTGGAGGGGCCAACTTCAATTTTTGCAAACTACATTTTTAAAAATGTATATCATAAACATTCTATAAACACTAATTGTTGCACAAAACTAATTACATATATATAGCAGTACATATAAACTGCGGAATCGTGTTTTCAGAACATGATTTTACCATTTTAATTGCAATCATGATTCAAAACATGATTTTAGCCTGGGTGTACGTTCAAATTGTGTGTGATAATCATTACTTAAATGATTTTTTTTTATTTATTTATTATCTAAGATAGAAATAATACGATTTTAAATAAAATTTCTCTTTCTTTTAATAGCACCATTGAAATGACTCAAAATTCAGGGGGGGGGGGGGCAACTTCAAATTTTGAAACTACATTTTTTAATATCGAAATAATATACATAATATAAATAAATTTCTTACAAATTTTGGGGTTGGGGTGGGGGGGGGGGGGGGGGGGCATGCTTGTGTGTGGCTCTACCACTGATCGATTGTTGCATACAACTAATTACATATAGCCATACATACAGACTGTGAAATCAAATTTTCAAAACATGATTTTACCATTTTAATTGAAATAGTGATTCAAAACATGATTTTTGCATGTGTGTATGTACATACTATGTGTGATAAGTACTACTTAAAAGATAGTATACTTAAAAAAAAAAAAAAAATTAAGATAGAAATAATACTCTAACCTAATCTAAGCATATGTGTGTGAAGCTTTCTCTTAGATACTTAAACTCCGGCCCTTGTTTCCCTCACCTTACAAGTACATGTTCTTGTAGAGTGATAATAATGCTAAGGGTGAGTACTGGTAAGGATAATACACCTAAAATGCTATCAATCAACTCCCAAGGAGGCAAGGAGTAAGTGAGTTAAGGTTAAAAAACATAGAGTGGCACAGAAAAAGGGTAAAAAAAGATAGCAAGGAGTACATAATATGAGTTCATTCTTGATTTAAATTAAGGACTGTTGTATATATAGGTATATACATGAATAGGTTGTAATAATGATGTTTGGGTTTGGAGAATATTGTTTCATAAAGTTGATAAAGTGAAAATTCAAGTTCTAGAATTTTCTAAGTGAAAATTCAAGTTCTGAAATTTTCTAAGTGAAAATTCGAAATTCAGTATTTTCGATTGGTCGAAACTTTGGCTCGATTGATTGAAATGGTAAGAAAATAATCTTGGAGTCTCTAGATGATTTGATCGCCATTCGATTCCTGTTCGATCGATCAAAAAGAGCATTTGATCGATTGATCGAAAGGAACTCTCGACTGATTGAAACTCAAAAAAACTGAATTTTCTGCAGAATTTTCTGGCGATTGTTCAGAGAGTTTGAAGAGGTTTCAAGCCTTGTGAACTGTTTTATAAAGCATTTTAACTCTCAATACTTGACTTTTGATGAAATATAACCATATAGATATAAATAGAGGCTTATGTTCACTTGAAAAATAAGCCTGTGTGTGATAATCAAAGCGTATGTGTAGGTTCCTCCTAGATATATATACTCAAACTCCGTCCCATGTCTCCCTCACCATATAAGTACACGTTCTTGTAAAGTGATTATCACGCTAAGATTGAGTATTGGTAAGAATAATACAATTAAAATGCAATCAATCAACTCCAAAGGAGGCAAGGAGTGAGTGAGTTAAGCCTAAAAGAAGAGTAAGAAAAGATAAGCAAGGAGTACATAATATAAGTTTATTCTTGATTTAAATTAAGGAATACATGATTCTTGAAAAGAAAAAAGAAATTAAGGAGTACATGCATGATATGATGAGCTTATTCTTTATTTTGCAGCAGAAAAGGCATCATGCAAATTTGCAAGATTATGGATGCTGCTCATTCTGATGGATTCCAGTTATAGCATTTAACGTACTTATCACCCGCAGAGCAATTAGGTTGAGTTAGAGACTTGCAAGGGCCATTGTCTTTGATACTCCAAAAACAATCTGTGCAAGTTATGTCTCTTTGGGCTTCGAAAATATTAAACCAATGTAATTTCTTATCACCTTGCCAAAACATGCTACAGTAGAATAGTGTAGTAGCCCAAACGTCGGGATGGAAAGAAAATTCGTATGAGTTGGTAGGGGCGACTACTCTTGACCCAAGATCATCATTCTTCGATTTACAATGAAAGTTAAGCCATTGTTTGTTACTCAAACAATCAGTGATATGAACTGTTGTAGGAGGATCACATTCACAGAGAGACATTAGCAACATAAGGGTTGTCAGCAGTAATACAACTCTTCCGAGTGGACTCATGATGTTTTTAATTCCTTTTTGGTACTTTGAGAAGATTATTGATTATTTGCTTATTTATAGGATCAGATAGAGACCAAGTATAATGGAATCCCATTTGGAATATCCTCATGTCATAAAATGAGATTGGTTCAATCTTCTAATACGGGAAAAATTAAGTGCTCTGTACAAACCTTCCATAAATGTTAGATGCAAAATTAAGAGAGCTCTTTAAAGCAAGTGAGTCAGTCTTGTAACGGAAACTGTTTCATTATGACCACAGAGACATTAGCAACATAAGGGTTGTCAGCAGTAATACAACTCTTCCGAGTGGACTTATGATGTTTTTCATTCCTTTTTGGTACTTTGAGAAGATTATTGATTATTTGCTTATTTATAGGATCAGATAGAGACCAAGTATAATGGAATCCCATTTGGAATATCCTCATGTCATAAAATGAGATTGGTTCAATCTTCTAATATGGGAAAAATTAAGTGCTCTGTACAAACCTTCCATAAATGTAAGATGCAAAATTAAGAGAGCTCTTTAAAGCAAGTGAGTCAGTTTTGTAACGGAAACTGTTTCAATATGACCACAGAAATAATGGATTAAGACCTTCTAGAGTTCCTAGGGTACTCTACAACATAGTGTTCCTTTAATTCTGCCCTTTCTTTTTAAAATTAATGTGTTTGTTTGTTTAGACCCCTTAAACCAGATTTTTTAACCTAATATATTAGCCAAGCGATTACTTAGGTTAATTATTCAGATTTAGGTTAAACAATAATAAATCATATCATACAAAGTAGCAGAAAGTAAATAATACCACGATATGATGACCTAGGAAAACCAATGAAAAAAGCCGTTTCAAGGTAAAAACTTGAGGATGATTTGACCTAACAATCCTCAAGGTAAAGCAAATCCATTATAAGAGAATCGAAGTTTTTATAATCAGATTTAACCCTAAATTTGTTGCTACCTCAAGTAGTAACTTACTGACACGGCCCTATGCAAGCTCTTAATCCATGGAATCCTCTTCTTGGACTTATTGCAACACAAGCACTCACGGTTGTGACTTTGAGATCCGACTCAAATATTTTAGATCACCTTCACTTGTTGATATTTGTAGTAGCAACTAGATTTTACCAATGCTTGATTGTAGATCTTGCTCCAGTAGATGCTTGTGTAGTTAGAAGGTACAATACCTTTCAAATCTCACAAAGAGTAACTCACAAGTCTTCCAAAGGTCTCCAAAACGTAGCTAGGGTTTCCCTTTTATATGTGGACAAGTTGGATTGAAACCCTTAACGTTTTCGCAGGTTTGGGCCTTGTTTAAAAATTCTGCAAAATCTGATTTCTATGATTTTCGATCGGTCGAATCTAATTTTCGATCAATCGAGCTTGGTAGATTCTGACTCTTCTTTTTTGCAGTTAGCTTGAACTTGAAGTTTGAAACTTACACCTTTGAGCAATGCCTAACACATAGACTAGACATGTTTTGTTCTCGGTTTTCCAACACATACAAAATAGAATTCTAAACATTTAATCCTAAATCTTTAGAATCTAACAATCTCCTCCTTTGGCAATCAGTGACAGAACACACATACAAAATGAATTGCTCAAATCAAACATCAGCCCAATTACAAAGTATTACCCTAATACAATTCTATCACAACTACTAACTATTAGTTGCTAGTATAGAGAGCAGCTGTTGAAAGAATTAACTTGTAAATTCCTAAAACACTGAAAACAAACCATAAATGCATGTGTGGAAAATATAGTACAAATCCAATAAATAAAAACTGAACTTGAATTCACAAAAACATAAAAATAGACAGAATATCAAATGAATAAACGTCAAATATACTATCATAGTCAATGAACCAACAATGTTTGTGAAACAAGAACAATAAAACAAAACAAATATACATCAAAATAATGAAAAGAAAAATAAATCAAAATCTAAGCAACTCCCCCTAAACACAAAAATCTCTCTACTCCCCCTAAATACAAAAGCCCTCACCAGACCTAAAACCTACTCCCTCTTTTTGTTGCGAATTGCCAAAGGCAACCATCAAGCATTAGAGGGCGGAGGAGGTGGAAAAGCACTCCTATACTTGGCAAAATCAGCTCTCAAGGTAGCAACCTCAGTAAGTAACTCATCAATAAGTTGTCCATGAGCTGCCTGAGTAGTCATAAAGGACTCCATCATGGCACGAAGTGAGAGAGGCGGGGTAATTGTAGGGTCAACAACATCATCATCACCAAAAGGATCCAGAGCTACAGTAGGATCCATATGTACCTCCTCTACAACAGGCATATCACCAGAGGCATGAGATGTAGTAGTAGCTTCACCTCTTGATCTCTTTGAAGTCCCAGTGCTTGGTTCAACACTCTTCATCTAAGCCTGTCGCTGTTTGAGAAAAGTGGCTCCTATAGGGGCAGTGATATGAACTAACTCTAGAGGAGGAAAGTTTGATAACCCTAGAAAGCTCAACGCCCTATATATATATATATACACACACACACACAGGAAAAAACAGCTTATGTGTTTTGGACTTACTCCTATAAATATCAACAATAGTTTGAATGAATAGGGAAGGAAAACATATAGATCCATCTATGATAAAAGCCTAAAGAAATTGTACGTTTTTAGACCCCTTAAAACACAAGTTGTTTAACATAGTTATTTAGCCAAGTGATTACTTAGATAAATTATTCAGATCTAGGTTAACACAAGCAAATCGTATCATGTAAATAATGCAGAAATATAAAGAACACATGATATGATAACCTAGAAAAACCAAACCGGTAAGAAACTTGGGGAGGATTTAACCTAGCTATCCTCAAGGTAAAACAGATTCACTATGAAAGAATTGAAGTTTTTACAATAGAACTTAGACCACTAACATCCTATTACTACCTCGTGTAGAAAAATTACTACCACGACCACGTGATAGCTCCAAGTCCATGGACTACTTCTTTCCTTGATCCACTGCAACCACAAGTACTCCCACTTATGACTTTGAGACTCCACTCAAAGGTTTTAGATCTTCTTTAAATTCTTTATGTAGCAACTGAAGCGATCACCAAGTTCTTGACATGAATCTTAATCTTGATAACCCTAAGTGTGTATGAAGGTAAACACCTCTAGATCTCACAAGAGATTCAACACACAGCACATCAAAAACTTCTAAAATGTAGCTAGGGTTTTTCCTTTTATACTTGAAGTAAAACATGAAAACCTACACATCAAACCAGGCTTGGGCTGAGTTGGAAATTTTGCAGAAAAAATAATATGCACAAGGTTCGATCGATTGAGTCTAATTTTTGATCGATCGAGCCTTTCAGATTTAGTCTAATAAATCCTACAATCACTCAATTCCAACTTTACAAATAAAAACACTTTGAGCAGCCTAAATATAGACTCTAAGTTTTGATCATGGTTTGCCAACACATTACAAATTGAAATTCTAATACATTTAGTTCCTAAAGTCTTAGAACCTAACAGAAATGCACACCTATCTATAGGAATAGTATGAACATGAGAGATAGGGAAGATATTATGGCAGGATATCTTTAAGTAAAGATAATTAAGCTCAATAAACTCACATGAGTTTATTCTTGGTTCAAATCCCCAAGAAACTGACCTACCACAAAGCAAAGACATAATATCATCTAATGGAGAAAACTTAGTGTATGGATTTGTGGGTTTACGAACTAAAGGTACACCTAGAGCTTTAGAAACTATATGTTTAGTAATCCTAAACTCTTTACCTCTAATCCAAGTAGTCAAATAATGACCACTTGTAACCTCAAGATAAATAGAGAGATTCGAATAAAACTCTCTTATCAAAGCAGTAGGAGGATCAGAAACATCACACAAAGAAACCCAATTCGTAGACACTAGATTCCTATGTATGGAAGGACCTAACTCATCTAGGACAATCTCTCTCTCTCTCCCCCCATATAGACCTATACTTGGTTAAGGTCTCAAAGACTTCCTTAGTCTTAGCAAAAAGAAACCTAACCCTATCAACCAAAGGAGGGGCAGAAGAAGAAGATGCAAGGTTTCTATTGCCTTGGTTTCGAATTTCCTACCAATCTTAGGAGCCATGTCTAAAGGTTAAAAAAAAAAAACAAAAACCAAGGGCAAACTGCATTAAATAGAGTTAGAGCACAGGATAACATGAAACTTCTTTTGAAAAACTATATAATGCATGACATTAGTACACAGATGATGCATGGTCTAATGCTCTAAAACGGTTCAATTTCATCTCAATTTTGAAAATTGACCAAGAAAACTAGAAATTTAGCAAAATCCCCAATTTTAAAAACCCTAATTTTTCAAAAATTCTTATATTGATCAATTGAACAACACAACAAGTATAAAAAAATGTTATAATCACTCAATTAAGCAATATCATAAGTCAATTTCAATCAATTTAGCCCAATTGAACAAAATCTCCAATTTTCTCAAGAACACATAAACTCTAATTTCGAAATTTTGAAGAAATAATGAAAAATTTGAAATTAAAGCCTAAGGATCATGTTAATATGATGCATGAACAAAAACCCATCCAACAAATTGGATCAAAACACTCAAAATCATCAAAAACCCCAAAATTTCTTTAGTTCAAAAATTTTAAAAATTTTGATGAAAATGCATGTATGCATGTAATTTAATAAAAAAGAAAGGGTAAAAGAGACTTACTAGGTGTTGAGGAAGAAAACCCTTGAGACTTTGACTCAGAAAAAGACAAAAAAGTTTGAGTGAGAAGGGATCAAGAGAGGAATCGAAGAAGAAGTGGACAAAACTCTAAAGAACTGTGATCTGATTCCTATTTGTTTTTAAAATACGATTTTCGATCAGTTGAGAGGAATCGAGATAAGAATCAAAAAAAATTTAAAAACAAATCTGACTGATCGAGAGGAATTGAGACAACTCGAGAGTTTAAGCTTTAAAACTAGGTTTTTTTTTTTCTTTTCTTTTCGATTGGTCAAAAAACAAGTTCAATCGATCGAATCCCGAAGAATTAGAAATTTTTGAAAAACTTTCTGCAAAAACATTTGGAAAACAGATTTTTATGATATGGGATGCATGTTAATGATTCCAAAAGTTTTCAAAAATTCTTTCCCTTCAAAAAAAATTTCTTTGTTAAGTCAAAACAAATTTCATCACACAATTCTTACCTCACACCCCCAAAAACTATTAAACATATCAAGAAGTTAAATTTTGGATGGCCACAAAAATTAACATAAAATCACAAGTACAGAGTTTACCATAGATTTGCTTGTGGTGTGTGCAACTAGTAAGTGTATGAGATACTCAAAAGGTGATATGTAAATGGAAAATAAGCACAATTTCTACTTTAAGCACCACATAGCACAAACTAGCAAAGTGCAGAAAAATAAAGCTCATCGAAGCTAAATAAGGTACACCATCATAAAATACAAATTTCATAGGCCAACCTCAATTACACAACTTGAAGATGTGTAATACAATTTTTTTTTTTATGTTTTTTTTTTATTAAAATAAGAACTTAAAAACATCAAAAGAAAACCTAGAATGAAATGCATGAATGTAATGCAAGTGCAAACCCTAATGAAAAATAATTTTTGGTCACGAGAGATAGAAAGTATTAACACAAGGACCATGTCAAACAGACTCACTAAGACTGAGTCTTTTGCATCCACACTCTTTTAGATGCAAACTTGGAGTTGGAGTTTTAGTAGAATTAGCCCTAAATTCAGCTCCAGTATTGACATAAAGGTTAAGAACCTTTACTAATTCATGAATAAGTGCCATAGGATGTTGTGCTTTTAGCATTGGCACTTTTTGTTTGGATGCTTGCTTTGAAGCATGCAGCTTAAAGCAATTTGGCCGTGTATGTCCAGCTCCACCACAAAAATGTCAAAACTACTGAGGTTTGTGTTGTTTCTTGCTTCTAAGTTTATTGGGATTCTTAGGTTTTGACTCACTTTGATCTACCCTAGTTCTTCTAGAAGCTGGAACTTCTTCCTTAGGTACCTTAACTTCAGATAAAGAAGGATGAACAACAGAAGTAGATATATCAGGTACAAACTTAGGAGGATGAACAGTAGAAGTAGAACCACTCTCAACAAACCCTAATCCTGTCTTATCAGAAATAGATTTTTGAACATTTAGCATATCATCCAATTTATAAGTAGAAGACCTATCTGGTTGTTTTCTAGCAACAGATAATTCAAATTCTAAACTTTTAACTTTCTCAATCAAAGACATGTTCTCAATCTTAACAGAATTTTAGAGTTCATTGGTATCAAGCAATTTCAACAATAAATTTTTCTTCTCTTGTTCAAGGGTGTTTATATTTTTCAGCCCTAGATCAACACTTATGGCATCCTTTGCTGCAATCTTGCAAAACTTGTTATAAGCCTCTTGCAAGTCAGCATTCTCAGAGAGTTCCCCATCAGAAGGGTTCTCATTAGCAGTCTTAGTTTCGCTTACTAAAGCAGTAGCAGTGAAAGCCATGAAGTTTCCTTCGTGATCACTTTCAAACTCATGATTAGAAACTTCATCATCACTTAGGGTGACAGCAATAGCTTTTCCTTTAGATCTAAAAAATGTGGGACATTCTGATTTTAGATGACCATACCACTAACAACTAAAACACTGTTGCCCTAAGGAATTATTAGAAGATTGAACAACTATATCTTTTGATTTTTCAAAATTATTATTTTTAGTTGTATTATTCTTCTTCACATTCTTAGGGTCAACATTGTTTCTATTTCTTACCCTTCTTATTATTTCTTAGAAAATTTCTAAAATTCTTGGCAAGATAAGCAATCTCAGTAGATGAGAGTTCATCATCAAATCCACAATCATCAACATCATCAATAGATTTTAAAGCCATAGACTTGGATTTTTTAGTTTTTGGTAAGTCAAATTCATAAGACTGAAGAGATCCTACAAGTTCATCTACAGGAATAGAGTCCACATCTTTACTTTCAGTTATGGCAGTCACTTTTGGTCTAAAGTCATCTCAATTAATGATCTAAGAATTTTTTTTAACACTTTTAGGTTGATCATAAACTTCACCCAAATTAAAATCAGAATTGATAATATCATTCAACTTAGCATAGAATTCATTGAAAGACTCATCATCAGACATTCTAATGCTTTCAAATCTAGAGGTCAACTACTACAGTTTATTGATTTTTACTACCTCAGTGCCTTCATTCACTATTTGTAAGATGTTCCATGTAGTGTGAGCAATCTCTACATTTGAGATCCTCTTGAATTCTTCCATAGAAACAGTATTGAATATTGCATTCATAGCCTTACTGTTAAAGTTTGCTGCTTCTTTTTAGGCAGTTGTCCATTCACCAATAGCAGTGGTTGGTCTTTCCCAACCGTTTTCAACAGAGAGCCATACTCTCTCATCAATAGATTTCAAGAAGGCTTTCATCCTAACCTTCCAATAAGCATAGTTATTCCCATCAAAGTGAGGAGGGATCACTAGAGAGTGACCGTGTTCCATGACAACAGGACTCAAGGACTAACTCTAGGTATAGAAACCTAAAATCAAGAGTTAACCTGCTCTGATACCACTTGTTTGTTTGTTTAGACCCCTTAAACCAGATTGTTTAACCTAATATATTAGCCAAGTGATTACTTAGGTTAATTATTCATATCTAGGTTAAACAATAATAAATCATATCATGCAAAACAGCAGAAAGTAAATAACACCATGATATGATGACCTAGGAAAACTAATGACATGAGTGGTTTTAAGATAAAAACTTGGGGATGATTTGACCTAACAATCCTCAAGGTAAAGCAAATCTACTATAAGAGAATCAAAATTTTTACAATCAGATTTAACCCTAAATTTATTGCTACCTTAAGTAGTAACTTACTGACACGACCATGTGCAAGCTCCGAATCCACAAACTCTTTCTCTTCTTGGACTTACTGCAACACAAGCACCCATGGTTGTGACTTTGAGATCCCCCTCAAAGGTTTCAGATCACCTTCACTTGTTGATCTTTGTAGCAGCAACTAGGTTCTACCAATGCTTGATTGTGGATCTTGCTTTGGTAGACGCTAGTGTAGTTAGAAGGTACAATACCTTTCAGATCTCACAAAGAGTAACACACAAGTCTTCCAAAGATCTCCAAAACGTAGCTAGGGTTTTGCTTTTATATGTGGACAAGTTGGATTGAAACCCTAAATGTTTTCGCGGGCTTGGGCGTTGTTTAAAAATTCTGCAAAATTTGATTTCTACGATTTTTGATCGGTCGAACCTAATTTGCGATCGATCGAGCTTGGTAGATCTTGACTCTTCTTTTCTGTAGTCAGCTCAAACTTGAACCTTGAAACTTACACCTTTGAGCAATGCCTAACACATAGAATAGACATGTTTTGTTCTCGGTTTGCCAACACATACAAAATAGAATTCTAAACATTTAATCCTAAATTTTTAGAACCTAACATAATGGTTTAGATTAAACCATGTCATTAATCCACTAAAAAAAGCCTTAAAATAGATGCCACATCAGCTATTAAAATGGAAATGTCTGATTTCAAATTTATTTTTGAGTTTAAGAAATTCAAAAACTCAGAAGACCTGAGTCCCAATCTTATTGCTGTGCTGGTACCAGCGGCGAAGCGCTTGTCTCTAGCAATATTTAGGCAGTAGAACGACAGAAAATCCTAGTAAGTTTCATTACCTTTACCCAATTGAAAGTAATCTCTCCTTTCAAAAGTATGGATTTCACTCACCCTTAAACATATGTTGATGATTCGGGCTTTCATAGCGGGGAAAGGTTCAAATAGGCAAATTAGATTTCCAGGAAGGCGGTCAAAAAAGACGTTGGAGAAAATAGGCTGCCACTGCTAAATTGCGTCTTCACTCTTCAACACCTTTCTCTTAAAAAAAAAAAAAAGTCTTCAACACTTGTGGGCAGAGTTTTTAACTTTTCTTTAGATGTATTTTGTGGTACAAGTCAGGTGCCATAAGTATCACAGTGAAATTAGGGTTCAGATCTTTTTTATTTTATTTTTATTTTATTTTTTTTATAAATAAAATACATTTAAATTTTGACATGTCCATTTTAATAGCTGACGTGGAGTTTATTTTAAAGTTTTTGTTAACAGATTAATGACGTGGTATAATCCAAACCATTTATTTTAAAATAAAAGGTTATGATTAAAAAAATCCTTTATGGTAGAGTAACCTAAGAACTCTAGACGATCTGAATCTTAGAAACAATATATGTTGATTTTGGTTAATACCGGCGTATCGTTCCAAAGTTACAACAATATATATGTGTATTTATTTATATATTTATAAATATAATTTAAAATTCAAATATTTTTTATACCCAAATATTAGTTTAAGTACATTAACCCAATATATTTATTTAAATAATATATTTTAGAATTATTTTTTAATGTAAGGTCCAAAACATTAATATAGGCTTGTAGGGGTAAAGGTCCAAATCCAGTATTGAGACTTGGGCCTTGGCCGAGAACACGGGTGATCTGAGGATGATTAAATAGTAGTAAGTGGTTTAAGCTCATAGCTTCATGAGCATGATATTAATGAGAAGGTGGTCCAGGGAGGAATACCTCCTCGAATAAGCTGAACACGAATCTGATATAGATCCTAATGATTAAGGCGACCTTCTAGGAAGCTCCAGTGGCAGGGGCATACTTCTCAAGTGTACCAGAAAGTAGAAGCTAGGAGATGCCTAAGGAAAAACTGCTGCCACCGCATTGAATGCCCTGCAGCTAACTTTCTGGCCGCATGTATGTGGAGAAGACTCCTGAATAGTGCTGCCTTGGCTACCACAACTCGTAGAAAGCCAAAGAGGGTGTCTGATGGGACAAGCACTCAAGTGGTGGCTTGGATGATCAACAAGTGGAAGGCCAAGATCACTAGGAGGGAGATATATAATGTAAGAGACCCCTGAATGAAGGGGGATCGGAAAATCAAGAGAGAAACATTGTAGCAATCTAGAACCAGACTTGTAATCAAACTTCAAAAGCAATACATAAGAATTAGCCTCCTCGGACTCCGTCGAGGACCTTTTTGCTTAGTGAAAGTTCGTTATTTTTCTTTTTTAGTCATCAAGATCTGTTTACTTGTTGCTTAACTCATTAAAGCCCAGTTTTCCAACCCATTTTCTACAAATTTATTGCTTTGGGCTTAAGTCCATGTACCTTTTGGGTTAAGAGTTCAAATTAGGTCCTTACAAGGCCGAATAACCCAAAATATCTTTGGCACATTCCGATATTTAATTCAGTACGGTTTAGAGTACTGGTACCGATTTAAGGAAAATTATTGTATACTTTAGGAGTACTATAAATGCATACTTTCTCCTCTCACATGAATTGTGGATCCTACTATGAATTTAATTAGTGGGACCCACAATTATGTGAGAAGTAGGAGTATGTATTTATGGTACTCTGAAAGTATTGTACAATTACCCCCGATTTAATAGACAATACAATTATGGTGGCGATACTATTGAAAGCAGTATGGTATTATAAATCTTGATTTAAAGGTTGGCTTATATAATAATAATGGTATATAAAGACTATATAGTAATTATTTTTATAATTTAATTATTACAAAAAATGGGAGGGGGATTCAAACCATAATTCTATTCGTAAATGAGATTCATGTACAATGCTTTTAAATACAAAGAATTTTACAATACTAGTCGGATGTATGACAAAAATTTGACATGAATGTTTGATATATAGGTATCCTATGCCAATGCAGTAAATGGATTCATTGGAAGCTTTATATGGGAGAGAGATGTGATGAATTTTAATAGATACATTAAAAGGTTAAATGAATTGATTCTATGTAAAAATAAAAAATAAAAAAAATAAAAACTTGTGACGAACTGTTTGTTTGTGATAGTTCTTTGAAAACACCTTTGGAAAAAAAAAATGATTTTTAAGAATTGCATTTAAAAATTTTATTTATTAAAATTTATTTAAGCCATTGGTAAAATCTATCTAAAGTATTATTGTTGGAAGAAACTCAATGTGAAAATGTGAATATATATTTTTTGCGATTTGTAAAAAGTACTCTATAAATTGTGATTTGATAGCATAACTTATTCCTGGTTCTAAAAATGCATTTTTTCTTCGATTTTATAACATAGGTTCACCAGATAATTACTAATACTTAACTTATTAACCTATGACATCTATTTCAAAATGATATTTATTTATCATCAAGTTGTGTGGAGGGAGTTTGAACCCTAAATCTTTTATTTGACAACAAGACTTCACCAGTTAAGACAATTGAAACTTCAATTTTTTTTTTTTTTTAAATTGAGAATCACAAATACTTAACTTATTTTCTATATAGTCCAGAGTACAGACACACTCAAATCCACACTCAACAATATGTTGGGGGTCAACTTATAATTGGATTACAACACTTACACATGAGAGTACTAAGAGCATTAGCATCATCCAAAGAGCTTTTGTCTCCATCAACTGACACACCAGGTAAGGTTACATCAGCTTTTTGTTTTCCAAGAAAGTTTTCCACCACCTGGTTTTGCCTCATAGTTTCTTGCCTCTGGCCTCCCTCTTCCTCTGGTGCTATACTTTACCTTATTTCCCTTGAAACTTGAGGATTATTGGGCGTGATCGCTGCCTTTGTTGGACCAATTTTTAAGCTTCCCATTTTGTTTTCCCCTTGAGCTTTTAGCCATTCTCCATATTGCTAGGGTTCATAAGTAGGATTTCCCATGGATTGGCAATGTCACTCATCGTGCCCATTATCCCACATGAAAAACCTGCTAGGCAAGAAAGGGTGGGTACCCACAATAGAAGAATTGAGAAAGGTGGAATGGAATGGATTTTTTTTCAAAATAACATTAATTTTCAAAAAATTTTGTTAGTTAGCATGTTTTCAAAACAATTTAAGAAACTAACATCTCGAGTGTAACAAACTCGATTTTGGGAGTTCTAAATCGATTTCACTGAACTCGATGGCATGAAAATCGAGTTTGTAGAACTCAATTTCATTTTAATTGAAATTGAGCCTTACATACTAGATTTCTCATCCATGCCTTTTTCCGTTACACTTTGTCTCTCACTCACAACCAGAAACCTAAACAAAAACCCAGAAATCGTGAAAAAGAAGAAACTAATCAACTAAGACAGAAAACCATGAAGAACAAACCCAAACCACGAAGACAGAAAAAACAAACTAGAGAGATTAAACCTAGACGGTGACAACGAAGGCTCCAAGAGGCAGCGGCAATTGAACCTAGGCCGCAAACGCTCCAGGCAGCGGCGATGGGGTTTGTTGATGTTTCTCTTTGGATCTTTGGGTAGGTTTCTTGATTCTTGTTGTTGATGTTTCTCTCTCTAGGTCTTTGGGTTTCTTGATTCTTGATGTTTCATTGGGTTTGTTGAGGGAACTCGTTTCTTGATTCTTGATGTTCCTTTCTGGATTAGATTGGGTTTGTTGACGAAGTTTTGTTGCCTTGTTGGAGGTGAGTGAGAGAGTGAGAGATGGAGAGAGTTGTTGCCTCATTAGAGTGAGTGAGAGACAGAGAGAGATAGGCAGAGGGAAGAAATTATGAAGTGATTTGAGTGAGGGAGAGATGGAGTGTGTTGCTAACGGAATAGGCATGACTGAGAAATCGAGTTCAATGGACTCGATTTTAGCACTCCAAAATCGAGTATGTTGCACTTGAGATGTTAGTTTCCTATATAGTTTTGAAAACGTGCTAACTAACAATTTTTTTTGAAAATTGATGTTGTTTTGAAAAAAAAATCCAAATGAAATTGGATGTGTTTGAAGACAATGTGTAGTCATTTGGTAGTGGTGAATGGGGCCTACAAACCAGTAAATGGACTGAGTAAAACAAAGAGTAGCAGGAGGTGACAAGCCCAATGAAAACACAAAATGGGCCTAATGAAGAAACGTACACTAATGTAGAAGGTGAAAAGGCCCAAACAAAGAAGGGTAAATGGAAGAAATTGATAAGAGGAAAGTTAAAAAACACTGAAGTAGTGATGGAGATTACTAAAAGCACAATGGATACAAAGCGTAGGCTATTGGAAGATGAGATAACAAAAGATGAAGGCAGACAAAAAAGGATATGCAAAGGTAAGTCTCTTTCTTTTATTCAAACAGCAGTGGCTACAAGGTAACACTGCCGAGAGCCATGAATACCTTAAGTTGGAATTGCCAAGGAATTGGGTACCCCCAGACAGTTTGAGCGTTGCACGATATGGTGCAATGATGTAATCCCAAATTGGTCTTTTTAATGGAGACGAAAGTAGGAACTAGAAGAATGGTGAAGGTAAAATAAAAAATTGGCTTTGCTACTGGCTTAATCATCCCTAGTGAAGGTACAAGTGGGGGAATGGCTCTTCTGTGGATTAGGGACATGGATGTTGAAATTAAAAGCTTCTTAAGATCACATGTAGATGCGATTGTTATGGATCCTATCTCAAGATTCAAGTGGAGGATGACAGGGTTTTATGGAAACCCAGAAACAAGCTTGAGGAGAGGATCATGGAATTTACTTTGATATCTCAATTTCCAGTACCAAATGCCTTGGGCAAGTTTGGGAGGTTTCAATGAAATCTTATCGGCAACAAAAAGCAGGAGGTCCAGATTTAGGGAGTATATAAATACATGTAGTTTCCAAGACATGGGGTATAAAGGGCCAGATTTCACTTGGTGCAACCAAAGACATGGGCGGGGAAGAATCCAACTAAGATTGGACAAAGTATTAGCTATAGTGGATTGGATAGAGCATTACCGAAATTCTAGAGTGTTTCACATTGTGGAGTCAACTTATGACCACTGTGCCATTTTCTTGATAGACCAACAAAATCCACCCATATATAGGAAGAGAAGATTCCACTTTGAAGCTGCTTAGACTAAGTATGGAAAATGCAAGGAAGTTATCCAGGATATGTGGACAAATTTCTTAGGCATACAATCAGCTATTGGGTTGGTTGAAGGTTTAAAAGAATGTGCAACTGGTTTAACTAGATGGTTTCGAACAGATGTTGGCTACCATCCTCGAAAACTTCAAGAGAAAAGGAAGACCCTCCAAGCTTTGGTTCAGGAAGATAGGGATGGCAGTAGGGGAGCAAAAATAAATGAGCTTTGAAACAAAATTAATGAGCTCTTGGATGAGGAAGAGACCAGATGGCATCAAAGGTCAAGGGTTCAATGGCTTCAGAAGGCTAACAGGAACACTCAATACTTCCACTACAAAGCATCCCAATGAAAAAAGAAAAATGAAAATAGAGGGCTATGGGATAAAGATGGAAGTTGGTGAAAGATATGGGGGGCATTGCAAGCATAGCATTATAATATTTCAAAGAGCTATTCTCTACCTCTTTTCCAACCAGAATAGACGAAGTAGTTGATCTAGTTCCAGGAAGAGTCACTCAAGAGATGAATGAGCAACTCACAACGGAATTTCAAGAGGAGGAAATTATTCAAGCTGTCCGAAATATGCATCCAACAAAAGCCCAAAGCCTTGACAGGATGTCATTGGAGAAGATGTAATTAATACTGTGCTAAATGTTCTAAACTCAAATGCATCAGTAGTAGCCCTAAACCAAACTAATATTGCCCTTATTCCAAAAACAAATTGCCCATCCAAAATGAGTGAATTTCGGCCTATAAGCCTGTGCAATGTGTCTTATAAAATCATATCAAAAGTCCTTGCTAATAGAATTACACCAATCCTCTCCACCATTATTTTAGAAAACCAAAGTGCTTTTGTTCCAAGTCGTCTTATAACAGATAATGTACTAGTTGCTTTCGAAATCATGCATTACTTGAAAATGAAAGAAGGAAAAGAGTGTTATATGGTCGTAAAGCTTGATATGAGCAAGGACAATTTATTATGAATTGCATTACTACTGTAACTTATTTTGTGCTTATTAATAGTGTTGCCCATGGTTGTATAACCCCTACAAGGGGTTTACACGAAGGAGACCCAATATCTCCATACTCATTTCTCGTAGTTTCAGAAGGCTTCACAGGATTAATTTTGGAAGTAGCTAGGCACAAAAGGCTCTCTATAATTTCCATACGCAGAAACTACCCTACTATCACCCATCTCCTCTTCATCGATGATAGCATTTTATATTGCAAAGCAACTGGGCAAGAAAGCAAGGAACTACTAGATATACTTCAAAAGTACGAAGAAGCACCAAGCCAGAAAATTAACACAAACAAATCCTCGGTGTTTTTTAGCCAAAATACAGAAGAAGAGAAGAGAGTTGAAGTGAAAGAAAGCCCCGGCCCAATGCAGGATGCTCAACCCAAAAAATATCTAGGTCTCCCTTCAATGATTGGCAGGTTTAAGAAATAAGTTTTTAATGAGATAAAGGAAAGGGTAGGGAAGAAGTTACTGGGGTGGAAGGAAAAGTTTTTATCCATTGGAAGCAGAGAAATTTTGATAGAGGCCATGGTACAGGCGGTACCAACATATACAATGGGATGCTTCCTACTCCCAAAGGGCCTATGTGATGAAATTGAAGGAATGATGAGGAACCTTTGGTGGGGGCAAAGGTAGCAAGAATAAAAAATAGCTTGGGTGGGCTGGTCAAAGATGTGCAAAGCAAAAAAGGAGGGAGGCATCAGATTTAGGGATCTTCAAGCTTTCAATCTTGCTATGCTTGCTAAACAAGGGTGGCGAATGCATGAAGAGCCATCCTCCTTGATGGCCAGGGTGCACAAAGCCAAATATTTCCCAAATTGTGATGTCCTTAGTGCCAATTTGGGGAGCAACTCATCCTATGCAAGGAGGAGCATAGACAAAAGTTTGGAGGTTCTTAAGCAAGGCACTAGATGGAGAGTGGGCAATGGAAAAATGATTCATATTTGAGACAATAAGTGGCTGCCAACTCCTATAATCTACAAGGTCATATCCCCATAAAAAGATTTTGGGGACTTCCCAATGGTATCAACACTCATAGATGTAGACACAAGAAGATGGAGAAAAGATAGGCTGGACAGTATCTTCCTCCCTTTTGAGGTGGAAACAATTCTCAACATCCTTATCAGTCACCACTTACCGGAAGACTCCATAATTTGGGTGGGCAATAAGAAAGGAATTTTCTTTGTGAAGAGTGCTTATTATGTAGCCAGGCAAGTGCTGAATTCAAATTCACAGGGAGAATCTTTAGTGGGTGACATGCGAACCCCTCTATGCAAGAAGATATGGCACTTAAATATCCTAGAAAAAGTTCGCATTTTTGCTTGGCAAATATGTATGAATGCGATCCCCACTATGATGAATTTAAATAAGAGAGGAGTTCAAACAGACGCCATTTGTGCCATTTGCAGAAAAGAAGTGGAAACAGTGGAGCATGCCATCCTAAAGTGTGACCTTGCCAAAATTGTCTAGTCAAATTGGAATGATTGTCCAACAAGAATTTTGGAGTGCAGCTGTGACATATTAGACTTGGCTATAGCCATAATAAGTCAAGGGGCTCAAAGTGAATTGGAAAATTTGTTTGGAGTGGCCTGGGCGATATGGTATCATAGAAATCAATTAGTGTATGAAGCCAGTAAAACAATAAAGGACCTGGTATGGGGGACAGCAACTCGTATGATCGAAGATTTTAAAAATGCAAACAACCAATTAGCTATAGGTAAAGGGAATGAGGTTAGAGCATGGAAGCCTCCCCTAGAAGGTGTGTTCCTCATAAATGTGGATGGTGCTATCCCTACTATGGATGGTAATTCTGGTGTGGGTGTTGTAGCCATTGGCTTGCCCTTACCTGGTAAATATGCAGTTGAGGAAACTGAAGCCATTTTCATGGAACAAGGCATTGTCCTAGCCCATATGTTAGGCCTGGAAAATATCATGTTGGAAGGATACTCTTTGCAAATTATTCAAGCAGTACATTCCAAAGATTGCAAGGGAGTGGCTAGTCACATTATTGTTGGAATTATCCAAGAAATGTCAAAATTTCGAATGGCAATGATTAGGCACATAAGCAGGAATGACAACAAGGTAGCCTACGAACTTGAAAAATATGCCAAGAGGTCTAGAGAATTGAAGAGCTGGTTTGGTATAGTTCTGGAGTTTGTAGCTGACATTCTTCGCAGAAATGCTTACAGTTAGCTTAAGCTGGTTTTTGGTCTATTTTGGCGCCTTTGTCCTGTTTTTCTACTCTGGTTTTTCTTGTGTGTTCTGATCTGGTTGTATTTTCTCCTCTTGAATGAAAGTTCAGTTTCAAAAAAGAAAAAGAAAAAAAGAGCACTAGCATCAGATGACCTAAATGTTAAATTTTTAGCATTTAGTACACCAAAAACTCAGCCACATCTAATAATTCAAATGTCAAAAAATTTGGGCTAAAACTAAAGTTGGTGGATTTCAAGTCAAGTTTGATAAGTGAGCTATATTGGGATCTAAACGGACACTTTTTTTTTTTTTTTTAAATTTTCTTTTTATAATTTTAATAAAAAAAGGAATCCATTTGTATTTCGTATAAGAGGGTGTCTGGCAAATTAAACTGAAAGCTCGAAAACGTGTTGAAATACACAAGAGCTGTTTAGACCTTCGATTAAAATTACGGCTCGATAGATTTTACACAACTTTAATATAAAGTGCGGAATAGTGTAAAAGCGAGCGGATGAACAATATAGCTACTGTAATCCATAAACTAAACAACACAGCAGTGTAATGGAATATAAAAGAGTAGGGAAGAGAGATGCAAACACAGAAAACACCAAGACGTGTTTTCGAAGAGAAAACCGAAGAACTCGGCGAAAAACCTCTCCGCCGCCCTCCAAGCGGAAATCGATCCACTAGATAATCAGTTGGGATACATGAGTAAGCAAGAGACCCTCCAAGCCTAATCTACCCGATGTACCTAAGCCCTCCAAGCTCCTACTCCAACAAGGCTTCTCGGAACCGTGTCTTGTCTTAATTCTCCGGATTCCGCAACAAGCTCCATGTTGCATCTGCCATTCCAGGCTTCTTCCAATGCTTCCCAGCAACTCTAAAACACTCTCTACACTCTGAATAGGTGTGGGTTGTGTTTGGGTACAAATCTCCTCTCAAGCTATGATAATGGGAGAGGGATGGAGAAGAGACTACTATGATTTCTCACTAAGGAGGAGTAGCTCTCTCTAAAAGGATGGGTGTGTGTGTTGTAGAAAACCTATCTAGGGTTTTTCTCTCTGAATAGCCTCTCATACATTTGTGGGTAATGAGGGTATATATATAGTATGGGTGAAGGGTAAGAGAGTCACTTTTAAAAAACCTCCAGGCAGAATGTTTCGCGACTGTCTCACGGGAAGGCCTTACTCGTGAGACAATCGCGAAAATGACATCCTGGCACGACTCTTCAGCTTCCAGTCATGTGCTTCTCACATGGCTCTTTCGCGGGTTAGCTTCCAGCGACACACCCGCGAGATCCACTGATCTTCAATAAAGTTTGAGTCTTCACTAACTTGATACTAAACCCAATACAATTAAATCCCACAAGATACAAGGAAATGAATTAAAGCAATTACAACACATTTTGTCATGGAATAAAGCCAATATAAAACATAGTTGTAAATCACAACTTTACATAAACTATCGGACATAGTTTCTAGTTAACTCATAGTAAAATTTATTATAATCGAATAAGAGTTTTGGGTTTTGAACCCCTTCTACACCAAAAACCAATTAATATCTTGTCATAAGTTAAAATTTTAACATATCAATAAAAAATAAAAAATTAATTAGACTGGCCATTAATAATATTCTTTTTTTGTACTAATGTGGGTGTTTCAAACTCTTACAGTATTTGACTATTCCTGAGTATGCGTAGTCCTCATATCTCTGACATAAGATAATTATAGGTAAGGAAATGTTAGGATATGTGCCTTTTAAATCCTATTGTATGATGCTATGTATGACATTATGTTGTGATTAATAAAGTTATTTTATTATTATCTAGAATAATTGTAACATGAATATTTGGACATTATCATATAGTCCATGATATGCATAGTATGTGATTTATGTAATTTAGTCACAGAAGATAAATCACAAGTTCTTTGTAAACTCAGAATTTTAGTTTGTAGTCGGTGATGAAATTGGGCATTTCATCTGCAAAGACTATAACATATCAACTAAGATGATTTGTCTTGATCATGGAAGTGAAGACTTCTAGTTGATATGCTGATATGTTTTAAGTGTTAAGATATATTGAACTAGACCGCTGTGAGATTTATTATTCTACTAACGACTTTCAAATGAATAATAAATCTCATGACTTCTATTTACATCAACTCTTAATCTTGAGAGAATAATGAACCTGATCATGAAGTGTAGATTGCTTTGATATATCAGGAGTGAGATCTAAAGTCACGATCAAAACCTCAGTAAATTGGGCAGTCACATTTAGTGTTGAAGGAACATATATTCTCAAGATGAAATTCATAATCTTTTAATAGAGATATAAAATATTCTCTTAAAATAAGTTTAATGGGTTCGGTTATTCAGAGTGTTAGGCCTAACCATTTTAGTAAGGAGTTACTAAAGTATATATTTATGAAATTGGATTTCATAAATAAATGATGAATAACTTAAAGGATTAAACTAGGTACTCAAGGATTAAAATGTAGTAATCTTCAAAGTGGCGGTCAACATTCATGATTTTCTATTACTACGAATATTTTATGAAGGAGTTGTATGTATAATAAAGTCTTGAGATATAATTTATTAATAAGGCTTAGAGTGCAATTATATTTATATAGTAATATTAAATATAATTAATGGTAATTTTGGACTTGTCAAGAGTTGAAAGAAAAGCTCAAAACCCATTGGAGCTAGTGTCTTATTTGTTCCCTTTTGATCCCACTCCTAGCCATATACTAAAACCCAATTGGAATGGCCCAAAAGGCAAGCCCAAATAGATAATTAGTTATAAGGAGAGAAACATACAGAATTTTGTAAGAGAATGAAATGATGTGTATGTGAGTGTAAGCCACTCTCTTATTCTCCCTTGAACTCATACATATAAACTGATTGAGAGACCACACATCTTGGGCATAAGTGAAATTAGAGTGAAGATTAAGAGTGTTCCCAAGTACTTCTAATCTTTGGTTTTGAATTTCACTGCACTAAGGTATGCTCTCTTGTTCTTAAATTCTAAAATTTACATAGTACATGTTATCAATTGCGAATGAAGTAGATCTGTTAATTTTCCGCTGCGTATGTCTTGTATGTGATACAAACATGTATTTTTCCTACAGGAATATTATTAGGAGAACAATGAAAAGAACAAGAAAAATAGAATAATAAAGGGCTTAGAAACACAAATTGATGTTTTCCTTATACAATATTTGCCCTCACCCAAGTGTTGTTAAAGTGTTTCTGCAAATTTGTTCCCATGATACAACTAAGTCAAGAATTCTATGAGAAGTAAATATGGAAAATTCTTGTAAATTTCTAAAAATGGTGTGTAGTTAGTATAAAATTTGAATATGAAATCATTATTAATGGACAAAATGGGCTTCTGCCCTTTTTCAGAAAATTAAACATGCGTTTGCCCTTCTTTCCAAACTAAATAGGGAAGTGCCCCTGTTTTATAACTCGATAATAGTAAAATCGAGTTATATGAATTACTCGATTATACACTAGTCGAGTTATATTAAGGTTTGTGCTTACAGACGTACGCCCAGCGTGGCAATTTGTTTTTTGAAATCCCTGAATAACTCGGTTATTCATTAATCGAGTAATGTAACCGATTATTAACATATCGAGATACGCTGTTATAAAACCTGCTTGAAGACTTTTTTGTGTCAGCCGTACGGATATATGGTTTTAACATAACTCGATTATTGTAATATCGAGTTATAAAGTATAATCGAACTTCGAAAAATCGAGTTACTTGCGTATAATTTCTCCACACCACCACCTCCTCCCATTTTGTGTCTGGATTTCTGCTGAACCTCCACTCTGCTCAGATCAACAGCTTTCGGACTCAACTGAAGTTTGTATCATCTCAGGTAGAAAACTCACAGCAGAATTTTAGGGCAATGATATTTTTATTTGATATTGTACTGAAATCTTTGGTTGTTTGTTGTAGAAAACTCACAGTAGGTAGAAAACTCAGATCAACACCTTCTCCCATTTGGTTGTTTGTTGTAGTAAACGTTGGCCACAAGAGAATGAAATCTTTACTATAGCAACATTTTGTATTGCACATAATCACATTGGTCAAACATTTATAACAACATTATGTATTGAACACAATGGGTAGACATTAACAACAATTTGTTTGCACATGGTCAAATGTTAGTGTTAGTGTTAGTGTTAGTGTTAGTATTTAATTTTTAGCATGTAATAGTACACAAATTTATGAATGTCTTTGTCGTGTACCATTTTATGCAGCAGTACATTATTTACCAACAGTTGATGCACACTGTTAACTAACTTGATCATTTGGTGTTATTGTATAAAGTGTCAATGTCTGGTTCTGGCAACCCAGAAATATATAGGCCTCATGATGTGTTCACTGCTATGGGTCGTTGTTGGGTATTAGAAGATGAGTTCAGCTATCCAATCAATCCGAATTTGCGAAATAGTGCTGATGTTCACAATACCATGAGACAGGAGTGGGCTTGGTTATTTCGTGAACAGCAAATGTTTTATGATGAGCTGGTTGGTTTTAAGTTGCCAGTGCCTCGGCAACTCGCATCGCAGATGCCTAGAGACACGATTGACGAACTTCGTAAAGCATTGAACCGCATAAGAGAAGAAAATAATCGAATGAAGATACGTCTTAATCGATATCGAACCCAAGTCGAGATTCGAGAGTCAGTGGAGGAAGGGTGGTACGAGCATGCACAGTTCATGCAATCACTTCTTGCCGATCCCATTTATCAGTCAGACGTGGAGATGTCAGATGAAGAGTAATCGTGTCGTGGTGTTATTAGATTTTGTTGGAGAACTATTTTGCTTAACTATGTATGTGTGTCACCGTTGTTGCATTTGTACTATGTAAACGTTATTATTGATTGTGAGGAGCATGCACGTTATTCGTAATCTAGATTATTTTCACATAACGCATAAAAGTTAAATATTCCCACACATCATGATTTTCAATAAGCACGTACAACATAACATAGAAAACTTAAAATAACTTACACTAACATTATTAACTTAACACTAGACATAACACACACACCACATAGACATTCATTCTGACAAGTAGTCCTCATAGTTGAGGACATTGTTACGTTCTGCCGGAGTGAGTTGCCTGTTCGTTGCGGCGGCCAGCTCCTCCGCTAGTTGTAGCATGTGATACCTGGACCTACGAAGTATCATAAGATTGTTTTCTTTTTTTATTTTAGTAACTGCACGCTCATATTGGTGCATGTTTCGTCGTGGCAATGCGAGTGAGCTACGGTCGACAAGAGGCGCTCCAAGTCGCAGGAGATCATTGTGTAGAGCGTTGGACTCATTCATGCGAAAGTCTCACTCCCGCCGCAATCCTGCATAGTATTCCCTCTCGTCGGAATCTCTTTCCCTTCTATAGTTATCTGGAAAACGAGGTAGCATCCAATTGCGCATCGACATTGGAAAATGTGGCTTTAGATCGGTATGTGTAGATGTTTTGCAAGGGTAGATGTAAATGAGACTTTATATAGGGGTTTTGCAAGGGCAAGTATTCACGTGGATGTGACTACATGTAAGAGTAAGTGTTCACGTGAATAAAGATGATATGACTCGACAGTGTATTGTTCAGTGGCAAGGTGTTGATGAGCACATGCAAAACTACAAACATGACTTGGTTGTACAGTGGCGTCTGTTGGTGCATGTGATTCGCTGAGGTAGCTGTTTGATATGGCTATAGCTTGTGCTACAGCAGCAAGCTGGTGATGTGTACTGCAAAAGAGGTTGCGTATTTATTCACGTTAATACTACTCAACACTGATGTGCTTCATCTGACATGACTTGACGAGATATTGCTGAGCTGTGATAAATGTATCATAAACTTTTCAGGGATGCTCTGCATCCTTGAAAACGGTGCATTGCAAAAGCTGTTAAGCGTGCATTGCAAAAGGTGTATTAACGTGCGTGTAGGTGATATGATTGGATAGGGTTCAACAGTGCGAAGCACCTGAGCATGAACTTGTCAATGATGCTCTGTGTATTCACGTGAGTGTGGATGGGTACTTTTGGACAGGGTTCAACAGTGCTGAGCTTTCCACCGTAGCTACACTCATTGCTCCCTATCCACACTTTTGGCAAGTGGGATTGAAGAAAGCTGATAACAACATTTGGTTTTGTAATGGTTGGTAGGATTTTGTTGAATACCATTCTATCTGATATGGTTATATATTGTAGTCTCCAGATATGAAGGAAATTCCAACTTCCATGTTCTTATATTTGATAAGACTGCCATTGAGATTCAATATCCACCTACTCAGAATTGTAAATCGGAAGATCATCAGGTAGAAATAATAAACTTAGATGAAGATGATACAAACTCATCATGGGTATCTCGCGGCCGCATAATATGGTGAGCCTTTATACATAATGTGATCATGATGTCACACTTCAATGTCTTCTACTATTACCCTCTATCAAAACATAGTCAACAATGAGATTCGGGAAGGGATGGGTTGCATTTTCGAAAGCACAATAATTTAGAAGCAGGAGATGTCTGTGTCTTCGAGGCGATCGAAAGGAAGCATGTTGTGCTTAGTGTCTCAATATTTCACGTGGTTGACCACCAGAGTTTGGACTAGGATAACATGTTTAAATTTTAAACTAGTGATGTTTATGCTTATATTTAATTAGGGACATTGATCACTAGTATGGTTTATATCTGATGGATGTGGTTTTAAGACTGTTCTCTAACCGGTTTGGCATGTCTTGATGAAGACTATTTAGCATTCCTGTGCGTCATCTGACATGACTTGACGAGACAGTGCTGAGCTGTGTTAAATGTATCATAAACTTTTCAGCCATGCTCTGCATCCTTGAAAACGGTGCATTGCAAAAGAAGGCATATCTTATCTGTGCATTGGCGTGTGTGTAGGTGATATGACTGGACAGGGTTCAACAGTGCGAAGCTGTTGAGCACCACATGCAGCACTACGAACATCAGTGTAGCAACGGTGGATAGCTCACCCCCAAAATTGATGCATAACCAATTAAGGGATGCTCTGCCTCCTCGAAAATGGTGCATTGCAAAGGGTTGCACATCTGTGTATTCACGTGAGTGGGAATGGGTACTTGTGGTCAGGGTTCAACAGTGTCGAGCTATTGAGCATCACATGCAACATTGCATCAATCAAGCGTAGCAATGGTGGACAGCTCACCCCCAAAATTTTGCTTACACTGTTGAGGGATCCTCTGCATCCTTGAAAATAGTGCATTGCAAAATGTTGCATATCTGTTTATTCACGTGAGCATGGATGATATGACTAAACAGGGTTTAACAGTGCCGAGTTGTTGAACAGCACATGCAGAACTGCGAACATGACTTAGCTGAATAGTGTATAGCTGTGTTAGCCTTGTCCAATCTCACTTGCTATTACGTGCACCGAGTGTAGCAACACTGGAGGGTTTTATCCCCATATTCCCTTACAAACATTTCAGGGAGCTTTGGAGCAACGCTACAACAAACCAATAACTTGAATGAAACATTTTAGAGGCTGATCAGGCTTTTAGGCCTTTACCCTATTTCTAAGCAAACCAAATACTATGAAATAGTGTGTTGTGTGAGCCATATGGATTTTCAGTAACTGAGTGGTTAGTTTGGTTTGGCCGAGTCTTTCTGTAATGTATCTATATAAAGTAGGACACTATAAGAACTAAGATACACGGATACGTGTATATGATACCGCGACTCAAACAACTCATATAAATGAATTATTCGTATTATTGAATCATGTGTGCGGTTGGTCTATGTGCCTTGGATGAGTCTGTATGTATTGAATCTATTAAATTTTCCTAAAAGTAATGTGCAATAAATATAATTTGGAGGCATTTCACTTCCTATGGTTTTTCCTACATTACAAAGCAAAGGACGTTGTCCAACCAAAGCACATCACTTGAATGTAGCAACAAAGAACAACAGGGAAGAAATGAGAAACTGATTTCACATAAACTTAGCTAAAACTAATGAACATTTAATCCTTAGAGTTGCAAAAGTTGAACGTACATAATCATCATTTGTCAGACATTAACAACAACATTATGTATTGCACATAATGTGTAGACATTAACAACAACGTCTAATGTTCGTAGGTAGAAATTTTTGGAAATCATCATTGCTTGAATCTGAGAAGTCTGAAATATCTGTTTCATCATCTAATGTAGTAATTTCATTAATAGACTTGATGGCTCGCTGTTGCGCCTTCCCCTTTAGATGTTTCCTAGCTTTTTGGATTGCATGAAAACGGTCTAGTCGTCTTTGCATTTGATTGTTCTCTTGTTCAAGACGAGCAAGTATGTTGGCAGGTTCATCTCTAGGTAACTCGGCTGAGCGTGCCATAGGAACTCGTAACCCGTGCCATCGACAATACACCTCTAACTCACACCTCTTCTCGTATAGGGTTGACCATGGTGGTTCCGCTTGTTCTGCAACAGTGAACTCTATTGCGGTGGTATCTGTACTTAGTTTTGTAGGTTTCCCAACCATGATGTGCCCGACGCTTCCAAGACTCTCGTACGTGTATATTGGCATATTAACGAAATCTCTCTTCTTCCCAACCCATATCCCTCCATAGTGGTCTGTGTATGTATGTAGTTGTTGATCTGTTGGAACTTGTGATGATGCATTTGTTGAAGTAGAACCAAACTTGTTTCGCATTGTACGCTTTGATGTTGAGGCGTTGCGACTCATAGCTTAATCAATCTATGAAGTTAGCGGGGTAGAAAGTTAACATTATATCAGCATTTATAACCTCATTTCACGGTCTACTATTTAATTAAAATTTCAGTTGCTAGGGCTTGTCATGTCAGTACATGCTGGAAAACCACTGCAATCTAAACAGGATTTTACATGTTCCCAATGTCGCATCAAAGGTGGGCAGTAGTTGCAACATTAGATGTAAATGTGACATCTATGCATCCAAATTTAGAATTGTGTATTCACGTGAGTGTGGGTGTGAAACAATGTCGAGCTGTTGATACTTCTAGTGCACAACTGCGAACATGACTTGGCGCCAACACCTGCGTTTGTTGGCGCATGTGCTACGATTGAAGGAGTTTGATATGATTACAGTTGGTGCTACAGCAGCGGGCTGGTGACGTGCATTCAGAGTTCGAACTTGGTCATCTTGAAACTTCGGTATAGGTATCCATGTTTTGTCTTTCACGCTACAATTTCGCTATATTAATTTATTAATTGTTTAAATCCTTCACAAAACAAATTCTGAAGATCACAGTGTGTTATTATCTTTGGCCATTTTCAAGCCATTTTAAACATCATTGTGTGTAAACATCACGGTGTTCATTACCTTTGGTCATTAAACCTTTAAAGGTTAAAAAGCATCACTTTGCTCTCAAAACGCAGCCCCACAGCTTGAAACACTAAACTTTCTCTTGTAATCGTAGCCAATTAATGTGACCCCGTAGATTTGGAATACCGATGTAGTCAACAGTTCGATCAAACATCGTGGTCAAAGAGTTGCCCGTTTGAAGTGAAGCCCAATTGGAACTGAATAGCACATCTGTTATACCTTTGATGTTGGTGGCTTGAGCTCACTGTTATATCTGTTTAATTGTGCTTCATCCTTCACAAAACATTAAACATTAGGGTGTTTATTTGACGAGTCTGCACTGCAAGGTTTCAACAATAAAATTTGTAATGAAAATATGATGCATGACGTACAGTCCAGGTGGGGACCAAATTCAGAATAATATAATTGCTAATTTAAGAGCAACAAAAATATCCAATTAGTGAAAACTACATGACTGAAAAGCAAAACCTCCAATACAAACAGTTGCCCTAAGTGCATATATAGCTTGAGCCCCTCCACCCCTCCACTCGGAGGAAAATCTCCTAGGTGGTTCATCGTCAACAACAAACCCTGCAAACTAATTGTGCTTTCACAAACCTTCAATTTGTATTAATAATTACTATAATCTAATAACATGTGAGTGCCGTACAGAATTATGAAATAAATATTTTGTACACACTGACTTGGATCTACTTGATGTTATATAGAACCATTGCAATAATACTAATAATAGTAACGATGGGCATGAAACTAGCCATCATATTAATATATCAAACTACTTTCCACGGATACCATGTGTGTCAAATTGCCACTCAAATAACAAAATATACAACTGCCTTAAAGCCAGTTCATATAATTGTCATACAATCAAATGAATTTGCTACAACAACTACAACAAATTCGTCCCCGCCTTCGGTACAATGGGCAATGGCAATCATGAAGAGTCAGACGGTGGAGACAGTGGAACCGGACGTCTATAGTCAGCTACGTCCACTCGGAGAGCTGCAACCTCGGCAAGAAGACCATGTAGAATCTGCCCATGGGTTGCTTGAGTTGTCATAATGGTCTCCATCATAGCATGAAGAGAGGGAGGAAGAGGGCATGTATGCGCTGCATCAGCAGTGTCAACATCTACCTCATCATCACCAACCTCGGCAACAGCAGCTGCGGGATCCCCATGCATGTCCTCATCTGGAACATCTCCAGTAGTAGACCGTACTCGTGGTGTCTTGGATGGACCAACACTGGGGTCGACAACCTTCTTTTGGGCACTTCGCTGTTTCAGAAATTTGGCTCCTATGGGGGCTTGGATGTGAACCAACTCTTGGGAAGGAAAATTATTTAATCCTAAATATTTGAGGACCCTATGGATGAGAACTGGAAAAAACAAACCATGCCTCTTATACTTGCTCCTACGCACCTCCACAATGGTTTCGATGAAAAGGGAAGGAAAACAAATGGAACTATTGGTGACGAGGGCGTAAAGAAAGAAACACCTATGTATAGGGATTGTATGGATATGAGAGATAGGGAAAATGTTGTGACAAGCTATCCTAAAGAAGATATAATTAAGCTCAGTCAACTCACTTGAGCTAATACTTCGGTTAGAACCCTGAGTGACTGATCGTCCACAAAGGACATCCATGACATCATCAACATGAGGAGACATAGTGTATGGATAAGTAGGTCTACAAATTATAGGTACATCAAGAGCTTTAGATACGCGCTCCCTAGTTATTGTAAACGGTACACCACGAATGGACGATGACACCTTGTGACCCACGAGATCCTCATGCACCGATAGATTCGAATAGAATTCTCTAATCAAGTCAGCTGGAGGGGGTTGTATGTTTGTACACAGGGACAGCCAATGCCTAGACTGTAGATTCTCACGGATGGAAGGATGCAGTTCGTGTAGATTGATTTGCCTTTCTCCCCAAATACGCCTACGCTTATTCAAGGTTTCAAAGGTTTGCTCATTCTCGGGCGTGAGGAACCTTGATTGATCAAACACCACTTCAGGTTCAGATGCAGCTTTGCATTTTCCCCTTTTAGCCCTCTTCGGAGCCATAACTAACTGATGGTCAGTAGTGGAAACACGATTAGCTCACACAAAAACATAACCAAATACCACATTACGATGAGATCAACAATGAAGTTTGAAGCAGAGAAAAAAAATTGCCAAATTTAACGCACTACCATGTGTATAAAATCATCCATACAATATACTGTCTAGAGCAGTTTACAACAACACAATGAAAAAACAATATTCTTATTCACGAGTTGTTTAGTTGGTTAAATAAATGTAATGCATTTTGGTCCGAGTGGACCTGTAATTTGAAGATAGAGACCTAGAGTATATGAACTTTAGTTGAACTCAAAGAGCCAACATGCAATTTGTTAACATATTGACTTTTGTCAAAATGATCAATAATGTCACGCACCGATCGGAAGCATTCCAACAACATGTTCAACATTATAATACAGGAAACATACAAGTGGATGTAGGACCTGACACATTTTCAAAATTCCTAGCTACATGTAGTAAGTTTCACCAACTTGTACAAAAAACTTTAAATTGCACAATGTACAGTTCAGGCATACAAACAGCATAAGGACTACCACACACATATGGCGCCACTGGCAAGTTCATTTAGTAGAAGGATACTAGTCGAAGACAACCTACTAACAAAAATGCATTTGACTACCCAAACACCCATCTTCATCACAATCTACATAGACAATGAACTTTGAAGCATGAATAAAAATTTTGACAATAACGCACCACAAATGTGTCACTTTAAAGACAACAAAATGTTAAAAGACTCTTACTATGTAAAATATTCGAAGAACTTCCGCAGGA
>CM064916.1:25859565-26147809 GCA_032727855.1 Quercus ilex subsp. ballota | reverse complement strand
GACTTTTGAGTAACTAAAGAGAGGAACCAAATCCGAGATTCGAAGCTTACCGATGAGACCTAGAGTCATGGCGCCAAAAGAAGACTTTTAAAAGAATCGGTCTTCCTCCGCAAAAGCTCTTATAGTCATGGCGCCAAGCATTGTAGAGACTCAGATTCTTCTTGTGCTACAAAGGAGTTGGTTGTGCCATTGGTCCGCATAAACTCATCAAACTCGACCCCGAAATGTATCAACTTACTTCTTCTTGCTTATCACCAAAGCCGCACATTTGTTTCTCAAAAGAAACAAAAAAAAAACAAAAAAAAAAAAACAAAAAAAAAAAACCCCAATGCCACTTAAAATCTCTCTTACATGTACAAGTTCGGCACTCCAGCTAACAACATATCAAAATACAACAAAGTTTGGCTTCAAATCAATACCAATCGAGGCATTTGTCCATTTGCAATAAAAATTCAAAGCCCAACAAAAACTTCCTAATATATCAGTACATACAATACACCTTATGGGTTTTATCCTACATGTAACAATTTGTTGACAACAAACACACTAAATAAGCCAGTACAAGTCCCCAAGCAATGATCCACAAACAGATGCACAACCACCAAGATGCACAGCCACCTATACACATGAAGAATAAGCACACAGGGACAATCAGGCTCAATGGCCATTTCGTTTCCACCATATATTTGCTCAATAAAAAAGATACAACTTTATAAGAAAACAGAAATGAAAATATCCAGTCACCTAGAGGCCGGAAGTATAAGCATTGAGTTCAATAGGCATTTAATGATCTTTTCATTTCCGCCCGTATGCCCTGATAGGTCTAATCTTACCTGTTTCATCAGACACAACAGCATAATTAAATTAACTTAATCAATCAAATGCGCAGTATAAGTAGGTAAGAAGATGGGAAGTGTAGACGAAGTACATACCATCACCGGTCCCGCAACTGGGAGCATGCGCAGGAGGGCGCCGTGATCTCCGCAAACCCTCCACCGGCGCAATGTCCTCAGCCGGTATCTGCTCAATCTGTATAGGCTCAATGTCCTCGGCCGGTATCAGCTCAAGTTGTACAGCATCCTCGTGGGGGGTTGCAGATGAAGCTAACATGGTGGGGTCCACATGCACTAGAGGTGGGGTGGGCATGCCTGGTGTGGGGACAAATATGCATCCACCATCATGGGCAGATCCGCTGAAAACTGCAGGCGACATACGGGGAGGGTCCGCATAGTCTATGCTAGCACCATGGGACGTAGGCTGGGGTGGAACAGTGCCCTCATGACCGGCGCTGTGGGATGGCCCAGCATCAGTGCTAGATGAGCATCGTGGTGTCCTGCCGCCATCGTCAGACAGTACCCAATCAGTGCCAAGCCATGCCTCTTCTGCACCCGAGTCATCCCCTTCCTCGTAGATGGGATCCGGCTTAGTTGTACGACCGCGACCAGCTCGGCCACCCCAACGACGTCCACCCCCACGAGACCCACCACTTTGCCCGCCACGACCCGAGGCCTGTGTACCAATGTGAACTGCTTCTGCAAGCGCATCCGCCAATTTAAGTCGGCCTAGCTCCTCCACAAGCTGTAGTGTATATGTAAGGTCATTGTGCATGTCAGAACCTTCGTCGCACCTCCGTATAGACCTAATCATTGTCCAAACCTACAAAACAAGGGCAGCGTCATAAAAGCAAAACATAGGTATGATGCAAAAGTTGGATAAATCTGTTCCAAAATAAAAAGAAAAAAGTAGTAAACATAGCTAATGAACTCCTTATATTAGTTATAACTATTAAACATCTTTAAAAAGACTGCATATAAAAATAGGGGTTGGACCCCCCTGTGCAGAAATTTATAGTTCCACCCCAGCAGTCACGAATGTTCTATTTCCTGTTATGTTTATGGGTATGCAATCTAAACTTTGAGATAATACTTCCGAAAAACACGTATGGTTGGTTGGTTGTACATAAGTTCAATCTTAGCACAAGTGAAAATATCTTTTATCATTTGTGTATCTAGGCTTCACTAGAGTTACAACTCCATTAATATCATACTGCAATCAGGAAATATATTTTGAAGTTACAACTCCATTAAGATCATACTGCAATTATGACACATACTATGAAGTTATTATTTCCTAAGGTACACGTCCGAATGGATGACAATTGAAAATATCAAACACGAGCTGAAATTGCCCAACATTAAGGGAAGTATCATCAGTTACAACATATATCATACTTGAATGTAGTGGTGAATAACATATCGTTGCTGCATACTTGCAAGAATTTAAATGACCTTTAAGATGTTGGAAATTGAATTCTACCAACAGTTTAGTAAGGTGATATCTATCAAGGAATATGTAATTAGCTTTCAGTCCTAGAGGTAAGGCTATCTACTGTGACAATGAACTATCATGAAATGTGAATTTATCACTACTAAAAAGAGTTGCACCGTCCGTTTGAAATTACAAGCCAACCAAAAACAATAAAATACAAATAAAAATAAAAGAATAACCCAACCCACCGTTTTTAAAATTTGAATGTAATTATAGGAACAAAGGTGTGGTCATCATTGGTCATTGCCAATTAACCATTCCTCATGCAAACAAATTGGATGAAAACAAATTCAGTTATTTATGAACAACTTAAATCATGCAGTAGCTTAAAAACATAATGAAAGATAAACTCATAGAGATGTAACAACAATAATAATTGTGGAGTTTTGCATGCATGATAAAGCTGCTGCAGATATTTAATCGAACAATGGTTTCATACATAAAATAGGAATTGTTGCCTCACCATGAGTTCCCAGTACGCAGACTCTGGTGTTATGTACCGCCTTGTGTTGCGATTGTACCACGTCATGTACTCAATGAGGTATGTATCATCACCGTCCAAGAGAGGGGCCCCGCGAACTTCAGTCACTCGGTTGGCCCATTGCTGAATGAAGATAGCATGTTCTGCCTCCCAATCCTTCTCCCATTTTCCCTGGAGGGATATCTTGTGAAGGGCAGGTGACGTATCCACAACAGATGGAGTCGGTTGCTTCATCCCAAACTGACGGAGGACCCGCTCGGGATGATGCCCCTCCACTATCCAAAAGTATATCAACGGCACCTCGGCCCTCCAAATATGCTGCCCGGCAGTGCAATACGCAGGCAGGGAGCCCAACGTATGCGTGTACGGCTCCCATACAATCTGCATAAGTGGATTATGTTTGTGATAGTGAGACATCATACTAATTAAAGATTATGTTTGTGATATGTAAAATGGAAAGCATGGAGTTTATTGATTCTATTCGTACACAAAATCTTTAGGGATTATTAGGCAGAAAGCAAAGGAACAGCAAGATTAGGTTCAAAATATTAACAGAATGAAGTCAACAAGCAATTAAAACAATGAATAGCATTCATCTGTATAAAATAGTAAAAGATCTAGGTTGACCGATGTCCACATTCCATTCTCAGAACCATGTTCATATGCATAACATTGAAAGCTAATTGAGACCACCAGATACTAGGGTTTTCAATCTAAACCAGACTTAGAGGAGGGTGCCAGAGCATCCTTACGGCTGTAAGATGAATCCAAGTTGATGATTTCGCAAAAGCTTTTTAATGAAATAGAAAACTTGTACTGGATTAATTGCTTTAGTCATTAACAATGTTTCAATGACTGAGAACAAAATGACTATTTAATCATTGTAAGACTAAACTAACTGTACTTAATTATATCTTGAAGCTATAAAAAATATGGAGGGAAGACATATATAAGGTCTGCTGGATACATTGCATTTGAAGTAGCACTTTTTATTGCAAGAAATGGAAGTTATGTAAAATATGACATGGTATAATCCTCATCAAATACTGTTATTTCTATCTAAATATATTTTCTTATAAAATTTAGTGTTCGAAATTACGTAAATTTAATATTTATCTGAAACTAATCATGTCTTATCTTAGTACCTTGGTGCAACAAATTATGTGGAACAAGCTCTGCACTGTAAATCACAGCATATTATGATCAAGCTCCTCTTAATGAATATGGTGAGTAGCAGATGTTGCATGCTTCTAAAATTATATCATCTCCAGTAGTAATTAATAATCCACAACTTTTACTAATTGTACGACTATTAAGGCCCATCAAGTGGGGACAACTTAAGGAGTTGCATGCTGCAATTAAATTGTGCTCCACAACTTTTCAGTTAGGTCAACAACAAGAGGTAATGTGTCAAAAGTCTTTATGTTTTCTCATATATCACTGATTAACAGTTATCTGTTTATTTAAACTTAGGCCGTTGTCTTCCAAGAAGAAATGGAGCTTGTGCGGCATTTCTTACTAGCTATGCGAAACAAAATGTTACTGTATAAATTCATAATATACCACTTGAATACGTAAATCGAAGTCGATCAGTATGCTAGTAGACTGTAAAAGTAATTTATAACTGTGTGTGTGTAACAATGTTTTTTACAGAGCAATAACAATGTTTGTAATCCTGGATTCTAAGAGTTAGAAAAATAAATACTAAATTGTCTACTTATTAGGCAGAGCAATAACTATGGTTTTGAGCTCATAACATTTTATTATTTAATTACAAACTGCACAAGCTTAATTTCAATTTTTTAAATAAAAGTTCTAGCATATATTGTTTGAGTTTTGCAAAAATAATTGATATCTTCTAAGTTTACAATCATTCCGCTTATATAAAGTCAGATATATTTTTTTTTTGTTGGACTTTTTTCTTCTCTTTTGATGGCAGGCTAAAAGTTCTATTTTATGCAATCTAAATAGGTTAAAATGGTGTATAATGCCAGAATCAGTAAATAAACACAACATTTTGTTTCAACTAGTAGCTGGGAAGAATGGAGGGATGTCATCGTGAATTTCGAAGATGCATCCTAAAATCAAATGAATTACTTGAGCACACAAATACAACCAAAGACAAATATGATTATCTTTGGTCTACTCTTAGGTAAATTAATTTCTCATTGAATTATAACCAATTACATATGAACAATATGTGTGCCTTCTCTTCATTGCATCAGATTAATGACATTTGTAAGAATTGATGGAGTTGTTCTTTTTAGTTGCAACACAGGTTTGAAGTCACTTTGTCTTGCACTAAAGAAAGACTTCATGCTCAATCTTTTGCGCATGTTGCACATGCTTTTTTGAAAGACATATACATAGGTAAGTTACTTTTTTAGTTCAAACATCTTGGAAAGGGACAATTTCTTCTTTCTTTCTTCTTTGTTTGGGTGTAAATCACAAACGTTTCCGTACATAATCAAGGATATAGCCAAATTCTACTTAATATATATATGACGAAATTTAAATATATCCCATTGATCCAGCCCAACTTAACCTGACTCACGTGAGTCAGGTTGCGTTTGTTTTTACACATGTAATGAGTTAGGAATTTCTCAACCCGACATTGTTAGGTTGAGTTGGAAAAAACCCTTCAATCCAAACCAATTCGACCCATGCACATGTACACCCCTACTTTTGATAATAAGAAGTCTCCAAATATAAGGTTTTAAAAATGTTGGATTATAGAATATTTGTTTATGCTAGGTTAAAATAAAAGAATTGAAGCCTTTGATTTAACAGTTTAGAATTTTTGAGTTTATGGTTGCTCGTATTCATGCAGGTGCTGCGAATGGAAGTTCTAATGTGATGTACTTCACATTCCAATTGAGTTAAATGATGGGATGAAAATCCTAGTATCAAACAAAATGATGGGATGGAACCAATATTCTGAAATCAACTCATTCCTACAACAATCCAAACATTCAAACTAAAATAAAAATAAAAACTTGGAAACATACTTGAGGGAAACGAAAATAAAAACCTCAAATTGAGGACGTAAATTAACCGGGTACCTGCTCTGCCCGTAGTGTAGCCAGCGACGTCCGGTACGCAGCAAGGACGTGTGTCGCATGCTCTGCGGTGCATTTTGGCCCGCTCCACCTAGCAAACATGGGGTGTCAACAAATGCTCGTTACTGAACTGGTCATTTAACAAACTTTGCTTTATATTTCACATAGTTTATTTTTGTTTCTTAGTTTCACATATTTCCAATTCTATCAAAGAGACAAATAAAATGTAATATACTATTACACGTAAATGATTATTCCTAAGAGACACTTAGCTTAAGTAACGAGAACTCAATGAACGTACCTAATGGCAAGGGGCCCTGAGTGCACTGGAGGTAGAGGCGGCCTCACAATAGGGCATAGTCGTGGGAACCTTGAATAGGCCCATAGCTGCACCAACAACAGTGCTCCTCCAATCTGCATCGCTTCCTTCTTCGATGCACTACAAAGTTGCCTATAAAGCCAGGCCAATGCTGCACTGCCCCAGCTATACCGTCTCGCATTGCTGATTGGGTTGAGCAACTGCAAAGGCAACAATGACACCCGGTCCGCAGACTTGTCCATGAACAACAGGGCCCCCATCCGTACAAGTATGTGGTAGCGGGCATGTTGTTGTATGACTTCGTCGCCGGCATCCGCAGCTGGGGGAGCGGGAAACTGTTGATCAAGCCAGATGTATTTTATCCTCGCCCTAGTAAGGGTAGACTTGTTTGAGTTCGGTATCACGGGCGGAGGTTCATGGCCCAACAACTCTCGGCACAACACGTTCCATTGCTTGGATGTACTCCCAGTAACAGGCAACCCATCCACCGGAATCCCCAGCATCACCTCAATATCTTGCAAGGTGATACCCATTTCTCCATGGGGAAAGTGGAACGTGTGCGTCTCCGGACGCCACCGCTCAACCAAGGCCGTGATCAACGCGTGGTCGACTTCCATATCAGGAACCTTGAATAAACCGGTCAAACCCGCTACATCTATGCATTGCATGATACGTGGGTCTAGCCCACCCTGTGGCAATACACATTTACGGCGTCGAACCTTTAGCATGCCAGGCACCTCCTGCACAGGGACGAGTCTTATGTTAGGTAGTGCACACGAGGTAATTATAAAACAGACATGTATTAATAATACAACTACATACCTCGTCGGCGGCATGGCTCCAAAGTGGAGTTGACCGACGATTCGGCTGCCGGGTCAACTGGGTAAGATCGTCGGGTCCAGGCCGCACTCTATCTAGTGGCTGCATATCTGACATGGCAGCAAATAGATTATTAGCAATTATCTGACAAGTAAACCACAATTAATATAAAATAAAATTGAAGCTTACATAAATAAGAACTTGCCATAATTTTACATGCAAACACTTTTTTTTTTCCTATTATTTGTAATTGAAGTAAACAAACAAACAAATGACTAATTAATGTGCTACAAACTTGATTGATACCTGCATGTTCAACGTCTAAGCAATATTTACATGTGAGAGTTCTTTTTGGTGTATGATGTCTTTGAAATTGATTTTAACAAGGCAAATATCAATTACAATTATTAGGAGCTGCATATGGAGGGAAGACATTAAATTTCACCATGCGACACACAATATGTGATCTTCCCCCAAGGACATTTACAATCAACTCTATGGCTTAAGACCAGTGCAGTCACATAGTAAATATAAATTGCAACAACTCAATGTTTAGGTATTTTATTCTCAAACCTGTTCAATCAAACTTGGTCTTTTCAACAAAGTAACACTCTCTATAAGGTCATCCTTAATAGCTCCCCGTTTTATGTCCTACGCAATTGCCCATTTACGATGGACCACTAGGATCCCTACAGCTATAGGTCATTTGGGCTCGAGTTCTCAACTTAATATCTAGAAACCTATACTAATTATTCTACATTTCTAACACTAGATATGCAAGCATACCATGACTCAGTCAGCCCATTTCCCTGCTTGGTAGGCCTATTTCAATATTTTAGGAGTTAATTCTAATCAATTTTCTGCTTGGTGAGTCATTTTCAAATTTTAGGCTCATGCTGGGTCTATTTCCCTGCTTGGTGAGTCGTTACAAGTATTACTCCTGTTCCCCTATATTAGCTATAAGCAATAGTCAATCAAAATGTACCAACCTCATTAAACCACAATGATGGAGTGAATGTTGTTTCCTACAGTAAATGCGCTAATTTTTTCCTTGAAGTTACTTGAGCAGTTTGATGTTCCAGTGAATATCATTTCTTGTTTAACAAAAGGGTGAAAAATTACAGAGTATTCTCCTTAAAAAATTACATAATCAAAAGATTTAATCACAAAGAATGAAAATCAATAAAATCTACAACAAAATGCATGTCATTTTCACCAAAGGGTGCAGGACCACTCGAACAAGAATCTCAGATTCACCGACTTCAACCCAATAAGCTGAGTACTAAAATAAGTTGGCAAAAATAATCTTTGCCAAACAAACTCTGTATATCAAGGCTTATCCATGAGCATTGCATAATTTTTAAGTAAAACTCTATAAGTAATTCAACTCTATTAGTAATTCTTTTTATAGATGCTTCATTTAATTTAATTTAAAAATAAATGCAAAACTGTTTAGATGGACTCCTCATTGAATGTGAAAACAACACCCTTTTCTTTGCTCCATTAACTTTTTCCTGGTTAACTTTTTCCTTATTAATTTTGTACACCACCTAAACATTGAGTTCAAAAAAAAGTAACCAACCAAGTTCAAAAAGCTGTACCTAAAAAAAAATAAAGTTCAAAAAACTTTACTTTGAAAAAGTAACCAACCAAGCACATAATCTTATTAAAAAGAGGAGATTGGCCTACTCCTAAGGACCCAATGAACATAATAAACTTATGAGGCGAAACATATAGATGTCCAAAAAAGGACTAAAACACAACAATAATGGAGCATTTTATGAGATGGAAAAAGTTTAGAGAAAAAACAATGCAATAAAGTTTAATTTGAAAAAGATTTCACTAGACCGACAACCTAAAACAATATGCTATCTCATGATATCAATATTTTTGTAAATGAAACAACAATGAACTCTATCACAAAAACAAACTTAAACACCACAGAATTTTATTAGTAAAATGATCAAATTCAAATCAACAAGAAACCTTGTGATACTGTACAGAGAAAAAAAAAAAAACTATATGGGTAAATGCATAAACGGAAAAAAAAAATTGATAACAAAGTAAACAAACCTCCTCATCACTATGCAAAGTTATAAGCTAGAACAAAAAGCTGCCTATGTGTGACTATCATCTACTTGGTGGTCATGAATTGATCATTTCAGCTATGTGCCTAGCTTCCCATTCCTACACTTTTAGACATGACCATGCTTGAACTACTTTTAGTTTCACTTGGGCCAGTCTTGAACCAAAGTTCACAGTACTCATTGTCAAATAGTACTTTTAGCTTGGTTTTAGCCCACAAGCCTATTTAATAATGAGCCCCCAAAACGAGGCCATGATAGTTACAGTACGCAAAAGCGTGGTTTGGGCATAAAGAATAATTTGTAAGAAGATTCATTTGGAAATGGCCATTTACTTACAGTTTCACCTCATAGACAAAAATTTGTACTATCTTTAATCCTGAATACATAGCTATCTTCATTTTCACAGATTCACACTAATCATATCTCACCATTTCTCCCCTTTAGTTGAAAGTAGGGGAAGCATTAGAAGATATAGGAGAGGTATTGAAATCCCAATCAGGATCTATTTAAATTTAATATGAGGGTAAAATGCACTAAGACCTCCTAACTACTATGTTATTGCACTAAAACCCACTTAACTTTATTTTTCTTCAATATAGCACATCAACTTTGACATTGTACCAAATAGAACACTTATGTTAAAGTTTTGTTAATTTGAAAAAGTGACTGTGACAAAGTATTATAAGTGTGCAACTTTAGTAATGTGACTTAACTTATTAAATTAAAACACACCACGTTTATAACAAAATCCCAACTCAACTTCTAGCTCACCCATTGCTATTGAAACCAGCAAAATCTCTTAGCCTCCATTGAGGTCTCTCTCTCCACACTTTTCCTTGTTTTTCCTTTGTTTTCTCGCCAACCAAACAAATACATCTTATGGTTGCCAAGAAAACAAAGAAAAAATTAGAGAAAGTGAGGGGCCAACTGAGGTTGAGAGATTTTTCTTGTTCCATTCACTAAGTCACAATTCAAAAATTGCACCTTAGTATATCACCATACACTTTTTCATTAGCAAATTGATGGAATTTTGACATATAATAGGTCTATTAGGTACATTGTCAAAGTTGATATATTAAATTGATGAAAACAAAAAAAAGTTAACAGCATCTTAGTGCAACACTATAAAAGTTCAAGGGATCGTAGTGCATTTTACCTTTAATATAATATATTAAATAATAAAAGTTGAATTTTTATAAATTGCAATTGTAATAATTAAGCTAATTAATGGTTAATGCTGAAAATAGGATAGATATTGATGAAATGGTAATGTAAGCTACATCATAATATACTTCAGTGTGTAAATTACAAGTATTAATAATCAAGGAGCGAATTTAGAAGTGACCACAAACTCACTCATTTGTAACTGAAGAATAAGTTATCGGGAGAGAAGAGGATAAGAAGGCCATCATTGATCTGTTATTGGACTTTGATGTGGAAGAGAACGTTTCGTTCGTATCCATAGTGGGAATTGGTGGCCTGGGGAAGACCACACTCGCCCAATATGTGTACAATGATGAGAACGTCAAAACTTATTTTGAGTTGAAGATGTGGGTGTGTGTCTCCGACGTCTTTGAATTAAAAATAATTGTTGAAAAGATCATTGCAATTGATAAAAAACTTGAAAACTTTGAAATGGATCAATTGCAAAATAAACTTCGCCAAAATTTCAACCAAAAGAAGTACCTACTTTTTCCTTATTAGTTTTTAACTCGACTTATTTCTGTTTCATGTGAATGTGTATTGTATTTCATAGATTTCTGTATATAGGATGTCATTATGGGCAGAACATCTTGGATTTACAGAAGACTGCTTCAAACAACCAGTCTCATCATTTTCATCATTTTTTTCTTAATACGTAACCAATAGAACCAATCTTTGTCCAAACCAACCTTTACGAGATGGGTTCAGGTTCAGACACATTTTACACCGTTTACAACAACAATTTACACTCAAACGTAATTAGTTTGACACCATTTACAACAACTATAACAAAATCATGCCTAGATAAGACACATTTTACACAAACCCAGAGACATCACTGAAACACCACCACTCGATTTGCCAAAACCCACCGTCAAAACCCCAACCACATTTAAACTCGGTAATGAGAAAATAATCATTGCAGCATGTTAAAAGACAACAAATTTCTCATTAATTAGAAAATCACACACACATAACCATATAGCAATAAATACTTTACATCATCATCATCGCAGCATATAAAAAGACAGCAAAATTCTCATCTACATTAGTAAGTTTACTACTTTTTAAGTAAGTTTCAACAAAATAATCAAAATTCCACATAAAACACAACCTAATATTAACCAAGATCAGAAAAGATATCAGAGGAGAGGACAGTACCTGTCATCAACGGCGGCGGGAAGAAACTACGACGGCAAGGAACGACGACGGCAAGCAAGGACGACTGAGGGAGACTGGATAGGGAGAGTGAGACTAATGGAGAGTGAGGAATACTCGGGAAGCCTGATCGCAGAGCGAGCGAGGGAGAGAGTGATGACAGAGAGCGAGGGAAAGAGAGTGTACAGGGAGAGAGTGAGTGAATAGGGGTTGTGAGACGTTAGGGTCCTATTGATTCAAACTGCTTAACAAAACTCGCTCTTACAGTTCCCGAGTTATGAATGACTTTCTTTTATTGGGGAAAACCCACGTCTGCTGCGCCAGCGTGGCACAAGGGTCCAAATAACTCGCTCATAGTAATATCGAGTTCTTTATTTAAACTCGATTTTACTATTATCGAGTTATAAAACAGGGGCACTTCCCTATTTAGTTTGGAAAGAAGGGCAAACGCATGTTTAATTTTCTGAAAAAGGGCAGAAGCCCATTTTGTCCCATTATTTAATGACATTCTCAAAAAACAAAAATCACTATTTAATGTCAATGGCAATTTTTTTTTTTTTTTTTTGTTGATAAGTAATAAGAATAGTATTAATCAACAAGAAAAAACGATAAAGCAAATACAAGGTGTTCATGATGGTGAACACAAGAAAAAGCAACTTAAGGGACAATTCTTAGAGAAGAAAGAAACTCAATGATGGAAGAACAATTCGAAGAACCCTAGCACCTAGACCAATCAAAAAGAGTTCTTTGGCATATAGCTTGTAATTGAACAAGCGATTTCTCTTTAGCCTCAAAAGAGTGCTGATTTCTTTCCATCCAAACAATCCACATCAAACAATCAGGAACCATATTCCATATGTTCGAATTAAATTTTCCCTGCCAGTAACGCCAACAAAACACCAAACTTTCCAAAGAACTTGGCATAACCCATTGGATCCCGAACACCTGAAGCATATGCACCCACAACGAGTGAGCTACAGGAAAATGGAGGAGAAGATGATCCAAAGATTCCTCATTACAATAGCACATATAACATCGATTCACTAAAGCGAGACCCTGGAGCATCAAATTATCCAAGTTAAGGATCCGACCATGAATTGTTGTCCACATGAAGAAAGCCACCCTTTTAGGAACCTTAACTTTCCAAATACCCTTCCAAAGGAAACAAGGGATAGAAGCACCCTAGATCTTATTGTAATTGGACCGAATATCAAACTTACCATTCCCATTAAGACACCAATGGGAACTATCACACCCAACACCCCTAGGTATCCGAGATTGAATGAAATCAAGGAAAGAGAAGGTGGCTTCTAATTCCCTATTGTAAAAGTCCGTATAAAATCTCAAAATCCAAATTCTCTCATTTCCACCCTCCTAATAACACAAAACATTAGAAATGCAAGCTTCATTGTCATTTGAACACGCATAGAACTAAGGATAGAGCATTTTAAGTGAGATATCCCCAACTCACCTATCATGCCAAGAAAAAGAAAAAAAAAAAACGAGAGTCATCACCCACCACTAGAGCCAATTGTTTGGAGAATCTCTCTCAACCTTCATTAATATCACGCCATAGACCATGCTCGTGGGCCCTTTTGCAGACTTTAGTATTTCACCCCCCTTATGACCATTCAAAAGGCATCTTTGGAGAGTTACGGTGGTACACTGTTTTTAGAACCAAAACATATCCGTTAGAGACAAGAAAACCACAAATTTTGAGCATAATTGAAAATTTGAGGACACGAGTGCTTATTTGCACGTAGTCATAGAAACACAAGTGGCAATTTGACACGTGTGTGCACTCTTCAAAAAGACATTGATTCGATCGGTACCTTGTATACATTCTTGGCTCCCCTTTTTTTTAAAAAAAAATTTCACTTCCTATGCTTTTCTAAGCATCTTTACTCTCCTATATCACCTTCATTCTATACACCTATATATAACCAGATGTTTGTCACATTTTGAAAATATTGAACAGGTGCTTAATGCTAATAGCATATCATATTTTCCTTCATGGATTTTTATTACGTTTTCATAACATGTTTCTCAAATATATGCAAACCACTTTCTAAATTCTAACCCAAAAAGATGTGATGGGATTATTTGAGGACTTGCTTAGGTGATTGTCCACAGCTGAGTTTGAATTATTTTTAATCCAAGCATTGTTTATTCGGAATCAGAAGAATACAATTACACATGGAGGGAAATTAAAGGAATTGGTTGGCAAAATAAAATATCAAGGGATTATTTGGAAGAATTTCACCATGCAAAAGACCATTTGAACATTCCAGATACGAATGTGAGCGTAACTGCATGGCATCGTCCTCCTCCATTGGTCTTCAATTGAACTTTCATGCTGCAATTTTCTAGGACTTGAACAGCTCAGGATTTGGTCCAATGATCTAGAATGTGAAGGGTGAGGTGATGGCAGCTATGTCGGCTAAGGGTCCACAAGTGAGAGATAGTGAAGAGGATGAAGTTTTGGCATGTAGAAAAGCTTTGGAGTTTATTGATGTAGGTTTTTCAAAATTAGTTGTTGAGGGAGACAACGCCAATGTCATGGGCTTCATCTCTTCCACTGGTGTAAACCAGTCTCGGTTAGGCCATATTATTGAGGACATTCAAAGTCTTGCTTTTGGACTTCGTTGGATGAATGCTAGCCATGTAAAATGGGGTGCAAATACTGTGGCCATTCTTTGGCTAGGTATGCTAGGAATATTACTGAAGATATGTTCTGGATGGAGGACTCTCCTTCACCAGCTTGGGAAGACTGTACTATGATTTCTTATCTCTTCATGAATGAAAATTGAGTTCATTTGAGGGGGCCAAGTTCTGATACTAGTATATTAGTTAAGGATTAACTCAAGCCCACACACGCGCGCACACACACATGTATATATATACAAATTAATTTTCTAAAAGAATTTATCATCTTCTAAATTTTAATAAATACATAAAAGTCGTGTACTTATGTTAAATGTGTATAAAAATATATAATAAAAAATATAATGTAATATCTCCTATCAAAATTATGCTTGATGATGATGTCTCATATAATAAAATTAATCTTTTATCATCTCCATAATGAAATTTTGAAGATTTTAATTTTTAATGGAACCATTGAAGTCTTCAAGTTCAAGAATAATGCAAGACTTTAACGCATACTAGAGCATAATTTACACCCAAAAAAATGTATCTGGTTTCTATAACTACTTGACCAATTGGTCTTTTTACTTTTGAAATTTTATTTTAAGCGCATAACAATTTAAACCCTATATCTTTATAATTAACAAATTTAAACTTTATATATAGTTGCAAATGTAATAAATTAAATTCTTAGGTTTCAAAAAGTAATAAATTAAACCCTCAACTTATATTAAATCTCAAACACAATAGATTGAATTTTAATTTCATACTTTATGAAAGATCAAGATTAATAAATTTGTTACTTTTTGAAGCATCAAAGTTAAATTTGTCATTCTTCAAACTGCATAGTTTAATTTATTAAACCACTTAAATTATATAATTTTAAATATAAATCTTTCTTTCTTTTAAGAGCACCACTAAAATGACTCAAAATTTGGAGGGGTCAACTTCAATTTTTTTTTTTAAATGTTTATAATACACATTCTATAAACATTGATTGTTGCACACAACTAACTACATATATATAACAGTACATACAAACTGTGAAATTGTGTTTTCAGAACATGATTTTACCATTTTAATTGAAATTGTGATTTAAAACATGATTTTAGCCTGTGTGTACATACAAACTGTGTGATAATAATTACTTAAAGGATTTTTTTAATATTTTTTATTATTTGAGATAGAAATAGTACTCTATCCTAATCTAAACGTATGTAAATGAAGGTTCCTCCTAGATATATATACTCAAACTCCGGTTCATGTCTCCCTCACCTTACAAGTACATGTTCTTGTAAAGTGATTATCATGCTAAGGGTGAGTATGGGTAAGGATAATACGCTTAAAATGCTATCAATCAACTCCGAAGAAGGCAAGGAGTGAGTGAGTTAAGCTTAGAAGAAGAGTAGAGTGGCACAGAAAAAGGGTAAAAAAAGATAAGCAAGCAGGAGGAGTACATAATATGAGTTCATTCTTGATTTAAATTAAGGACTACATGATTCTTGAAAAGAAAAAAGAAATTAAGGAGTACAAGCATGATATGATGAGCTTATTCTTTATTTTGCAGCAGAAAAGGCATCATGCAAATTTGCAAGATTATGGATGCTGCTCATTCTGATGGATTCCAGTTATAGCATTTAACGTACTTATCACCCGCAGAGCAATTAGGTTGAGTTAGAGACTTGCAAGGGCCATTGTCTTTGATACTCCAAAAACAATCTGTGCAAGTTATGTCTCTTTGGGCTTCGAAAATATTAAACCAATGTAATTTCTTATCACCTTGCCAGTACATGCTACAGTAGAATAGTGTAGTAGCCCAAACGTCAGGATGGAAAGAGAATTTGTATGAGTTAGTAGGGGCGAGTACTCTTGACCCAAGATCATCATTCTTCGATTTACAATGAAAGTTAAGCCATTGTTTGTTACTCAAACAATCAGTGATATGAACTGTTGTTGGAGGATCACATTCACAGAGAGACATTAGCAACATAAGGGTTGTCAGCAGTAATACAACTCTTCCGAGTGGACTCATGATGTTTGTAATTCCTTTTTGGTACTTTGAGAAAATTATTGATTATTTGCTTATTTATAGGGTCAGATAGAGACCAAATATAATGGAATCCCATTTGGAATATTCTCATGTCGAGTAATTCTACAATACCCCCCCCAAAAAAGGGGGGGTACGGTACCCACTAGTAGGTAACCTGCTACACCAGGTTACTTTTTTCTCACATTTGACGGTTCCATTCTCACATTGTGTAGTTCCAATATCACATGTGACAGTTCTCTTCTCACATTTGGTGGTTCCTTTACTTTTTTCTCACATTTGACGGTTCCATTCTCACATAGTGCAGTTCCAATATCATATGTGATAGTTCTTTTCTCACATTTGATGGTTCTTTTACCTTTTTTTCTCACATCTGACGGTTCCATCCTCACATTGTGCGGTTCCAACATCACATATGACAGTTCTTTTCTCACATTGGGTGGTTCTCTTACTTTTTTCTCACACTTGATAGTTTCATCCTCATATTGTGCAGTTCCAACATCACATGTGACAGTTCTTTTTTCACATTTGACGGATCTCTTACTTTTTTTCTCACATTTGACAGTTCCATTCTCACATTGTGTAGTTTCAACATCACATATGACAGTTCTTTTGTCACATTGGGTGGTTCCCTTACCTTTTTCTCACACTTGACAGTTTCATCCTCACATTATGTGGTTCCAACATCACATATGACAGTTCTTTTGTCACATTGAGTGGTTCCCTTACATTTTTCTCACACTTGACAGTTCCATTCTCACATTCTGCGGTTCCAACATCACATATGACAGTACTTTTATCACATTGGGTGGTTCCCTTATTTTTTTCTCAAACTTGACGGTTCCATCATCACATTGTGCAATTCCAACATCACATGTGACAATTATTTTCTCACATTTGATAGTTCTCTTACATTTTTTCTCACATTTGACGGTTCCATCATCACATTGTGCAATTCCAACATCACATGTGACAATTCTTTTCTCACATTTGACGGTTCCATCCTCACATTATGCAGTTCCAACATCACATGTGACAGTTCTTTTCTCACATTTAGTGGTTCCCTTACTTTTTTTTCTCACATTTGACAGTTCCATTCTCACATTGTGTAGTTTCAACATCACATATGACAGTTCTTTTGTCACATTGGGTGGTTCCCTTACCTTTTTCTCACACTTGACAGTTCCATTCTCACATTGTGCGGTTTCAACATCACATATGACAGTTCTTTTGTCACATTGGGTGATTCCCTTACATTTTTCTCACACTTGACAGTTCCATTCTCACATTGTGCGGTTTCAACATCACATATGACAGTTCTTTTGTCACATTAGGTGGTTCCCTTACTTTTTTCTCACACTTGACGGTTCCATCCTCACATTATGCAGTTCCAACATTACATGTGACAATTATTTTCTCACATTTGTGGTTCTCTTACTTGTTTTTCTCACATCTGACGGTTCCGTCCTTATATTGTGCGGTTCCAACATCACATATGCCAATTTTTTTCTCACATTGGGTGGTTCTCTTACTTTGTTTCCCACACTTGACGATCCATTCTCAAATTGTGTAGTTCCAACATCACATGTGACAATTCTTTTCTCACATTTGACAGATTCCTTACTTTTTTCTTATATTTGACGGTTCCATCCGTACATTGTGCAGTTTCAACATCACATATGACAGTTATTTTCTCACATTTGGTGGTTCCCTTACTTTTTTTTCCTCACATTTGACGGTTCCATCCTCACATTGTGTGATTCCAACATCACATATGACAGTTCTTCTGTCACATTGGGTGATTCCCTTACCTTTTTCTCACACTTGATGATTCCATTCTCACATTGTGCGGTTTTAATATCACATATGATATTTCTTTTGTCACTTTAGGTGGTTCCCTTATTTTTGTCTCATACTTGACAGTTTCATCTTCACATTGTGCAGTTAGGAGTGTTAAATGGATGGGTTTGGGGTGGACATAATTGAGTTAGGTATATAAAACTCATTTACCTATTAAAACCCATTTAACTAATTGCTTTTAACCCAAACTCAACCCAACCCAACCCAATTATTATGGGTAAACCCTAACCCACCCAATTACCTAATTATCAAAATTGCCAAAATGTCTCTTAAGTGTAAATGACCAAAGTACTCTAAAATCTTCAAAAATGACCAAAATACCCAAAAACCTCAAAATTACCAAAATAACCAGGAACCCTATAAATTGACCAAAATACCCCCAAAACCCAAATAAATGACCAAAATACCCAAAAACCTAAAAATTATCAAAATACCCCCAAAACTCAAAAAATGACCAAAATACCCCTGAAACCCAGAAAATGACCAAAATACCCTTGATACCCAAAAATGACCAAAATACTCCCTGAAACCTAAAAATTACCAAAATAATTTTGAAACCTACAAAATGACCAAAATACCCATAGAACCCAAAAAATGACCAAAATACCCTAAAAACCTAAAAAATGACCAAAATACCCCTAAAACCCAGAAAATAAGCAAAATACCCCTGAAACCTAAAAATTAGCAAAATACCCCTGAAATCCAAAAAATGACCAAAATACCCTCGAAACCTAAAAAAATGACCAAAATACCCTCGAAACCTAAAAATGATCAAAATACCCCCGAAACATAAAAAATGACCAAAATACCCTTGAAACCAAAAAAATAACCAAAATACCCCTAAAACCTAAAAATTACCAAATTAATTTCGAAACCTACGAAATGACCAAAATACCCCTAGAACCCAAAAAATGACCAAAATACTCTTGAAACCTAAAAAATGACCAAAATACCTCCAAAACACAGAAAAAGACCAAAATACCCCCGAGACCTAAAAATGACCAAAATACCCCTTAAACCCAAAAAATGTCCAAAATACCTCCAAAACCTAAAAATTACTAAAATACCTTTGAAACCTAAAAAATTGCCAAAATAACCTTGAAAACTAAAAATGACCAAAATACTCTCGAAACCTTAAAAATTGCCAAAATAACCACGAAACCTAAAAATTAACCAAAATAACCATAAAACCTTTAAAATGGCCAAAATAACCACAAAGCCTAAAAATTGACCAAAATAGCCCTTAAACCTAAAAATGACCAAAATACCCCCTAAACCTAAAAAATGATCGATATACCTTCAAAACCTAAAAATTAACTGAAATATCCCTAGAAACCTAAAAATGACCAAAATACTCCTAAAACCTAAATACGACCAAAATAACCCCTAAACGTTAAAATGACCAAAATATTCTCGAAACCTAAAAAATGACCAAAATACCCCGAAACCTATAAAATGACAAAAAAGCCCATTAAACTTGTAAGTCGATAAAAATACACCCTAAACCTAAAAAATTACCAAAATCCCCCGTAAAACTAAAAAATGACCAAAATACTCTCTAAACATAAAAAATGACCAAAATACCCCCTAAACTTAAAAAATGACTAAGATACCCCAAACTCCTATTTTGGTAATTTTAGAGGCTTTAGGTGTATTTTGTTCATCTTACGAGATTAGTTGTATGTTGGTCATTTTAGATATTTTTAGGGGTATTTTTGTCCTTTTATAGGTTTAGAGGTATTTTGGTCGTTTTAGAGGTTTCATGGTATTTTTGGTAATTTTAGAGGTTTCACATTGTTTGTCGCCATTTTAGAGGTTTTGGGTTTATTTGGGTCATTTCAAGGGTTTAAGGGTGTTTTCATCACTTTAGAGGTTTGAAGGTATTTTGGTCATTTTTAGGTTTCAGAGGTATGTTGGTCACTTTTTAGGTTTAGGGGGTATTTTGGTCATTTTTAAGTTTCAGGATTATTTTTGTCAATTTTTAGACTTCAGTGTGATTTTGGTCATTTTTAGGTTCTAGGGTTATTTTGGTTATTTTTAGGTTTCTAGGTTATTGGAACGTGTAATTTGAACATAATTGACTGTTAAAAGGTCAATTTTCATCTCTATACTTTGTTCTAATCAGCATGGTGGCAAGTTGGTATATTTTTTGCCAAGCAACTCTGGTTCGAATCCTTCACGCTTGCAATTTTATTTTCAGTCCATAAGCTGAAAAGCCCACAAGATCTTACGCCCAAGAAAAACCCTTGTTCATCCCAAATCTTCTTTCCTTCAATGTTGGTGATAATAGCAACCAATTTTCCTCTCTTTCTCTGCCTTTTTGTTTGAAGTCTCCACTATTTTTTATCACTAAAAATCTCAATACGACTCATCCTTATTCTTTAGTTTTCCACATGGGGTTTTTGCTTATTGGCTTTTGTATTGCTAAATTGTTATTAATCTTGTTTTGTTTTTGTTTTCCTTTTGGTTTCCCTGGGCCAGGGACAAACACAGGTGAAGCCCAGCCCCTCTGGCCCAAATTTTTTTTTTTAAGTAGGTTAATTTTCAAAAAAAAAAAAAAAAAGACTTGGGTCCCTCTGAAATTGTAACCCAGCCGGCCAGCCCACATGTAAAAAAAAAAAATTAAGTAGGTTAATTTTCAAAATAAAAAGACTTGAGCCTCCTTTGAAATTGTAACCCAGCAGGGCAGCCCACATGTAAAAAAAAAAAAAAAAAAAATTAAGTAGGTTAATTTAAAAAAAAATAAATAAATAAAGGATTTGGACCCCTGAAATTGTAACCCAGCCGGCCAGCCCACATGTGAAAAAAAAAAAAAAAAAAAGTTTTAGTCCAAAAATGTAAACCCAGCCGGCCGAACCGAAGACTCCAGTCTCCGAAGTCCAAACGGAAAAACAAAAGAAAAAAAAGAAAAGAAAACATAAGGCTGAGGCAAGACAGAGAGAGTGAGAGGCTTTTCAAAAAAAAAAAAAAAAAAAAAGACAGTGAGAGGCGAGAGACTTTGGCGTTGCCCACGCCGTGAGTGAAGCTGCCAAAACGCAAGGTGAGAGCTTGAAATCTTGCTGCTGGCCACACCGTGACGCCGCCACCACGCGAGAGCGGCGAGACCCATCTCGCAGACCCACGCGACACCCACACGGCCACACCCACCACGCAACACCCATCTCTCCGTGACGCCGCTGCTGGCTTTGATCTGCTCCAGCCTTCACACTCAAGTATTTAATCTATCCTTCAAAATCTCAGAATCTGTGCTTGTGGTTTTTGTGTTTTTACTGAAGAGGAATCTGTGCTTGTGTTATTTTTCTTTGGCTTTTTGGCTCTGTAACTCTCTGACTAGATGAGTCTGTGTTTGTCTTTGTGAATTGTGACTCTGTGTGACTATATTATAAAGATAAGAGAGAGAGTAGAGTCTCTAGAGATTAGAGAAAATATCAGTGTTTGACTGTTTGTTGTGTGGTAGTTGGGCAATAAAATAGGAACAAGTTCCAGGCTCACAGCAAAAGGGAAACTGTTTCAATTTTCAAGAAATAAAAATGGTAAAAGTGTTTATCGGTAGTGGATAATAACTTCATAGTGTCGGTAGTGGGATTGGGTGACTGGGTCAGTGACAGAAAAAAAGAAAAGAAAAAGAAAGATAATGGCTAAGGGACAAAAGACAAAAGACAAAAGACAATCATAAATCATATAATATAATAAATTGTCACACAAATTTATTAAAATAATAGTGGAAACTCAGAATATTTCAAAGATGTTTACAGTGGATCATGAAACAAGAATAATATATTGTTCTTCTTTATTTCTTTTTTTTTTTAATTGAAAATTGTACATCTTCTTTGTTTAGGAATAATTTATTGGTTCACATGGATCATGATACGGAGAACGAAGGGAAGACTGATTTTATTGATTTGGAAAAACATTGGAGTACTATTTTAGAAAAAGGAATAGATCAGTTGACCGATGCCCAAATAACTAGTTTGAAATTCAATTCCCTAGATGATGGTGGAGAGTTTTATAACACATATGCAAAGTTGGTTGGGTTTAGTATTCGCAAAGATGAGATAAAGCGTAATAAAGATAACATTGTGACCTCTAGAAGATGGGTTTGTGCAAAGGAAGGATTGAGAATTAGGAAAAATGAGTCTAATTTAAATTGCATGCGTGAGAGACCAATAACAAGAAGTGGTTGCAAGGCCGCTTTTCGTATTAGGTTTGAACGAAAGTTAGGTGAATGGGTGGTAGGAGAGTTTAAAAGGGAGCATAATCATGACTTAGTTCCGCAATTGGAGACTCAATTTCTCCGTTCACATAGGACTATTAAGGATTCTGATAAGGCTCAGATTATAGCATTGCATAATGTTGGGGTCAAATCAAATCAAATCATGGATCATATGATCCAACAAGCTGGAGGATACGAAAATATAGGATTCACTTCAAAAGACCTCTACAATTATCTAGCGACAATTCGCAACAATAGTACGCGAGATGGTGATGCTGAATGTGCTTTGGCATATTTACAAGCAAAAGCAGACATGGACTCCTCATTTTTTTTAAAATACACTATTGATGAAGAAAGCCGTTTGGCTAATCTGTTTTGGACAGATTCTCAAAGTCGCTTAGATTATGCATGTTTTGGAGATGTAGTCGCATTTGATACAACATATAAGATGAATGTATACAAAAAACCCCTTGTTATATTGTTATGTGGGAAAGTTAATTGTAGCATATCCACATCCTGCACAATATATAACAAATAAACAAAATTAAAAAAATTGTGTAGCTAATAGAAATTCTAAACAATTTTAAAATAATTAACTAGCAAGTACTCTATTGCTTACCACATTACGAGATAGGACTGTTTTGCTACCAAGTTTTTGAATGGATTTGCTTAGCCCAACCATGTGAACATTGTGGTCATTCTCCATTGTGTCTTGTATTGGAGATGGTGACACCGTCTTAAATTCTCTTTTAATGGGTACTGTATCATCTTGGTGCATTTTGTCTTGAACTGGAGATGTAGACTTTTTCTTAGATTCTTTTTTAACATGAACTATATCATCTTGGTCCATTTTATCTTGAACTGGAGATATAGACTCTTTTTTAGGCAGCACCCTTGTCTCATTTTTAAGCTCTTCTACAATATCATTTAGGTTCAAATCAATGGTATGTCCAGTATGTCCCATTTTTGCTACATTCTTTAATTCCAAACAAATAGGTTTGGATGTATCATCTTGGCGCCTTTTGTCTTGAATTGGAGATGTAGACTCTTTCTTAGATTCTTTTTTAACATGAATTGTATCATCCTGGTCCATTTTGTCTTGGACTAGAGATGTAAACTCTTTCTTAGGCAGCACCTTTGTCTCATTTTTAAGGTCTTCTACGATATCATACAGGTCCAAATCAATGGTATGTCCAGTACGTTCCCTTTTTGCTACATTCTTTAACTCCAAACAAATATCATTTTTAAATGTTTCTGTATTGTTTGCAAAGACATTCTTTAACTCCAAAACAATCTCATTCTTAAATGTTTCCATATTGTTTGCAATGACATTCTTCAACTCTAAAACAATATCATCCTTAAATGATTTCATATTGTTTGCAATGACATTCTTCCACTCCAAAACAATATCTTTCTTAAATGTTTTCATATTTTTTGCAATGACATTCACGCTGTTATGCAAAACTAGCATATCATCTCTAATACTTGTTAATGATTGCTCAAATGTACGAGTTGCTTCATCAGAATTCTGTGGATTAATTTATAGGAACAATCATAAAAACATGTCCATTATCAAAAAATCATCAAAGTCATAAAATTTATTAGGTAGAAATGATACCATATTTGGCTTGTGTTCATCCCTACATGGCATAGCATGAGACTGATTAATACATTGCTTTTCCAATGGAATACTGGCAGTCTCATATCTACCTTCCATTTGTGTTATTACTAACTATGATAAACATAAAATAAATAATGTCAACTACATACGGTAAAAATTCAAATAAGCACTAGATTTAATAGAATAATAAGTATTCAAACATTATAAAAAATCAATTGTTACCTTAGGACTATCAAAACCTCCAATTGAATGTAATTTCAGCATCCTTTGCTTAACTTCCTCTTTTCCCCAAAAACAAATACGTGGTCTAAGTCGTTTGGAAACATGTTCAACGTCAATTTCAACGTTAACGTGTTCAAAATAAAACAACTGCAAATGTATAAAATGTTTATAAAATTATAATCAAGATTCATAGAAATTTAAGAAACAAAAATGTATTCTTGAATGTAACTATTTACTACATATTACCATTAATAACAACACGCAACCATCAACTGCTACAAGATTATTGTCTTTATGTTTGCGTACACCTTGAATGAGAAAATCTAGCACGAACTTCGCCCAATTCAAGTTTCTAATCTCTTCAACATTACGGCAAATTAAAACAAAAGACCGTTTCATATAAGATTTTGTAGTGGGACATAACAGGGTACCCACTATAAACAGCAAAAAATAACTCACAAATTCATTTCTGAATGTTTCCATCTTATTCAACTCATCCTCTAAGAGCTTAATTGGTATGTCCCCTTCCACATTTAATCCATATTGTTGGCACATATGATTTATCTCTTCTGCGCTCCCAACAATAGATATATCAACCCCATTTGATTTTATTCCTAAAATATATTCTACATCTTCAGTGGAAATAGGTAACCTCTTACCACAAATATCCAATGCGCATGAATTTTGGTCAAAATGATCAATTAACCATTTGCATAAATCTCTATTCAAATTTATAAACTTTAAATCCAACAAACTACCAAACCCTAACTCTTGAATGACAGATTTTTGACTTAGATTCAATTTGTTAACCATTGAACGAACGCGACCAAGGGTACACCGAGTATCTAATGAAACCTGCATTATAAAATGAATAAAAATGGATTTATAACGAAATTTAATACATAGTGATGCATTCTAAAAGTTTCATAGGTAAATACTTACTTTACGTGGTTTGCAAGGAATATTATGTTTTAAATTTGCATAATTTTCACAATTCTCACGTGCTTCCCTCCGATACTCTAATTTAGAGTCTTCATCAAGATTATTCCACTTTTTTGTAATCTCATCCTTAACCTGTAATTTTAGATTTTCATACTCAAGTATGATGTCTATGAACATGTGAACTAAACAATAATAATAACCTATAAAAATATAAGTATTATTCAACTTACAGCTTTGCTTATCTTGACAATGCCTTCAGCTTTCATCATTTCTACTTGTTTTTTACTAAAAATCCAAATTGAACAAAACTCACTTTCTTGAATATAACAATAGGATAAATAAAACAAGAGAATATATACTGAATTGCATGAATCTTACTAATAAATTATAAATGCTCCAAGTGGTCTTTTCGGGGGCCTAACTTGGAGAGCATCTTGCTCTTCAATGTTCTTCACTCTCCCCATACTCCTATCGCAATATAGCATGAAAAAAAAAAAAAAACAAGGTAAGCAATAACATGCATTAAAAAGTAAATTCATTTCATAGTTGAAAGATCCTACAAACGTTTTTTTCACTCTAAATGGTTGAAAATTCTTAAATACATTTCACAGTTGACTTTGATATTTCATATATTCCAATCAATGAATTATTTACCATATAATTTATATATCTTGAATCAACAGAAACCCAAATAGATGAATAGGGTCCCTAATAATGAGAGAAATGAAAAAAGTAGGCCAGATTATCAATAATCAAAAAGGTTGAACAAGATACAATACAAGCAGCGCTGGAAATAATGTAAAATGCCAATGACCCAATAGGTCTGAAGCTTAAGAGATTTCTATGACATATTCGATTGTTGTCCATATGACAGGACACAGAAGATTTTTTATTTTGTTATCTCTTTCCGGCCGTACACTTTAAATATAATGGCCTTCCATTGTGGACTGGTGGGTTTTGCTTCTGGGTAGGATAAGCTAAGATAAGGTTTTGTGGGGTTCCATTGTCCATCTTGACCTTTTTGTATAAGTTCCACACTCTTTGTCTCTCACTCACTCACTCAAATAAAGGTTTTTTATAAATTTTTAATCACGCTCTTGGCAAATATTTCCTTCAATCTTAAATGAGGAGGTACATATTATATATATTTTACCTAGAGGTCTCTTATTTGATTGGAAAAAATTTCAGAGTCACAAGCAACAAGAGAGGTATCATTAGGAATAGATTCTAACCAAACTTGCAGATCCTTACCAAACTTAGCTTGTCTAGCTAAATAATGGGGCAACTGAATTACCTTATCTTTTAACATGGAAGAAAGACATGAGGTTCGGCAGAGAGAAGAAGTATATATATCCTCAAGGACATGACCATAAACTGAAGGTACATATTATATATGCACTTACAAATCCTGAGGAATAATTGTTATCCTAATTCATGAAGACCCACATGAGTTGACACAAATATTCATGTATGACTTGCAAGCATGTTGAATGTGTAAATTTAATAAGTCATTATACAGTTTTTTTTTTAAAAGAAAGAATTATAAAATAGAGATCATATATTTAATTTTAGTTTTAAATTTAACGGTAAAGTTACAATTATATAGATATCCAACTTTTAGTTTCTACTTGGTACAAGTTAAACCTTTCATGGCTCTATATTCAATAAAATTAATAAAATTTTATATTTGTTGTACTTAAGACCTACCTAGACTTTAAAATAATTCTTTATGAATGGCAAGTGGTATTTTGGTACCAAAATTGCCTTAAAATAACTAGGATCCACATGAAGGGTGAAAAAAGGATCTTAAGAGTAACTCAGGTGAGCTTCAATTGCTTTTAAGTTTTAATTGATTATTAGTACCCACTTGGTAAAATTAATGTCAGCCTTTTGAAAATCAGGTAAATTAATTTAAAAAAAAAAATACATCTAGAAAAAATAGTTCAGTTTATATACAAAAAATTACTTTTAAAAAATTCAATTTAAAACCCTGTTAGTTAATAGGCACCTAAAAACAATAAGTCTAAAGTCACTAGTTTTTTCACAAAAATTTTCACAACCATCAAGATGATAAATTATAAATGGTAAACAATAAAATGGTGGTAGTGATAAGCCCAAATGAAAATCACTAATAACTTGACAACTTAATATTTCTAAAATTTATTGTTACAAATATTATGTTTGTAGCATTACTTCACCGAGAACCTAGATTGCACAATTTTAAAACTATAAGATGAAATTGGTGCAGTTGAAATTTTAAGATTTAATTGATGCCAAGATCAAACAGTGGGTTTGCAACATATTTCTTACCTGAAATATGTGATCAGGTAAGAAAACTTGGTGAATATTTTAGGATTATCTTCTCATAGTTAGTCGCCAGATTTCTTGAGTCTGTAATCTACATATACCTTCTAGGTAGATCAAAAAATGTCAAGCTTTCCCTAAATCCCAAAAAGGTATGAAAGAAGTGATTAAATCCTGCTGAAATATTCAATGAATATCATTTCATCTGATAGTACTTGACACAGGATGCCATCCTCTGGACTACAGCTGATGTTGCATAACCGCAATTTCAAAATTTTAGCACACATTGTCCAAGACACACTCAATATTTTCACAATATGTTTCAATTATTGGCACATTTTATTAAAGGAAACCCATTTAAATCCCACAAGAAATCTCTCTTTGTGCAGACACTTCAAAGAGAGCTTCAGTCAGAATATTAGAAGTGAATGATCTAAAGTTTTTTTTTTTTTTTTTTTTAGATGTCCTCTATCTTAAATGTGACCTCCCTATATGTCCAACATATTGTTGGCACACTTTATAATTCAAAATTTGAAGCCGTACATGCAGAAAAATTGGTGAGAGATCCAAGAATCTAATTCTAGCATTTTATGATTGTTCTACTACCTCCTTCATCGCTTTGCCAAAAGTCAAAGAAAAACAAAGGAAAAAAGATGCTTGCAGCAAACACAGATTCAAGCATAGAAATGGAAAAGAGAAAGGGAAAAAAAAAAAAGATTTCATGCAAAGATTGCACCATTTTTTTGGCCCTAAAGAGGATGAACTTATGCTTGGATACAGAGAAGTTAGGGAATGTCCTCGTATTGGACAGTCATAATTCAATTTCTGATGCTGTTACCCTACTATGTCATTCAATATAGAATGAGAACAAAACAAGCTTGTGTATATCTCTGATTTACATAACAAATTTTAAGCACTGTAAGACAGGGTATTTGTCCTAGTGCAACTAGCATAAATAAGACAGGGTATTATGTTTGTAGCATTACTTCACCGAGAATCTAGATTGCACAATTTTAAAACTATAAGATGAAATTGGTGCCGTTGAAATTTTAAGATTTAATTGATGCCAAGATCAAACAGTGGGTTTGCAACAATTTTAAAACTAGTTAAAAAAAAAAACTAGTTAAACTAAAGGCTCCTAATTCTCTCAGGATAACAACATAAATGGGCAGATTTGGATAAGTTTGGATTTGGGATGGAAATTTTTCTAAAATTTGGTCAAGCATTATGTTCTGAACATCACTTATTGAGTATATTGTCATATATAAGTTAGATCAGATATGTCCAACCATGTCATTCATAGATCATAGTTTTATATTGAAACATTCTGCAATGACAAACTGAACTAGATAATCTGTAGTAGGTATGGTGATACATGTGATTCAATAAATGCTGGTTTCCAATCTTGTTTATCAAGGGATGAACCTACATGATCCACAAAATATGCACCTTTCCATTCTTTTCTTCTTTGAGCCATTTAGGTGAACCAAAACCACATAGACATCATTAAAGGTAAACCATAAACATCAAAGAATCTAGTTGAAACTTGGAAGCAAAATGAAGTAATGAACCAACTAAGGTATTAAAAAAAAAAATGTGTGAATCGCAATTTCTGACTTCTAGGCTTTGGATGGTCTTACATGCATAGATTATTGCCTTTCTAATTTTTACTGTATCAATACCAACTCATTTTGTTTCATTGGTTTTTTCTTTTCTGCTAATATGCAGCAAAAGTGTTTGTTTTCTTAGCCTCAAAGAAATGAACTCTCTTTCTATAATGAAAGATGTACAAACTACAAAGCCATCATGCTTGCATTACCTAGATTTTTATTCATAAAGTCAAGAGGGGAGAGAAACTATAACCAGTTCACTTTCTTTTTTTTTTTACTTTAGCATTATTGAATATGAAATGTGTGCACTAAGCACATCCCATGAACACGTGCGAGAGAGAGAGAGAGAGAGAGAGAGAGATGTGTTTTGATTTGGTTTGTCACACCTAAAACCTTAGCATTTTAATTGAATTGTAAGTACTAAGTGCATAAGACAAGCATGAGAGGAAAAAGTCAATAATTCTAAATTTTACACATTCGTTAAAGATGTTCTATATAAAGAACCTGTGGGGTAGAACTAGGATGAAGTGAAAAGAGATGCCATTACACAGCCAAATAATAATTTATGTCGCTAAGATGAACCATGCAATTTATTAAACCTTAAAGTTTTGCTCCAGATTGAAGATGATGTGATGTAATTTTTTGATTAAGCAAGTGTGCAGGTAGTTGGATTTTTAATTCAAAAAGGGGGATTGAGCCAATCATGATGGTTAGTCGTTTATTCGGTACCTCACCTCACCTAGGAAAAACCAAAGCTAGAATAAACTCTCAATGGGAAATAATGTAACCTGATTTTTCACAGTAACTGGACTAAAATAGAAAAAAGAAAAATAGTTAGCTAATCCTAATTTGAAAGTAATCACTGGGCTCAACCTGAAACTATTTGTGCAGCATCTGTTGTTGAAACTAATGCTAAAAGAGGGACACAATTTTGATACAGGGGATGATCTAATTAGGAAGGCTGTTTTTATTACAACTTCAATTTATGGTGAACATCATCCAGATAAAATATATGCTCCTGAAACTCTGAGCAAACTCACCAGGCTTCCTTCAAAATCTAAATTTTAGAGAAGCCAACTCTAAAATTGGAAACCAACACTAAAATTGGTGTTCTTACTGCCAAGGTGGTTGAAAAAAAAAAAATCTCCTAAGTCCGTAGGTTCATAGTATCGTGTCCTCCCCACACTTCCAACCAAATCTAATCTTGTCCCAACTTATGGATAAGGGTTCCACGTCTCACATCCCAAACTCAAAAGTGTAAAGTTTTTTTTTTTTTTTTTGAGAAACCAGTCTGTGAGACAGACCGATGCTTTTATTAAAACATAAGAAAACTAATCAAACAGAGCAAGAGGGATAATGTCCCTAGGTAAGTCTTCAACCCAAACCTGACGTTCTAATTCTAGCCCAACCCGAGATTTCTTTGCCAAAGCATCGGCAACCTTATTACAATTTCGTTTCACATGGCAGTAGGGATCCAGGCAATCAATGGTGGACTGTCAAGCCCTTCGGTGTAAAGATTAATTTGTCAAATAAATAAGAATCGAAACTCAAAAACAAAACAATAATATCATAAACCCACAAAGTTTAGAGAAATAATATAAACCCATATCAGCGTTAATCATATGTAAAGAGAGAACCTGAAGATTGTGGGTGGCGCCGCCGATTTAGAATGGAAGAGAAGAAGCGCCGCTGAGTCGTCCGGGAAGAGATGAAGCGCTGCTAAGTTGGGTTGGATATGAGTGCGCCGCTGATGTGAATATGGATTGGAAGAGAATAAGCTAGAAAGTGGCGCCGACGAGTGGATTGGATGAGAAGAAGCACCTTCGATTTGAGGTTGTGGGTGCGCCGGTCTCTGAGGGTTTTGTGGGTGCGCCGGGCTCTGGGGGTTTTGTGGTATCAATTGTCTAATTTGAGGATTTTGTTTAGAGAGGCAAACAGAGCACCGAGTAAACGAGGCGGAAAGGTAGAGAAGCAAACGTGATAAAGGAGAAAGGGCTGTGAATGTTTTAATTTTTTGTTTATATAATAAAACCTGTTTAACCGGTAACCAAAAACCCTTAAAATTATATCAACGGACAAGATCAAAACTACAATAAATTAACGGCTCAGATATAGGTGGGTACCGTACCCTCCATTTTTTTTGGAGGGTACGGTAGAATGACCCTCTCATGTCATAAAATGAGATTGGTTCAATCTTCTAATATGGAAAAACAGTAATGGATTCAGATTTTTTAGATTTCTTAGGATACTCTACTAATAGATTTCATTAAATCCTAACCACTCTTTAATAATTTAATAGTCTAGATTCTGCCATGTCAGCATTCTACTAATAATATTCTTAAAATAATAAAATAATGTTGCAAACAAAACAATTAAGATTATTATTAGTAAAATGTTAACATGGCAAAATCTAGACTATTAAATTACTAAAGAATGGTTAAGATTTAAGAAAATCTATTTGATAAAGCACCCTAGGAAATCTAGAGGAACTGAATCTTTTTTTCTTTTTCTTTTTTGAGAAAAAGGAATTGCATCCATTTTGTATCGGAAACTGTTTCGATATGACCATAGAACCGAAATATATTGATTTTGGTTAATACCAGTGTAATGTTCCAGAGTTATAGCAACATATATGTGTGTATTTATTTATATTTTTATAAATATAATTTAAAATTCACATATTTTTTTATGCCCAAATATTAGTTTAAGTACATTAACCCAATATATTAACTTTTTTTTTTTTTTATCAGCGCAATATATTAACTTAAATAATATGTTTTATAATATATTTTAGAATGATTTTTATTGTAATATGGTCGAAAACATTAATATAGGCCGAATGATCCAAAAAAATCTTTGGCACTTTCTGATATTTAATTTGGTACAGTTTAGAGGAATATTGGTACCGATTTAATGGCCAATACAATTGTTTTGGCAATACTACCTTGATTTAAAGGTTGGCTTATATTGTAATAATGGTATAGACTATATAGTAATTATTTTTATAATTTAATTATTATAACAAATGGGAGGGGGATTCAAACCATGATTCTACACTTAAATGAGGTTCATGTACAATACTTTTAGATATAAACAACTTTACAAAACTAGTCGGATGTATATGATAACAATTTGGGCCAAAATGGCCATTTGTCCCTTTCGCCTAAAAGATGTAGCAAAATACCACTGTTTTGAAACTATTTAACAAAATGCTCTCTGTTTTGAAACTCGATTTTTAGAAAATCAAGTTTCAATGAAAAACTCGATTTGATGAAAATCAAGTAATGTGAGAAATTTTACATGGAACTCGAGTTCCATGTATTTTTTTTTTTTTTTTAATTAAAATTTTAAGTTTGATTTCACATAACTCGAAAGTTTCAGAACATAGGCATTTAGCTGGAAAGTTTTGGTGAAAGAGATAAATGCCTATCTTTGGCCCAAAAATTTGACATGAATGTTTGATATATAGGTATTCTATGCCAATGCAGTAAATGGTCTCATCAAAAGCTCTATGTGAGAGAGAGAGATGTGAAGAATTTTAACAAATATATTAATAGGTTACATGAGTTTGATTCTATTTTTGAAAAAAAGAAATACATGTAACGAACTCTCTATTCGTGGTAGTTCTTTGAAAATATATATACCTTTGGGAAAAAATAATGATTTTTAAGAATTGCATTAAAAAAATGTATTTCTTAAAACATATTTAAGCCATTGGTAAAATCTATCTAAAGTATTATTGTTGGAAGAAACTCAATGTGAAAACGTGTATATATATTTTTTGCGAATTGAAAAAAGTACTCAATAAATTGTGATTTGATAATGTACCTTATTCTTGGTTCTAAAGATGCATTTTCTCTTCGATATTATAACATGGATTTGCCCGATAATTATTAATACTTAACTTTTTAACCTATGACATCTATTTCAAAATTAATATTTATCATTAGGTTGTATGAAGGGATTTTGAACCCAAAATATTTTATTTGATGAATAGACTTTACTAGTTAAACTAATTGAAAACGCAATTTTATTTTTTAATTGAGGGTCACAAATACTTAACTTATTATCAATCTAGTCCGGAGTACAGACACACTCAAAACCACACTCAACAACATCTTGGTGCATTTACTTATAATTGGATTACAACACTTACACATCAGCTGTCCTAAATGTAAATTTTTAGCATTCAGCACATCATACACCATTAACTCAACCACATCAGATATTTCGAACGTCAACAAATTTGGGTTGAAACTAAAGTTGAGTTTGAACCTAAAATCTTTTATTTGATGATAAGACTATACCAGCTAAACTAATTGAAAACGCAATTTTATTTTTTAATTGAGGGTCACAAATACTTAACTTATTATCAATCTAGTCCGGAGTACAGACACACTCAAAACCATACTCTACAACATGGTGGGGCGTCTACTTATAATTGGATTACAACACTTGCACATTAGGTGTCCTAAATGCTAAATTTTTAGCATTTAGCACATCATACACCATTAACTCAGCCACATCAAATATTTCAAACGTCAAAAATTTTGGGTTGAAACTAAAGTTTGTGGATTTTAGGTCAAGTTTGATAAGCGGGCTGTATTGCGTGCCCTTCACAGCTGCTCTCTCTCTCTCTCAAAAATAAGGAATCCATTTTATTCCATAAAAGAAGATGTTTGGAAAATTAAATAATTGGAGGACATAGGTTTCAGTTAACTCAGCCAGTAAAATTTCTTATAATCGAATAAGAGATTTGAGTTTTGAACCCTAGTTACATCAAAAACCGATTGATGTCTTGGCATGATAATAAAGAGTATTTATCATGAAGTGGATGCCATAAGTTAAAATTTTATAATATCAATCAAAAAATAATAATAATAATAATAATAATAATAATAATAATCAGACCAGTTGTTAATAAAATTCTTTTTTTGTACTGATGTAGGTCTCTAGAACTCTTATGATATTTTAGTATTCCTTTGAGTATGCGTAGTCCTCGTATCTCACACATGAGATAATTATAGGTAAGGTAGATTATAACGAGAACAATGAAAAGAACAAGAAAGAATAGAATAATAAAGGGTTTAGAAGCACAAATCTACATTTTCCTTACACAATATTTGCCCCCACTCAAGTGTTGCTAAATGGTTTCTGCAAATTTGACCCCATAATACAACTAAGTCAAGAATTCTACGAAAAGTAAATATAGAAAATTCTTGTAAATTTTTAAAAATGGTGTTGTGTTAGCATAAAATTTGAAGATGAAATCACTATTTATCGTTAAATGGCTTATGACCCTTCAAAAGGCATCTGATCAGGAGATTCAAGGTGGTACAATATTCAAGTTGGAACCAAAACATAGCCATTATAGACAAGAAAATCACACAAATTTTGAGCATAATTGAAATATTTTTGAACACTGAGCGCTTATCGGCACTTTAGTCATAGAAACACAAGTGGCAATTTGACACGTATGTACATTCCTGGTTTTCGCTTTTTTATTTTTTATTTTAGTTTTCTTCACTCTCCTATATTACCTCCATTTTATACACCTATATACAAACAAGTGTTTGTCACATTTTGAACTGGTGCTTAATGCTAATAGCCGAACATAATTTCTTTTCTGGGATTTTTATCACTTTTTTTTCATTACATGTTTCCAAAATATATGCAAACCACGTTCTAACCCAAGAAGATGCATTCAAGGCCAAGAAGATGTGGTGGGATTATTTGAGGACTTGTTGAGGCGACTGTCCACAGTTAAGTTTGAATTACTTTTAATCCAAGCGTGGATTATTTTGAACCAGAGGAATACAATTACACATGGAGGGAAATTGTAGGGACCGGGTTGGCTAAATAAAAGATCAAGGGATTATTTGGAAGAATTTCACCAAGCACAAAACTAGCTGATCATTCCAGATATACGAATATGAGTGTAGTTGAATGGCATCCTCCTCCTGCATCGATCTTCAAATTGAACTTTGATGCTGCAATTTTCTCGGACTTGAACAGCTCAAGATTTGGTGCAATGATCCTGAATGAGAAGGGAGAGGTGATGGCGGCTATGTTAGCTACGGGTCCACCCGTGGGAGATAGCAAAGAGGCTGTAATTATACAATTTTAAATATAATTTCTCTTTCTTTTAATAGTACAATTGAAATGACTCAAAATTTGGAGGGGAGAACTTCAATTTTTGAAACTACTTTTTTTTTTTAAATCGAAATAATATACATAATATAAATAAATTTCATAAAATTTGGGGGGAGGGGGGGGGTGGGGGGCATGCTTGTGTGTGGCTCTACCGCTAAATGTTGCACACAACTAATTAATATAGCTGTACATACAGACTGTGAAATCGAATTTTCAAAACATGATTTTACCATTTCAATTGAAATAGTGATTCAAAACATGATTTTTGCATGTGTGTATGTACATACTATGTGTGATAATTACTACTTAAAAGGTAGTATACTTCTTTTAAAAAAAAAAAAATTAAGATAGAAATAATACTCTAACCTAATCTAAGCATATGTGTGTGAAGCTTTCTCTCAAATATTTAAACTCTGACTCTTATTTCCCTCACCTTACAAGTACATGTTCTTGTAGACTGATAATAACGCTAAGGGTGAGTACTAGTAAGGATAATAAACTAAAAATGCTATCAATCAACTCCAAAGGAGGCAAGGAGTAAGTGAGTTAAGGTTAAAAAAGCGTAGAGTGGCACATAAAAAGGGTAAAAAAAGATAAGCAAGCAGTACATAATATGAGTTCATTCTTGATTTAAATTAAGGACTACATGATTCTTGAAAAGAAAAAAGAAATTAAGGAGTACATGCATGATATGATGAGCTTATTCTTTATTTTGCAGCAGAAAAGGCATCATGCAAATTTGCAAGATTATGGATGCTGCTCATTCTGACGGATTCCAGTTATAGCATTTAACGTATACTTATCACCCGCAGAGCAATTAGGTTGAGTTAGAGACTTGCAAGGGCCAGTGTCTTTGATACTCCAAAAACAATCGGTGCAAGTTATGTCTCTTTGGGCTTCGAAAATATTAAACCAATGTAATTTCTTATCACCTTGCCAATATATGCTACAGTAGAATAGTGTAGTAGCCCAAACGTCTGGATGAAAAGAGAATTTGTATGAGTTGGTAGGGGCGAGTACTCTTGACCCAAGATCATCATTCTTCGATTTACAATGAAAGTTAAGCCATTGTTTGTTACTCAAACAATCAGTGATATGAACTATTGTTGGAGGATCACATTCACATAGAGACATTAGCAAATAAGGGTTGTCAGCAGTAATACAACTCTTCTGAGTGGACTCATGATGTTTGTAATTCCTTTTTGGTACTTTAAGAAGGTTATTGATTATTTGATTATTTATAGCATAGGGTCAGATAGAGACCAAATATAATGGAATCCCATTTGGAATATCCTCATGTCATAAAATGAGATTGTTTCAATCTTCTAATATGGGAAAAATGTAATTGTTTAGTGCAAACCTTCCATATACGTAAGATGCTAAAATAAGAGAGCTCTTTAAAGCAAGTGAGCAGTGGCGACTCCAGGAATTTTGTTTAGGGGGGTCATTAAAAAACTTATATAAAAAAAAATTAATAAAAAGAGAACTTGAATATATCGAGTTATTGACAAAAAAAATTTAAAATTTTACAATTTCTTTCTACAAGTTTTCAAATTTTAAATTGTTATATGATAATTCATTATGAGTATTAATTGTCATTATGGGTAGCTATGACCATTTTATTTTGTTAAGTTTGTCTAACATTTTTATTTTTATGCAGTTGTTATTATTTATTTATTTGTCTTTGTTTTTATAAAAATATTTTAAATTAAATGGATAAACTCAACTCATTGGTTTTGTATTAATTATTGACGCACACAACCACATTCATTCATACATAAATAATACACTACGTGTCTACTTAACCAATAAAATACTTGAACAATCACTAACTTTACAATTTTTTTTCTTGAATTTTTCTAACTTTATAACAAAAAATTATTATAACATGATAACAATACACACACATGCAACAAACCTTCTCTATTTCCTAATTACTAAATCATATAAAGTTATATTATATTTAAAGTCATGTTAACGGATATCGTTAGGGCAATTGTTATATTTCTCATGAAAGTAGTGACAAAACATTTCTCTTATATTTATACTGTACACACACAAACTTCCACACACATTATTATTTACACGAATAGCATTATAAAAAAAATAATGCACACAATCAATATTAGATACACTCATACACATATAATATAAAGAATAATGCTAGAGGTACAAACTATTTTACAAAATTTTTTATAAAGTGCTAATGTGGTAGGTGATTATTGGTAAATGAAAAAGTGAATATTAATGGTAGGTCTAAATAAAAACCAATAAGAAGTTGGCCACATCAACATTTTATAAAAATTGTAAAATAGTTTGTGGTTGTAACATTACTCCAATATAAATTTATGATAGAGTGACACTTATAATCTACAAATACTTATTCTTACTCTTAGAGTTGGAAATATTTGTAATAAGGGGTATAAAATTTAAGTCAGAGTGTGCAAAAATAATATTTTAAAGAAAAAATCTAAGTATTAAACTAACAAAAAAAAATTATATATATATATATATATATATATATAAATTTGAAGTCAGGGGGTTCATTTGAACCCCCTGAACAAAGTATAGCGCCGCCCCTGCAAGTGAGTCAATTTTATAATAGAAACTCTTTCAATATGACCACGAAAACGAAATATATTGATTTTGGTTAATACGGTGTATTAATTATTTCAGTGTTACAACAATATATATGTGTGTATTTATTTATATTTTTATAAATATAATTTAAAATTTACATATTTTTTATGCCCAAATATTAGTTTAAGTACATTAACTTAAATAATATGTTTTATAAATATATATTTTAGAATTATTTTTTTTATTGTAATGTCCAAAACATATAATATAGGCCGGATAATCCAAAGAATCTTCAGCAGATTTCGATATTTTTAAAATTTAATTATTACAACAAATGTGGGGGGGGGGGGGGGGATTCAAAACATGATTCTATGCATAAATGAGTGGGGTGGCGGCAGTGTTGGTTTCGGTTTTGTGGGTCGCCCATGGTTGTGGCCAGGGTTTTATGGTTTGTTAGATTTAAGGTGGGTTGACATTCTTATTGTTGGTATTGGGTCGATTTTGATTGGTTGAGATGTTATTCATCTCTTCTTCTTCTTTTTTCTTTTTTTCTTTTTTGTGGTAGTTTTGGTTTGATTTTGGGGTATTTTTTAATAGTATTGGTGGTGGGTTTGTGGTGGTGGTGGCTGGTGGGTTGTACCTATGTTGGTGGTGGAGACTTAATAGTATTGGTGGTGGGTCATGTGTTGAAAATAAAAATAAACTAATCGCAAACTCGCACATTGCGCGTGATAATTTTTAGATAAAATACTATTTTAGTCCCTAAACTTTGTAAAAAATTAAAAAAAAATAGTTTTATCATATTTTTTATAATGTTGTTTATAACGTTTCTTACCATTATCATATATTTATTGGTTGATGATTTGCATAACATACATCTTAAATAAGAGGTTGAATTGTTCATTAGATTTTTTAAGTCATAGTATATATATATATATATATATATATATATATATAAGGTTAAATGAAATGTCAAAAAAACGAGATTATAAAATTTTCTAACTTTATTTCTAATATAATTTCTAAATTAGTGAAGAACATCTCATTTTTAGTTATGATAGGAAATATAATTTCCCTAGCTAGAGTTTAATTAGTTTTAAGTTTAAATTTTTTTTATATTTATATTTAATTGTTGATTATTGATTTAATTAAGTTAATGTAATAGTTGATTTTATTGCACTATAAAGTTTTCAATGTCCTCTGTATAATCATTTCTATTTTATTTCTTACTTCTCTTGGCCACCTTTTTATTTTTCCAAATAATGGTTACTATTGACGTTTGATTTCATCATTTTTTTTTGCCATCATTTATTCTTGATTACTTTGTATGTTCTCTCGCTAGTTGTAGTTTTTATGGTTATCCATAAGAAATAGATATCATGGATGACTTAAATAGTTATAGATTACATTAATGGTATATCAAAGGGTTTTTTTTTCCTTCTAAATTTTCAAGGAAATATCAAAGACATTTCTCTAATTTGGCCTCAATCAATTAAGACATCTATGATATCTTAATGGAAGTGATAATGAGCATTAAATTTTTTTAATGTATGAGGCGGTTAGGTTAGTGGTATGTCAAAGTTAAAAAATTAAAAATTAAAAAAATTCCAAGGAAATGTAAAAGGCCTTTTTTTGAAAAAAGAAATAGGAACTTTTTGAATTGTAGAAATATGATTGTTTTTGTAGGGACTCAATTTTGGAAAGGCCCTCCAAAATCAGAAAGAAAATGATCCAATATAGTCCCAAACAATACATTTTTAGAGAGTGGGTTGAAGAAATTGGCATTTGCAGACGAACGGGGCCCAAATGATGGATTCACCACCGTTAAAGGCCGGAGCATCCAAGTTCCACTTTCATGCTACTCCTCGGCACTGATCCGAGGAGGTTGATACTTGTCCCTCTTCTTTTCATTTCTCCTTTTTCTTCTTTTTCTTTTTTCCTCCCCTTTAACTGTTCTCTTGGTTCCTCTTATATAGTCCTCCTCCTCCCATCTCTTTCTTCCATCTGTTGATCATTCATGCGCTTTCCCTCTGACCGTCCGTCCCATCAGCTGCATTATCAGTACTCCAGTGATTTGCAATAACTAAGGTCGCCCTGTTCAAGAGTCACATCTCCATTAGTGTGGCAAGAGGGTTAGGTGAGCGCATTTTGTGTGGAGGTGACAACCTATCCTGGGCTTGTTCCCCCACCTGGAGTTAGTCTCGGTTCACCGAGGATAGGGTTATCCTCGGTGGGGATTTCTAAAACTTAGGCCTTCATACATTGTCCTCGGACGATCCTTCTTCCTCGGCATGGGCCCTGGGCCGGATGTAAAGTGGGCCGAGGTCACTAGGCCCACAGGCCCCACAATAGCCCCTCAAAATCCTACTATCCGTATCCTCGGACGGGGAGGAGGATTTTGATATCCCCGGGCCCTCCACATGATTCACCAACCTCGGTCCACATTAGCGTTGGAGTCTTTTCGCCTGCCTAATGTACGTTTCTGGTGCTTCGAGGCTCAGTGCGCGTTCGCATTAAATTTTGGTGGCTCCACGTTTCCCACTTTCAACGGTGTAATGATGATCACTTGGCGGGGATTTCTCGCTTTTATGGGCGGGAAGGTATGTTTGGTTAACTTTAATTGGGGATATACATATTCGTTTGAAACGCTTGGCCTCCTCATTTGCGCACTTACAAACTTCGGTACATATACTCTGAATTTGGTCCAATTTCCACACTGACAAGCGCCCTTTCCCAGCGTAAAAAGCTTGCCCAAGGAGAATCTCCCCATTTCTGTAAATCTTCTTCTCTCTGTAGCACAAAATTTTCTTTGGTTTCTCTCTCTCTTTCCCTCTCTCGGGTCCTTTAGACATTGCTAGGAATGGGTAAGTTTAAGAAGTTAGTTGAGTCTGAAGAGATGATGAAGAAGTTCAGTGCTGATTATAGGATACCCCGTAATGTGGGCTTGAGGTATTGCGAGGAGGGAGAGTGGTATATTAAGAGGGACGAGGGTGAAGTTGTGATTCCCATAGTCGCCTTCGTAGAGGGAGGCATGAGAATCCCTATGGGGCCAGTGACGAGTGGTTACCTTAGGCATTTTCGACTGGCTCCTACCCAGTGCGCCGTTAATGTATTTAGGATATTAGGGTGTGTAGACGCCTTGAATGAGAAGATGGGGTTGAGGTTAACCCATCATGATGTAAATTGGTGCTACAATCTTCAGTACCTGAAGGGTAAGTCGTATTATATGAAGACGAGGGATGATAGGGTTCGGCTTATCCAGTGCCTCCCCGATTCTAGTAAGGGGTTTACTCAAGATTTTCTCATTGTGTCGGGGGAATGGCATGATGCTCTCCACTACCCGACAGTAGAGGGAGAGCCAGGTAGGGTACCCGAAGTAGGAGGCCGTCCAAATTCCTTTATTTTTTCTTTGTCGTATATCTTCTTTGGTTGATTGATCATGGGAGTTTTGTTTATCTTTCTGCAGATCTGCACGCCTTCGCGCATCATTTTCATCTGGTCAACTAGGAGGATTTGGAAACTGTTCTTAGGGCAGAGCTTTTTCTGAACGAGGCCGACAACTAGATTAGAGCCGCCCACAAGATCCTCGGATGCAATCCAGCCCAGAGGTCGTTCCTGGTCCCAAAGCATGTTATCAGGGCTCGTGATCCTCGGCTTAGGCAAATCACTGTGGTAGAGAACGGTTTTGCGCTTCCCGAAGGATCCTCTATTTCGAAAGGCACTCCGTTGGCAAGCTCTTCCTCGTCCCATAAAGCGGCAGAGACCGAGGAAGGGAGCTCGGAGGAAGGAGAAGAAGTGGTCGAACTAAGCTCGTCTGAGGACGAATTCAGTGTGCTTGACCGAGTTGATTAACCCGAGGATCCCTCCGGTGATCTAGGGGACCCCCACTTGTCCGAAGCCGATCTTCAGCCCCCGAGGGTTGGTACCCAAGCTGAGATGGGTCCTAAGAGACAGCCCCCAATCAGTCTTCTTGACTTACTTGAGGGTAAGTCTGGGAAAGGGGTGCCGAGGGAGTCACAACCTAAGCATCCTCTACTCGGATCTAAGCCTTCGCCTGTACAGACCAGGTCTTCACACATCCCCTCAATCTCGGACTCTCGGCCTGAGTCCCCCGAGCCAAAAAGGAAGAGGCCTTCCAAAGGCAAAGACCTAGTGGATGGGGACAGATCCCACCCTTCCCTAGAGGAGGATGAAGCCCGACGACCTTCGAAACAACTAAGGCTGGGTGGTCAGCGAAAAGGGAAAGAAATCGTTCAACAGTCTAAGCCTCAGGCCTGGCTGCCCGCTGCCATGCTCCATGGAAAACCTTTGATGGATGACGCTACTATCCGGGATTTTCGAGGAGGTGAGGGGGCTCGTGTAGCCAATGCCCTAGAGAGGTCCTTTCTCCTTCCCGTTGACATGGCCGAGCTTGGGAGCATGAGGGGGCCGGAGGTTGCCGGCAACTTTAAGAGATACCTGGGCATGGTAGGACCTCTGGTACTTGTTTATTTCGTTTGAATTTTATTGCGTAGCACCTCCCCTCCCCTTTACGGCGTATCTGTTTTTGGTTGGCAGGCTATCCAGGCTGTTTTCAGGCTAGATGAGGAAGTCGACGGCTAGAGTAACGCTCTGGCGAAGGAGCACGACAAGTTCTTGAAGGCTGCAAGTACCCTTAAGAGATCTGAGGCAGATCTCAAGAGGGCGATTGAAAATTTGGAGGAGATGACGAAGGCCAGAGATAGTGCGGCCTCTGACCTAGCCACAGCTACAAAGCAAGCTGAGGATCAGACAAAGCGCTTGCAGGATGTCGAGGGCCAATTGCGGGCTACCAAAAAGGACATCGCCGACCTGAAGAAAAAGTTGGCTGAGGCGGTCAGGGCAAAGGGTATTGCCAAGTATGCCAGGGACGAGGCCGTGAGGGCCAAAGAAATGGCTGAGTTTGCGAGAATATACGCTGAGCGTTCCGTAGAACAGGCGGAGGAGGAGGCCTTTGCTGAGGGGGTGGCCAAGACTGAAGCTACCTTCAAGGCTTAAGTCCCTGAAGTGTGCAGGTGCTTTTGTTCCCAAACCTGGAATGAAGCCCTCAACCAAGCGAGAGTTGATGCCTCGTCTGACCTTAAGAGGGCAGCGAAAGTATATTACCCCCCCGCTATTCGCGAGGTTATCCCCATTACTTACGAGGAAGAGTCTGCATTACCAGCGGCAAGTGAAAGTCAGACCAAAACTGCCGAGGACACATCTTTAACTAACAGACCTTTTGAGGAGGCTGAGCCCCGTAGAGCGTTGGAGGGGGCTGGAACTGACAGTCAAGAAGTGCCCCAATATGTGGTGAGGCTTCCTGCGGACTCCCAAGTCATACTCACTGTCCCCCATATCCCTCATACCATGGAAGGGTCCTCTGAAGTAGCCCCTTCGAGTCAAGGTCCCTAGAAGTTAGTCGAAGCATTTCAACAGGCTCCTCAAGACAAGCTGCCAACCGAGTTGGGGGAGAAAGCCATCTCGTTGGGCCACCCCGTTTTTAATGGCACCGGACACTCTTATTTGTTTTCTTTTTCATTTCATTTTGCTTTTTTGCCTTGGTGACATTGTAACGAATCTACATACTTTCTATTTGAAATATATATTCAATAGTTTGCTTTTGGTTCTTTGATTGATGCTTCCTTTTACTTGTTATACTTTAATGTTTTGCTCAATACCTTGGTTCTATTCTGGACTTAGTCTCATGAGACAATCAGCTGTCCTTCAAGTTTGTATCTGAGGACCGTACCACAACTCGGTTCCATCTAACGTTTTTATTCTTCTGCAAATAGCTAACTTTCCCATAGGTCTGAGTCCGAGGACCATGCAAGACCTTCGTTCAGTCTAACACTTCTATTCTTCTGTAAGTAGCTAGTTTCCCCATAGGTTTGGGTCCGAGGACCATGCAAGACCTTAGTTCTGTCTAGTACCCAGGTATATTTGAGTGGTTAGTTTTCCCATAGGTTTAAGTCCGAGGACCATTCAAGACCTTGGTTCTGTCTAACACTTCTGTTCTTCTGTAAGTAGCTAATTTTCCCATAGGTTTAGGTCCGAGGACCATACAAGACCTTGGTTCTATCTAGTACCCAGGTATATTTTAGTGGTTACTTTTCCCATAGGTTTGAGTCTAAGGACCATGCAAGACCTTGGTTCTGTCTAACAATTTTGTTCTTCTGTAAGTAGCTTTTTCCCCATAGGTTTGGGTTCGAGGACCATGCAAGACCTTGGTTCTGTCTAGTACCCAGGTATATTTGAATGGTTAGTTTTCCCATAGGTTTGAGTTCGAGGACCATGCAAGACCTTGGTTCTGTCTAACACTTCTGTTCTTCTGTATGGAGTAAAGGAGATTGTCCTCGGCATTGGGAATATTAGTTTTGGCATGATGATGGCCTCGGCCTCGCTTCGTCGGAAGTGGGCCATCCTGTGGACCGAACCCTTGACCCTGCAGTGCCCTAGGCAAGGGTGGTTTGGGACTCTAACCTTACGCGTGGCAGTAACCCCGCCTTCAGCTCAAGTTTTTGCCCTCTTCAGTTACGAGGCGCCTCCTGACTGTTCGTGTTCCGCGCTTGACGTTTCAACATGCGAGGCGCGCTCTCATTAATATCCTCGTGGATTGATGCAGATCGAACAGTTGATAGTTGCCTTGGAATTTGGTCAGGATTAATGTCGCCGATAATCCTTACTTCGAATTCTGCGTAGATCAGTTCCCATCAATCTCCATCCTCTATTTAAGGCTATGTGGGGGGAAATGTCCTTCTACACTCCACGAACCCTCTAACAAAACAGGAAACATGTCCCCTCAACTTTCAGAGCCCCTTCAATAACCCTGCCAGAATTGTGATAAGAGTTTGGAGAAATGGGACGGCTTTGGATGGGAGTGAGGGCACATAGGCCAAAGGTCCTTCTCCCTCGACCGAGAGCCATTGTGGCTGTAGCCCGCACCAGATCTCCGGCGCGGCAAAGTTTGGGCGTCATCCTGATGGTGTCGTGCATAGCGGTCAAGAGGGAGGTCCCTGAAGTACATAATGCTCTTCTCCGGGGCGCACCCATACCGAGGGAGGCGTGCAAGATTACGTCATGTCTGGTGCCCGAGTGTTGCCGTCTCCAACGACTAACCACCGTGGGGCTGGAAGAGAATCAAGGGAACATCGTGGGGAAGGGCCGTCAAGCGCCCTTGCATCTGCTCCTCTCTTCGCGCCAGCACCACTGCACCGGCCAGGGAGTTGTTGGTAGCCTTAAAACAGGCCTGCCTCAGCCCCCTTCCCTTTAGTTAGCTTTAGAACAGGCCCGTCTGGGCCTCTGTTTGTAGAATTGGCTTTAAAACAAGCCTGTCTGAGTCTCTGTTTGTATCTTGTATTTCCTTTTCATTTAATAAAATACTGTGATGTTTCTTCTCTTTTCCTTTGAATCTTCTACTTTTTTGCAATGGTTTTTTTTTTTTTTTTTGCAAACGCGTTCTTGTTAACCCTCCGTGAACTAGCTACTTAAGAACGATTGTCCATTGCGCCTACTAGTGCACAAATTCCTTCCCACAGACGGCGCCAATTGTAGGGACTCAATTTTGGAAAGGCCCTCCAAAATCAGAAGGAAAATGATCCAATATGCCCCAAACAATACATTTTTAGAGAGTGGGTTGAAGAAATTGGCTCTTGCAGACGAACAGGGCCCAAATGATGGATTCACCACCGTTGAAGGCCGAAGCATCCAAGTTCCACTTTCATGCTGCTCCTCGGCACTGATCCGAGGAGGTTGATACTTGTCCCTCTTCTTTTCTTTTTTCATTTTTCTTCTTTTTCATTTTTCCTCCCCTATAATTGTTCTGTTGGATCCTCTTATATAGTCCTCCTTCTCCCATCTCTTTCTTCCATCTGTTGATCAGTCATGCTCTTTCCCTCTGACCGTCAGTCCCATCAGCTGCATTATCAGCACTCCAGTGATTTGCAATAACCAAGGTCGTCCTGTTCAAGAGTCACATCTCCATTAGTGCGGCCAGAGGGTTAGGTGAGCGCATTTAGTGTGGAGGTGAGAACCTGTCCTGGGCCTGTTCCCCCACTTGGAGTTAGTCTCGGTCCACCGAGGACAGGGTTATCCTCGGCGGGGATTTCTAAAGCTTAGGCCTTTATACATCATCCTCAGACGATCCTTCTTCATCGGCATGGGCCCTGAGCCGGATGTAAAGTGGGCTAAGGTCACCAGGCCCACAGGCCCCACAGTTTTAATTACCTTGTTTATAGACTTCATTATTAAGTTACAATCATCTAAATTATAGTAGACCACACAAGATAAATACGTATAGATGATTTTTATTTATTTATTTATTGTTTACTTATAAATATCTAAATTATAGTTTTTTTTTAATCTACATTAAAATAGATGAATATATAGAGGTAAAATTATATGAAAAGTTAAAATTACCCAAAATAAACGTTCAACCATTAGTAGATATGTGTTTTTTGAAGACTAAAAGTTTGCTTGATTGCTTTACCTGGAACTATATAACTATGCAAATATTGTTGCGAATGGTTTCATCATTTGCAAATTATCAAGTTTGATGGCCTTACATGAACTCATGTTTTGTGACAATTTTTTTTTTAATTTTTTTTTCTTTTTGCCAAAACAACTTAAGAATATTAAAACTTAAGTTATCACATGTAGTAACTGTAAAACACGTCAGTGATATGAAAAATTGAAAGGTTTAAATTTTTAAAAAGCATTTTTAGTAAACTGTAATATAAAACATTTTTTTCTCAATATTTTATGTAACTTTTCTCATAAGATCAATATTGTTAGCATCCTTTAAAGATGATACACAATATTTTTGAGAAGAAGAAGAAGAAGCAGACATGATGCTAACACGTAATATAAAATTATTAAGTTTGCGTGATTTAAATTTGTGGCAAAAAAATTAATATATCTATTTAAGGTTTTTATCTAAATGATATATAATAGTCCATATTTTTTTAGTCTTGATTCAAAAATTCCATTCTCAATAGCCTTATAAGACTACAAATTGCTCAATCTATAGGCCTAGACACATTCAAAGAGTGCTATCTAAATTATAAATTATATGACCCTTTATCACATAAATATTTTGATTCTCCTAATGTATGGTAAAGGAAGGCAAGTGTGTCTCTAGCCATTTTATTGATTTGTGCTGCATAAGTATGGAGGATGTGACTGAATTTTAATGTTGAATAAAATAAGAGAAGAAGAAAAAAGAGTAAAAATAAAATATATAATAATAAATATCAAATTATCCAAGTCATTCTATATAATATAATAACATTATACTATTATATACTATATGTATAATGCAGTAGGATAATATTTAATAATCAAAGAGAATAGAAAAGATAACAACTTAAAACATAAAACTAAATCGCATCAACCCAAAGTAGAATTCTAATTAAAACAAAAATTCATCAACCTAAATATGGATGCAATAAAAAGTAAAATAAAAAACAAATAGAGAGAGAGAGAGAGAGAAGTAATATTTTTGTGTGTAAGAAAACTATGCATAGAATGAAAGAAAATATGTGAAATTTATGGTAATATGTTATGAACAGGAAGAGTCAAAATAAAGAAAGATAAAATGGTAGAGAATGAATGATATTAAGGTAGAAAGTAGTGGGGAGATGAAGAGGTAAAAGAGAAGGAGAGTTTTGAAAAATTAATAATAAAAATAATTTTTTTGATAGGTAAATTAATAATAAAAATAATGGTTAATGGATATTTTAACTTCTAAATAATGGAGTTTTTAAGTCACCTTATTAAATGAGAAAATATTTTAAAAAATATATAGGAAAAATTAGAACCCATAACTTTGTGGATTTCAAAGAGTTATTATCATGGCTAATTACCAACCAACAAGACCTGGAGTTGTTCTTCACCTCGGCCTGGCTTATATGGACTCAAAGGAACCTGATACGTCTGAACAAAGCAACCATTGGCTCTCATCAGATTGTTGCAACGGCAAGAGTACGTATAGCTGAGTTTGTGCAGGTTAATCCGAGACCACCCTCTCCAGGTCCACGGGTAACAGCCATCCCTTTCCAAACCAGATGGCGTCCTCCTCCACAAGGCTTGGTGAAGATTAACTGTGATGGCGCTACTTGCAAGGATCAAAACAAATCAGGTATTGGCGTGGTGATCCGAGATGAGAATGGTATGGTTTTGGCTTCAATGGCTGAACAGGTTCCTCAGCTATACACGGCTTTGGAGATTGAAACCATGGCAGCCTCAAAAGCTCTGTCCTTTGCAACACAGGTGGGATTTCACAGTGGTATCTTAGAGTCTGATTCGTTGGTGTTAACTACGGCGTTGATCAAGAACAGTCCCTACCTTTCTACGGATGGTTTGCTAATGGAGGATATTAGATTTAATGCTAATTTTTTTAATCAATTACTTTACTCTCATGTAAAGAGAGAAGGTAATAAGGTTGCGCATAAGTTGGCTAGACATGCTCTTTGTATTTCAGATTTTTCGGTGTGGATGGAGGATGTTCCACCACCCATACGTTCTATTGTTCAAGATGACATTGTTAGTTTTTCTTAATAAAGCTTGATGTGTTTTCCTCTCAAAAAAAAAAAAAAAGTGAATTTAGAGTGCCCAAAAAATAACGTGGAGACTTAAAAGAATATTGTGGATTTGGGTATATATTTTTGGACAAAACTTAAGTATATTACTATTCTTTAAGTTTTTTTCTTAAAATCCAATCATATGACTATTTAATTAAAAAATATACTTTAACTATAAAATTACATGAAAAAATTTTAAAGGAAAAATCTAAAAAATAACGCCCAAGATGCTATAAAAGTCTCGCGTTTTTCGTGCCCTCGTTTTCCTTTATCCATCACAACTTTACGTTTTCAGTTATAAAACACAAATGTCTTTTGCTTTTGTTTCTGTTTTTGTTTTTTTGTTTTTTTAAAAATTTATGAAACACAAGTGTGTTTTGTAAAACAGACGCAACCAAGTTTTTAATATTTGCTTGGTTTTGTCTAGTGATGGTAGGGTCAAGGGACTATTTTTCTCATCTATAATAGCAGGTTAGCACTTTATGACGCTGTTGCTCTTTCTCCAAACCTGTAAGTTTGTTTTACCTTTCAGGTATTTCGTGTTTAAGACTTGCATGTTTCACCAATTGGAGCACTGACCCAATAAATATTCATTAAGCCTTTTAAGTTTTAACCTATATAATCTTTGTTCATATCATGATTTTCTTCTTTCCAGTACATCATTTTGATTCATGCCCTGTCTTTACTTCCTTATTCATACCAAGTACACGCTCTTTCATCCCAGTTAGCCTCTTTCTGAACTCAGTTTTTTGGGTTTTCCTTTTTCTTTAATCTTTTAAGCTTAAGCCCAAAATTACAATGGTTATGGTATAATATTTATGATAACTGTTTGAATTGACGAGGACCCATTTGCTGAAATTGTTGGATTTTGCAATATTGAGCCGCAATTCAGGGTTTAATTAGTAATTGTTGAAAAAAAAATTTGTGTTTTTTTTACACGTTAAAGTGAAATTGAGAAAACCCACCTGGTAAAATTTCTCTATGATGATATATAGTGTTGCAATTAGGAGTGCATTTATTGTTAAGATTTGAAATCTAGATTTGAAACCTTTAAAAAAAAAAGTTGAAATTTGGGTGTTTGTAAGGTAGACTTTTCTATTGTTTTGTGGTATTTTGTTTTCGCATGATTGTGTGAAATTGTTTTTTTTTTTTTTTTTTTGCTAATCTTGTGTGACATTGCTGCTACAGTGCTCTAATGGGTATGATAGCTTAGGTTCTCTGCATTTATTTGTTTTTTAAAATATATTTTGTGGTCCTTGTGGAGTAATCTTGTACAAGTGTTATTTGAACTGACTTTATCATTGGCACTTGGACGTACTGTTTGGCCCTTGCTGTTATGATTGATTCAAAGGAATATCTAATCTTTTGTTAAATTTTGCTTTGTATAGATGATTTTTAAGAGAGGAAAAGAAGAAAAAGAAAAGTGCTGCTTCTAGATTTACCAAATAAATATGCACTTGTCATATGTATGCTTTTCACTCCTACTAATATAAATATCCTGGTTCGTGTCTCTTGTTCAAATTCTTATCTTGAGTTAATTTTTCCCTGTGTTGCAGAAATAGAAGATATATGATATGTTCATGGTGATGGTGTTATTTTCACTATCATCCACCCGTGTTGTCACTTCTTTCTTCTTGTTTAGTTCCTCTAATCTTTCCATGCTGAACAAGGGTGTCAAAGAAGTAAGTTTAAGAGCATTTGACAAAAAGAACTTGGATAAGAAGTCACTAGAAAGCCTTGTAAAAGGAAAGGAACTTTCTTGGGAGCTATATAACCACACAATATGTGATTGTTGCAAAGTGGGAGATATTGACAGGGCTATGACTCTTCTCGCTCAGATGGAGGCTTCGGGGCTTCATCCCAACTTGATATCCTACACCCATTTGATTGAAGCTCTTGGAAGTATAGGAAGGACTTTGGAAGCTGAAGCAGTTTTCCAAGAAATGATATGTTCTGGGTTTAAGCCTAGAGTGAACTTGTACAATGTTTTGCTTAGAGTTTTCTTAAAGAAAGGGCTCCTAGGAGGCGCAGTTAAGGTATTAGATGTAATGGACGATTTGGGTATTTGTAGGAATCAAGAAACATATGAGGTTCTTCTGGATTACTATGTGAATGCTGGGCGTTTGGAAGATACTTGGGGAATAATCAACGAAATGAGGCGCAAGAGGTTTCAACTGAACTCATTTGTGTATAGTAAGGTTATTGGTCTTTACAGGGATAATGGGATGTGGAAGAAAGCAATGGGCATTGTAGAAGAGATTAGGGAGATGGGGATGTCACTAGACAAGCAGATTTATAACAGCATTATAGATACGTTTGGGAAATATGGTGATTTGGATGAAGCCTTGGAAGTGTTTGAGAAAATGCAACAAGAAGGTATAAGGCCTGATATAACAACATGGAATTCTTTGATCAGGTGGCATTGTAAGGTTGGGAATTTATCTAAGGCCCTTGAGTTGTTCACCCAAATGCTAGAACAAGGGTTATATCCTGATCCAAAGATCTTCATTACCATTATTAGCCGTTTGGGAGAGCAGGGAAAGTGGGATGTGATAAAGAAGAATTTTGAGACTATGAAATACAGAGGATATAAAAAAAGTAGCGCCATTTATGCAGTTTTGGTTGATATTTATGGGCAATATGGGAGATTTGCTGATGCTGAGGAGTGCATATCTGCTCTAAAGTCAGAAGGTGTTCAACTTTCAGCTAGCATTTTTTGTGTCTTAGCAAATGCTTATGCTCAGCAGGTCTGCTGTTCCACACCCCCATTGTTTCCTGCTTCCTTTCTCTTTATTATCTCCTTGTATAATTGTTATTTATTTGTTGACTTTTTTTTTGGGGGGGGTGGGGGGGGGGGGGGGGGGGGGGTGTTTACATTTCATGTCCAACTTTCTAATGGTTTTAGAAAGATACTTCATTCTTTTTATAATATCTGGGCTCACCAGATGTCACAACATAAATCATGATAGTATGGCATCAGGCCTAGCAGCTTCTGCAATCTGTGTTTCATTATTATATATGTCATCATTTCTCCTTTAATATATCAATATATGTTAGAGCTTTGAAGCCTCCCCCCAGATGGCCACCATTGTCAGAACAATTCAACCTTCCACTTTAACTGCTAAACTTTTGCTTTTGTGGCTGCTTTAATTTGCTATATTCAGCTCGCTATTCTCAGGCGTTTGTGCTGCTGCACAAGTGGTGCTGACCTCCTAAAGATAAATACTCTGATAACTGCCCCATCTGAAATATTTAAGGCCTTTGCTTCTAAATTCCTAGGTTGAAATTTTTCAAGCATACCGGGATAATGTCTAGTACATACTTTGGAATCTATCAAACTGAGAAGATGATGAAAACCAAATGGTAGTTTTGGCTCTAGCAAAGCATTATTTCAGGAGAGGGGAAATGACTTACCTGCAACAACTTTTGCTAACAGTTACAGTGGAAGATCCTTAAAGTTTGTCTCCATTTACACAATTGCCCTTGTTATTTCTCAAAGCATGTCAGTTTTTTTTGGAGCACTTACTCATATACTAGTAGAATAGTATCTGTATTCGTCAATGTTATTGGCTTGTTTTTAACTGTTAGGAGTGTCGTACATTTAAGTCTCTAGGAGGGATAGATTTCCTGTGAAAAGCCAAGTCAATTATAGCCAGTGTTTTATGCCAGGATGGGGCAAAAAAAAAAAAAAAAAAAAAAAGTAAAAAAAAAAGACAACGGTAGGCATGTACTTCTAATTCATATAATCATATTTATTTAAATATGACAAAGTAAACAATGACAACTCAAGATTGATATGTAAACTACAAATAAGTTTTGCTACTTTTTCAAGATCATTTGGTGATACGCTTTGTTTTTTCTTTTTTTTAAAAAAAAAATTCATGGATAAACGCATGATATTCAGAAGTGAAAACTTTGTTTGCTGAGTTATATCTTTTGTTTTTGGCAGGGATTATGTGAGCAGACGCTCAAGGTACTTCAGCTCATGGAAGCAGAGGGGATTGAGCCAAATATTATAATGCTGAATGTGTTGATCAATGCATTTGGTATTGCTGGGAGACATATGGAGGCATTATCAATTTATGATCAGATGAAAGAAAGTGTAAGCTATCTTCTTTGCATTACATGTATATGGTTAGACACGAGACTTTTTTACTTTATAGACTCTTGCATTTTCCTTTTCCACTTCATTCTTCAAGATATTTTTTGTTTTTATGCTGTTTCTAATGATAATTTTATCTTTTTTATATTTATTTAATATCTTCTGAAGGGTATTAGTCCTGATGTGGTTACCTATAGTACACTTATGAAGGCATATATTAGGGCAAGGAAATTTGATAAGGTAGGTACTCTAGTTACATGGTTACAAGGTTACATGTGTTCTACTGTATCTCTTGGCCTAATTCATGTAATGGTGTGTTGGCCAGGTCCCTGAAATATACAAGCAAATGGAATATGCTGGATGTACTCCAGATAGGAAGGCAAGAGAGATGTTACAAGCTGCATTAATGGTCCTTGAACAGAGACCATATAAGTACTAGATTGGCCTGCAGTCTTGTGTGGTCAGTGTGCTCATGTTTGGTAGGTGTGGAAATTATCATATTCCGGATGACACGTGATACATCGTTAAATCACAGTCCTTTTGCAACATGGAATGAATGTTCGCTTGGGCTGAGGTGAGCTCCTCTTTTCCTCTTATTGTAGGATGTCACAGATATGCTTTTGGCTCATGATTGTTCATGCTTCCTATAAGTGTTTAACTTCCTGTTATAATGACTTTATACCCTAATGGCCTTGGTTTTGCATTTGAATCTTGCTGACTGTTGTCCTTACATGGCTGTTATATAAATTTTCAGACTGAGTGGGGAGTTTGACACTTGGTGTGATAACTTAAATATTTGCTCTGGGACTTCGAAACCTTGTTCACAAATGGACTTAAGAGCATTCAAATGTTGCTTAGTAGTGGAAATAACAGGTGAAGGATGCTCCAGGCATCAAGAATTATTTAGGCAGAGGATCTTCTGACAAATTGTTCCTATCTCTGGTGTATCATTTTTTATTTGACTGACAACATACTGAGGTTTCCATGACTGGCTCTCAACCATCCATATATTGCCTATACATTTTTTAGCCGGAAACTTGGGGGCTTAAGTCAATCCTTCCCTTCTCTTGGCCCTGGAGAATTAATACAAGAAAGTCCTTATACTGCAAGAAGCAATGGTCACCCATGTTTGTCTGTCACAGATGCAGGCCTTTATTATGCATTGATTACTTCAACTAGATTTTTCAGCTCAAAAAAAAAAAAAAAACAAAAACAAAAAAAGAGAGAAAGGAAATGAGATTGTCCAAGAGCTGAACACTGATGATTCTTAGATTGTTGCAGATTGATGGATGTGGTGGCAAAAGTCTTTACTCTTACATCTGGAGTGGCAACCAAGGGGAGGGAAGATGTATATATTGGATTGGGCTGACATATATAACGGGTGATGTTGGGTTGGGGTCTGTTAAGCCAACAGGTCACTTATCTTTTTGAGAAATAAAGAGTACCAGTTATTTACCAAAAAAAGACGAGTGTGAGTTACTATGTTATCTTGAGAGTATTCACTCTCTACTTTGATGGCTGAATTTTTGTTGGCTTGCCTTGCTTTAGAGGTAGAAGCAGTAGATGAAGCATTTCTTTTTTATGGAGTAGGAAATTTTTTGGTGGGTAAAGATCAGATTAAGGAGGTGAGGAATAGACTAGCATGTGCTTAGGTAAATCTACACTACCTAGATTTGGTATGTGAACATTAAAGGCTTTTGGAATGACTGCATGAACTTTTGATGTAGTGTTGGCCCAAGGCATGCATTGGTGGTTGGAGATGGAAATACAACTGATTTGATAGGAGTAAAGATTATTTTCTTAGAGAGATCCCGCGGATTAATTTAATAATATGCTATGTGCTGTCGACCGTTGGTCTTTCTATGAAGCAGCAGATTGAACAAAAACAGCATGGCTCAGGAGCTTTCAGATGAGATCAACCCACCTTCTCCAAAAAAAAAAAAAAAAAAAAAAAGAGATCCACTACTCTGACTGCCCTACAGCGAATGGAGCAAAGTTAGCAGCATTTGAATGTGGTTCCTTTCAATATCCTAGACCAATTGCCATGCCATATATTTAACATTATTGTTAATTTAGGCTATATTTTTGAGGAACCCAACTAAATCATTTGAATGTCAAGATTTGTAGATATCATCCCTTATTATGCTGTCCTATCAGTCAAGTTAGAATATACTTTTGTTTTGGGTGAGTTTAAATGATTTGATACTTACAGGTTACTTACCCATTTAACTTCCAAAATACATGTAAATGTGTCTGAACTCTCTTACTCCATACAAATGGTTTTCACTCATCAATCTAATTGTGATATGATATTCTGTAATGGGAATTCTCTTAGTTTCATGCACAGTTCTGTTCAAGTTTGAAAAGTGGTTGTATAGAGTACAGTTTGGAAATGAAAGAAGAAAGAGAAGGGTGGAAAATAAAGGAATATAAAATTTTGGGAAATGTTAACGGGCATAAGTGTCTGTTAAGGATGATTAATTGTGAAGTTCACCTAATAAAAAATTGTTATCAATTGATGAAATGATTGAAAATAATACTGAAGTAACAAGTAAAACTTAAAATGTTGGCTTTATTGACTCTACACTTTATAAAATTGGTCAAAAATATGACAAAAAGTTAACTTTGTTGACTACCCTAAAATTTTTAATGTTGAAATTTATCTTGTGTACAGAAAAGAAAATGTACCTTTATAGTAAGCTAATATCTATGAATAAAGTACAATTTCGTGCAGTTTTACTTCTATATGGCAGCAAACTTTGGGGCTAAATTTTGTACATACCATGCATATATGTACAAAGAAAATGTACCTTTATATGGCCATAATCTATATATATATATATATATATATATATATAGCGCAGATGACAAGCAATTAAACATAACCAAGCCTTTTATAGCAACAAAGTACTGTGAAAACATAAGCCACAGCAATAAGTACATATCAAGGTCCATAATAACAGGATAGGTAGGTCTCAAATATAATATAAGGTTTCACTCCCAGCTCTCTAGTTCTTGCTATATTATGAACATAACCAGTGTTTGCTTGTACCAAGTACTGTATAGGCTACTTAGGCTGATGCCTATACTTTTATTTATATATAGTAGTTAACCGTCAATACTATTATGGAGACGGGTCTTAGCTTAGTACTTTTCTTACTTTCTATGTGCGCTCAGAGAGCGTGAGGCTTCTCCAAGTCCTCCAGACCAGAGGGACGGAACCAGGCCTTCTGCTCTAGCACAGAGTCCTCACCACCATTCGCAGTACGGTCGCCGCCTGCGGTTGAGGCTTGCCCGGCAGGCGGTCCAAAGACCCCAGTTTGAGGGTGCGGTTCCCAGTACTTGTCAGAGTGGGGAGGTATCACATTGTCTGGGACTACGTTCGGTGGGGTGTGGTCTTCCGGGTTCTTGTCATACGCTGAGGTGTGTGCAGCCCTCCTGAACTCATTATTAGTAGTTACACAATAATCAGTACTTTATAAGATATTGTAATACACTATGAAATTTAATGATGCTAACAAAGAAGCTGAGATTAATCAGTGTAGAGAACATATCCAGTGTTTCGAATACATGTAGTATTATGCTCACAACGTGTGGGAGTGTGATGCTACATACAACTGAAAATATTAGATATTTTTTAGTAAGGAGCACAATCATCACATGATATCTAAGATCTTACGTGACTGATGACATATGCTAAGCTCACACACGATAACCTTGCAAAAAAGATAGAAAAAAAAGGCTTCCCCAAAAAAAGAAAAAATCCGTTGTAAATCTGAGATGGAAGATGGAGGTTGGAGGAAGGTATATTATGCTGCGTCTACATTTAGTCTCTCAGAGCATTAACATTGGAGAATGCATTAACATTGGAGAATGCTAATGCCAAATCTAAGAAAAATTTAAAATTTTAAACCCCAAAATCATCTGCATTGGGAAATAGAGAATGCCAAACAGCAGTATTGCAAATTTTTTTGCAATACTGCTACAGTGCAATTCTAAACATAGAATTGCACTGTAGTAAGTATTGTAAAATATATATATATATATATATATATTATTTGAAAGAATGCTGAAAATGAGAGAGAAGGGAGAGAAGATATAACTTTAAGATATATTATTTTAATGAGTAAAAGAAGGAAATAAAAGTTTGGGATGTAGAAGTATTGTAAAATGGTATGGTGTAATGATAAAGTAGATTTTTAGAATTGTAAAATAAAGCAGCATTGAAATTTTTCAATGCTAATGCTCTCACAGTATGTGAGTCTTACCCACACACACACACACACACACATATATATATATATATTTTGGTTAAAGAGTCTTACACATATAAAACTTATATGTAAACTCTATATTCAATACATGAATCTACCCTCTCACGTAGAGGCAAGTTTCACACTTGTGAAACTACCTCTCATATGAGAAGGTGGATTCATGTATCAATATACTATAGATTTATTTATTTTATTTTATTTTTTCATAAGAGAAGATTAGGCTGGTTGACATGACATCATATCCTCCAGTAGGTGGCACGACGTACTAGAGGGGTATATATGGCTTTTAAACACAAAAAAGGAAGAGTCTATTCCAAAGAATAGACATAATTCCCATAATACCCTTGTCCTTATCATATGTAGGTGTAAAAGATAAAAGATAAATGTAGGTGCAAACGATAAAATATAAAAAGATAACCTGTCCCACTCGCCACGAGGTATTATGCTTCCTTCTAGGTTTTTACTTCTATATTTGCTCCACTTAGCACTCCGACACAATGTTTATCTAAGTTTAGATATATCATCAATTATCTAACTCGAAAGTGACGAGTGTGGTTAGGTGTGTGACCCAATACCCACGTGGCATTTGTCTGTGTTAGGTGTAAAATAAGGATTACCCTTCACCTTTCATCAAACACATCCAAAGCTAAATTATCAAAACAAAAGAAGATATTCAAAGTGAAGAATGAGGATGGTAGTCACGTGATCAGCATATGACCCGTTAATCCCAATGAGATAACGACTACGACTTGGCAACCAAACCGACCCAACCATTTTTTTTCTTATTTAATTTTTGGTTTTACGCGTTTTCTACGCTTGCTTGACCAGACAAAGTAAAGTGTGATGTGAATTGTGAAGTGAAGGCAGGCAAAGTGAGCGATTGAGAGATTTTCTTGCCACTCGATCCGCTGTGACCATATTTTGTTGTCACAGAAGCATCTCGGCCCTTTAGACTTTTGGTGTCACAAAAATGATAAGGTAATTGATAAGATATCTCATGCATCTGTCCCATGCGATATATTTAAGAACGCATACATCTCATGCGCATGCGATGTATTTAAGAAAAAAAAAAAAAAAAAAAAAAAAAAACTAAGAATTGTATCCTTTTTTTAGTTCACTATGACCACTTTTCCTGCCCTTAGAAGGGCATTTGTAAAATAAAAGTTATCAACAATAATAAATTACATCAACATTTCCTGAAAAAATTTGGTATCCCTTAAATTTCTAAATTTACTGATTTGTTGATCATAAAGAATATTAGACCAATTGATCATAATATTGTCAAAATCAACTAGTTTTTGTTTTGATTCTTTTCCCATTTTAATTTTGTGTTTTTTTTTTTCCCTTCGTCTTAACTATTGTATTACATTCCAAGGTCCAAGGTAGAAGTCCTTACCATACACGGTATGACGGTAGGCAAACTCAGTTACCATCCAAATATTATAAAGTTGAAAAGAAACTCAAGCAACATGCAAAAGAAAAATAATGGTTTCAATTGTTAAGCCATCTCATCACATGATTAAGTTGTTATACTATATACCAGAGATATTGCCTCGAACGAAACTTTTAAAAAAAAAAAAAAAATGATGTCAACTGTAAGGTCACATGATCACAAGCAAGACCTAGCCCATAAAAATAATTCATAAGCAAGAGGTCCACAATTAAATAAAAATGAGGATAAATGAATGTGATGTGGTGAAGGCTCTAAAGATGCTATCTTTAGATGCCATGTCAATTTCTATCATGGTGCTATATAATTCGCTTTCATGCCTATCTTAAGAAGTGAATATATAATTGCATAAACAAATATTTCCATAGAATTCCTATCATGATGCTACAATTCGCTCATCTAATCTAAAAGCCTAAATTATAATTTAGAAAATATTCTTATAGTTACACCTAAAAACTTTGGCAAAAAAAAGCATAGAGAAACACTATAATTATGAGATAAAAATTTAGGGGAAATTAAAGGGCAACAAGGAACATGAGTATAGGCTGTGACATGGATACACATACACTTGATATAAAGCCTGCCTCAGGGACCAACCTCTCCGTAATCAATTTTGGAGACAAAATTGCCATGTAGGGTATAGAGTATAGACAGGAGTATCTTAATTATAAAAATTGTGAGTGCAGACAATGCAATGAGGTGACCACATCACCACACTCCACAGTACTTGGTATTGAAATTTAAGTCTCTAAACGTGATAAATATGCTGAGGTTGGATCCATTCGAGCTTCCAAATTAAATTTTCAGACTGAAAATTTTCTAGATATATATTATAATGGAAAAGGCCACAACAAGAGTCATTAGTTGCATAATAATTTTATTGATTCTGCTAGAAGTTCACCTAAACTCTTAAAAAAAAAAAAAAAAAAAAAAAAAAAAACTCAGCCAAATAAGATATATAGTTCTAACAATTTGATTATATTATATTGTTCATCCTTTTTCTTTTTTTGTTTTGCAAGGTTTTATCTCAATAATCGATATAAAATATTGTAAAATCAGCTAATCAGGTTGTATATGAAATGGCTATGTGCACGCATAAATTATTATTATTATTATTTTGATGTGTCATAAATTATCATTAATTCGTTTAGACATGCAGAAGCACAAGTCACCCTAACAAAATGTGATATCTATGATGGGCACCATTCATCTGTTGACAAAATTTCAACCATTTTTGTATGTATCTGAAAGATAATTTATAAACCAAAACCATTCAAATAAATCTTTGAACATAATAGTGAAGCCAAATGACTTTTTCTTTTACAAGAATTTGAGTATTGGATAACATTATATATATACCAATCAAATTAGAACACTTGCTTTTGTGTACAACATATCTTTTGAAATATTTTGGTATCTCTTTTGAAAAAATTCTTAACCCATTAAATAGATACTAAATTGTTATAAAATTTCACGAATATAAGTGAAAATGGGTAAGACCCACTATCTTGGATTCTGTCCTCATAGTATTTTCCTCAAAAAGAAAAGTTTTTTTTTTAAATATTTAATAATCTACAAATAGCAAATAAACTCTTTTGCTTTCACTGACAAACCTTGAGTCTTATTCTTGGGGTTGGAAAACTCTGAAACCAACAACCAAGACAACAAAGATGGGTGATATTCAATGAACCAAATGCAAACAGTAATTCATTGAATAAAAAAAGGTCAAATATCTAGAACTCAACGCTAGATCGAGTATTGACTTATTCTTTATTTTTTACATATAGGAAAATTTTGCAGAGTCATTGATAAAGTCTACCCCAGATCAAAGATGCCCATTGTCCACCCATCACCCATGGCCACGATGGGTATTAGTTATAAAATATAGAATGAACTGCCTTAGCAACTATAAGACTTTTGACTTGAATTTTTTTTAAACTTCTTTTTCGAGTGATTGTATTTTTTTTTTTTTTTTTAAACTTGCAAAATAGGTGGTTTTATCAATTTAAAGAATCATTAACTTAATGACATGGTCGTACATCTAATTTATGTTGTCAAAAAGAAAAGAAAAGAAATATTTATCAAATGATAAAAATAGTCATGCTGATAAGTTAAGCTGATAAGTTAAGACACACTCAGAACGGCATCATTTAGCTAATTTAAGAAAATTTAATAAATAAAAATATTATTTCGAAATTAAAAAACATTAAAAAAAAAAAAAAAAACCCCCAAACCCCCCTAAACTCTGCAATAATGTCGAAGTGCCTAATTTTGACCTTCCCAAGCTAGTTGAAGGCCAAAAATGACCAGTCCAGTCAAAACCATGGGCAAATCCCATGGTTTTCTGTTTTATTGAAGAATCTAGAGGAGAAAATACACCATCTATGAAACAATTAAACAATCACCGGATGCATGGTATACTACCTCCATGTAAGAGAGCAGGTACATGCACCGAATGCATGATATACCACCTTAGTTTGAAGCTAGAGCACATGGTTATTGATGCTTAAGACTTGGTCTCTCTCCTCTAGCAACATGCAACACAAACCCACTAATTGTTTCTCTAGTAAGCCTAGTTCACAATTTCTGGGTTTTTTTTTTATAACTTTTTTTTTTAAAAGTTTTGAAATGAAAATTCAATTTATTAAATATTCTGAAATTATCAAAACAACGTTGTTTTGATTGAGCAATTTTAAAATTTAGAAGCCTTATTGAACAAAAGCAAAATTAGAGACTCAAAATAAATTCTAATGAAGTTTAGAGGATGAATTTTGTATTTTTGCCATTTTTTAAAAGCAATATAGTAGTCATGCAATGACAATGAGAACAAAAAAGACGGAACAAAATTTCAGACAAAACAAAAAACATTGTAAAGTGGAGTCCTCCTAAGCTGGTTATTTTCACACACAAAAATTGTGGAAATAAATGGTAGAATTACTCAAAAGACCTTTCCATGTACTGTACGGTTCATTGGCTTTTTGTTCGTTTTTTTACTATTACTATTAGAATCAAAACATAAATAAGGTACGGACCACGTTGGGTGAGGGTTGCCTTATCTACCCCCGCCACCGATTGGACCGCCCTGGGCGCATCCTACCAAAATATACATTAAAATAAAACATAAACTATTTATGTTTTCATCGTTTCCCATAACACAATATATATATATATATATATATATATGTAACAGTAAGATAAAGCCTGTCAGCTGGATTTGGTAAAAAATTAATAAAAAAAATCGAAGTTCCTTATCAAAGATCAGATGGCAGAAGAGGAAGGTGAAAAGTATGATATATAGGGAAAACAATCCAGCTGAACCAAAAAAAAAAAAAAAAAAGAACTCACCCACCGTTCAGAATATTAGGAAACAAACAAATATAATCCAAAACCCGATAATAATAAGTGAAATAATTCCTTAATTTATTGAAATATAAAACAACACCTGAGATCAAAAATTCCCAAAATTATTGACTACCCAGATATCTCATGCACAAAAATTCTAAATGGGCTTCTTCTTCTTCTTCTTTTTTCTTATAATTATTATTAGTATTATTGTTTTTAACTACCAAAACAATTGTAGAAAGAAAGTAATTAGGAAATGGCAGCATAATATAAGAAGATTAACTCTATGACAGTTAATAATACGTTACCTCTTATGATAAAAAACAGTTGGAGAAATAAAAAATTTCTAACTTTCCAGACACTGATACACAGAGATAACACACACACATATATATATATATATATACCAAAAACAAATCAAAGCAGTGGAAAAACTGACCTGAGAGTAGTAAGAGGTGGATCGCGAGAGTTAGAATTGGCAGTTCGGATCCGATTGACGACACGCTTGCCCAGGCTTAGAGCGACCCCTCGGCTATTCGAATTGGCTGCCATACAAGGACAAAGGCAAAAGCAGTACTGAGACTCTGTGAGAGACAGAGAGAGAAAAAGAGAGAGATGAAGTGTGTGTGTTTCGTGTTTGGGAATGGAAAGGCCAAAGCTGTTTTTATAGGCAGAAATGTATTATTATATGTATAATGTTAAATATTAATAGGTGTTTGTGTTGTGTTGCGTACATTGATGGAATTTGGGTGCGTTGTTAACTGCTCCCCAACAGTCACTCTTTTTTTTTCTTTTTTTTTTCTTTCCTTCCTTGGTGACCACCTACCCCGTACGCTAAGTAAGTACCAAACGGTACTCGGCCTTCTTTTCTTCTTTTTCTTTATCGTTACTTCACGGAATATTTGTTCTTTACTTCCAATATTCCGTTTCCGTTACTCCCACAATATCCATTTTACCCTTTCAATAGTTGAAAAAAAATATTTATATATTCAAGTGCAAAAGACAAAACTCAAAAGTATTTTCTTTTTTGATTCCAGCCGGCGCATATAACAAGTTGTAAATATAATTAGGAGAAAATAATTTAAATATTCTCGAGGGTTAGGATAAAGATAAGAACAAATTAAATATTAACTTTTGTTTTGTTTTGTTTTGTTTTATTTAATATTTTAAGATTTTTTAAATTAAAAAAATAAACATTCTTTGTTTCCTTTGGTTCAATGTTTCAAGACATTTTACATTTTAATTCATAATTTTCATCTTTTACACTTTTACTTATTTATATGCACCTACCAATACCATAGTTCTTTATTTAATCTTATGTTAAATACACACAAATAAAAAATGGTGTCATTTACTTTCAATCTTTTGATGACACCTACCTAATTTCAACATTATTGTCCCATCTAGTCTTAACACTTGTGAGTTGGATACAACAAGGAAAGGAGGCTACTCAAGCTAGTATTTTATATATATTGAGTGACAACAGCAAATAATATTGTGGACTTGTGAGTTTTGTAAAGACTGTGATAAACCGTGGGTGTTTGGGATGTTGATATGGGAAAGCCATAAGTGTATTTTGTTTTAGAATTAAAGAAAAAGAAAAAGACACATTTTATATCAACTTTTATTCTATAATATTTCCCCAAAGATTTTTTTTTTCTTCCTAATTACTTGAACTAAATAATTATAATGGATATGTGCGTGCAATTTATAATTACTGCTTTTTATTAAGAACTCATCGCTAACAAAGTTCTATGAAAATTATGCTATAATATATGTACAACATTTTTCAAAACCATCTTACATAATACATTATAACATTATCAGTGCATAGCACAAATGACTTACTAGTTTTTAAAAATGTTTCTTAAACCAATGTCCTTGGAACATTCCTCATTTTTTTTTTTTTTTGGGTGGTCAAAATGCAAAAGCACCCTTTCATTTTTTTTTTTTTTTTTTGGGAGCCAAAATGCAAAAGCACCCTTTTCAGAATTGGATTAGTTGCAAATATACATTTTGGGGGATTTAATTCTTCTTTACATCTGTATGAGATTTTCATATCTATCAAATTGCCTAATTTCTGTTAGCTCTTATCGACTGAAAAATCATGTTACCATCTTGTGACCACATAAAGAACACTTATCAATTGATTCGTGACACTGGTAACATGATGGTCATATGATTTTTCTGTCTATAAAAGTTAATGGATGTTAATTTTAGGAGTTACTTTGGTGGATATGAAAATGTAAAGTTATAAGGAATAATTGAAAGTACTTATACAGTATTTGTGCGCGTGTGTATAGCCATTGTTTCGTTTATAAAAAGATGGAGTGATTCTACTGTTACTGTAATCTGAGTGCATCACTACCCTCATAGCTAGTTATATAAGGAAGGATCTTCTCAATCCACACCATACAATGATTAAAATACTCAATGATTACAAGATTTACAACACTATTGAAAAAAAAAAAAAAAACACTATCAAACTTCAAAACAACATTAATAATATTAACAAAAAATTCAATAATATGACCCACTCATGACAAGTACTTCTGTTTGACTTTTTAGTGTCGGTAAATTCCATGACGACTTTCTATGTGTCTTGAGTTTGTACTAAATTTGGTTAATGAAGGCTACAGTTAAAGTTGGAAAAGAAGTTTTGATCAAACCAATTCAATCAAACAAAGCTAGATTGCTAGAACTCAATTAAGCCAAATTCAAGAACTTGATCAAGTGAGCCCCATTTTCAGTTGAGCGAAAGTCAGGCAGAAACTCTCGTAATACTATTGCTAGATGCTATCTCGAACAAAATCCAATTAAAAGGAATTTTCTTGTTTTTCTTCCAAAGTCAATTTTGTGCTAATCTTCAGTCCAAATCTTATTGTATTTAAATCCTACCTTAACCTTAATCTTCAGAGAAGGAATAAGATGGCCATCAGAACCAACAAAACGACCGTTTGATATTTGTTTGATTGCAATGTCTTTCCTTTCTTGTTCGTTTCTTTGGGTTTGTAGAAGTGGAAATGCTGCTGCTCATGAGGCAGCAAAGTACGCAATAGCTTCCTTAGTCTCGTTTTGTTTTGTTTCTGGCAACCTTCCTGCCTCTCTGGCCTTTGTTTGTAAGGAAGATGCCCAGTCTTTGTCTGTTTCTATTTTATATATAATATTGCAGTTTACCAAAAAAAACCCTCTTCACACTGTAAAATCCATTAAAATGAGACTCAAACCACCTAAAACACTATTATCATTTGTGTTGTTGGAGTGATCAAAGACTGGAACCACACATAAACTACTGCAAATCTTCAAGTAGACTTGAAGTAACTAAGAGATCTATTTGTTGGTCGACGTCCCAACTAATGGTGACAAATCACTTTGAAAACAAAAGCTTGAGCAAATGGTTGCAGTAAGAAGCTGGGAACCTAGATACAACTTAGTTTCCATGTACCGGAGGTCCTGTAAGTCTTGATTATATGATTATATCGAAACCTAGTTGGTTTGATAAGACTACGCTGAGTCACAAGTAAATTTTTTTTTTTTTTTTTTTGTTGGTAAAATACTATTTTAGTCTCTAAACTTTACCAAAAGTTTATTTTTCATCCCTATATTTTAAGGAGTTTATTTTTCGTCTCTAAACTATTGAAAAGTTCATCTTTCATCCTTAAACTATTGAAAATGTTTTATTTATATTCCTAAATTTTTCTAAAAGTTTGTTTTTCATCTTTAAACTATTGAAAAATGTTCTTTTTTCATCATTATTTTTGTCTCTAAACTATTGAAAAAACTTTTTACAAAGTTTAGTGACGAAAAAAAAACTTTTTAAAATTTAGGTAAAAAAACAAACTTTTGTTGGTCCTCAAAAAAAAAAAAAAAAAAACACTTTTGTTAAAGTTTAGGGATCAAAATAGTATTTTATCCACTTTTTTTTTTTGAAACTAGTCACAAAGTAATTTTAAAATAAATAAATTTAATTAAATTTTTTTTGAAGCTTTGGGTAATTAATTTTATTTAAGGTAACATTTTGAATTTCTTAAAATTAACTATTATAACAATTAATAAGCCACTTGATATTTTAATAATACTTCATTTAAAGTAATTAATATTGGAAAAAATGGTTTTAGCAAGTGTTTGGTTTGCTATTTTTTAACCAAAATTAAAGCGGGACTCACATATCCTTGAGATAGGTCCAAATTGGCGTGTTCTCCACCGTGAGGACACTAATATCATAGTTCACTTGCCAAAAATCATTTAAGAAGTGTATGAAAAATTGACTCCTAAAATGTCAAATTGAAAATGGTTCAAATTGGTAGAATCAGTGAGTCCTGTAGAGGATGAAATTGAACTTTTATAAATATATATACTGGCCTAGGTCCATGTGGGCTATCAAATATTAAATAATTAATTTTTTATTATTAATTTTAGAAAAATATTATTATTTATTTATTTCACAGAACTATTTGTAATGTTATGCAGAGATTCTATTATTGTTCTTTTTATTCATAATATATGTTTGTGTTTTTGTTTACATAATCATAAAAAATAGAATAATTTCATGCAATATAGCCAATAATTAAATAATCTTGACAATTAATATAAGTCATAGGAAAAAAAAAAAAAATCTATTGTATGACATGTAAACACATTGAAACAACCGACGGTTGATAGTGAACCTGATATATGAAAAACTATTTTAACAGTGTGATGCATACCAAAAAAAAAAAAAACAGCGTGATGCATAAGTTGTCAAGATTCATGGGGTAAGAGATTTCTCAACAAAAAAAAAAATCATGGGTAATATTTTGAGTTTCGATTTAGAGTCCGTCATGAACCCACTAAACATATTATGAAAATTATAATTTAAATGTGTGCCCTACATCATGGTGAAATTGACACCCAGCTGGGTACTACTTGCATTATCATTTTATTTAATAAATAAATAAGTGCTTAGGAATATTCATCTATAAATATAACTGTGAATAACTAATCAATAACAAAAAAAAAAAAGAAAAAAAGATCACGTAACTCAAATTTGTTCTTTAATTGTAATTTAAATCAGGTTGAATGGTTGAAGATCATATATTGTGTTGATTATAAGTCTGTATTTTCATATGAAAAATAATATGTTGAAAACATGAAATGTCAACTACAAAACCAAAATTATGACAGCCAAGTGGCCCAAGTCCATGTGTCAAGTAAAGGAAAGAGTTTGAGGGTTGAGAAGAAGTAGCGTATTTTAAAGAAAATTTTGAAATAGTTAAAAAGGATCAAGACTTATAACAAGTTATTGAATTGAAGGTTGAAGATACCACTTGTCAAAAGATTTGATGAAGATGTCAAAGAAAAGAAGGTTGAGTTGATTGTAGACAATGACAGAAATCAAGAGATGGTAATTATTGAGAATATTGTAGAAGATCCAATTGAGGTTAAATATGAGGATGAGTCCAACTACAATCACCAGGTTTTGGTTGAATTGTTGAAAATGACTACATATTATGTTGATTTTCTTGGAGTAGATTGAAAATTTGAATTTTATTATCAAACCTTTGTTGATTGATGTTGCAAATAAATTGAAGGTAGATGAGAAAAAATTTTATGCTAAACTTTATGAAGAATTCAAGTTTTAAAACCGGATCAAGTTATTAAAGCATTCAAAGTATTTGTTTATTAGGAGCAGAAGATTTCAGATTTCAACCATCAACTCAAGGATGAGTTTGTTTCGAGTGGAGGGGTCTGATGTAAGACATGGTTTAATATTTAATATTTGTAATTATTTAATTTTAGTATTATTTTATGTACTTTTTGTTATTTTAGGTTTAAGTTAGTTATTTCCTTCTTTTTAGGCGCTTTTAATGCTTTTTAGTCAAATTAGGATTTTATACACTTTCGTAGCTACCTTTGGGTTTCTAGTTGCCCTATGTTTTGTTTTTACTATTTAAACGCATTGTAGCATACAAAGACAATTCAGTTTATAGATTATTATTAATTATATATAGAATTTTGTAAAATACTTTCTTTAGTGAATTCCAGTTTATCTTCTTGTGGATTCAAGGAACCTCTCGTAGATTTGAGGTTTACTACCTAAAAGCTAACAGTTTAGTTTTTGTTAATCAAAGAGAGTATCATGTGTGCTTTCTTCAGACTTCTGCGATATCACGTGTAAACACATTGAAACAATTGTAGTTGATAGTAAACCCGATGCATGAAAAACTATTTTAACAGTGTGGTGCATACCAAAATAAAAAAAAATAAATAAATAAATCATGGTAGTATTTTGAGTTTTGATTTAGAGTCGGTCATGAACCCACTAAACATATTATGAAAATTAGAATTTAAATGATGTGCCCTACATCATGGTGAAGTTGTCACCCAGCTGGGTGCTAGTTGCATGCATTATCATTTTAATAAATAAAAAAGTGCTTAGGAATATTCATCTATAAATAAAACTGATAATAACTAATCAATTACCAAAAAAAAGAAAAAAAGATCACATAACTCAAATTTGTTTTTTACTTGTAATTTAAATCATTTAATAAAGTTGCTCTTATCAGTAAAGTATACATATAGTTATATATATTGCATTAAGAGGACAATTCTAATTTGATCTATACTACTTTCTCAAATTAAAAAAATAATTTTATCTATACTATTAATAACGTACAGGATTCCTTATTTGGATTTCACCATTTTGCATATTAAAACACAAATTTTTTAACTCTCTAAAATACTCCTATCTTTTAGTTGAATAAATTTAAATTTAAAAACACAAATTATTTTAAACAGTAATTTACTATTTTTAAAAGAGTTCTTAAGTTTTAGGCTTTCAAACTTTTATCAAGATTCTAAAACTTAGAACACTATCTTTATCTTTTTTCTCAAAAAAAAAAAACACTATCTCTATCTCACTTTTAAATATTATTTCACTAAACTCAAAATAAAAAATAAAATAGAGTCTTTTTGCACGCGCAAAGCACGTGTGATGACTCTAGTATAGTAATTGTATCTTTATGATTTTTTAAAATTAAGATATCTTAATCACATCAAAATTCTCTAAAAATTTTCTCAAAAAAAAAAAAAAAAGATTCTCGAAAATTCTTTAGGTACTCTATATTAGTATATTATAATTTTTTTTAAATTAAATGGAAAATATTATGTCATCTTAGCAATCCACTAACAAAAACATAAAACAATTCATTTCCTCAAAAAAAAAAAAAAAAAAAAAAAAAAAAAAAAAAAAAAACTCAAACTCATTCACAGGCTCTTAAACTTCTCTCTTCATCCTATATAGCACAAACCTGGAACAAATCCATTACCGGCAACTAGGGGTGGCAAACGGGCGGGTTGGATCATAAATGAGTTGGGTGTGTAATTACCCATTTATCCATTTATGACCCGTTTATATATAAATTAATTATCCATTACCCGCCTAACCCATTTAATTAGTAACCCACCCATTTAACCCAATATAACCCAAATATTCGTCCATGCTCAATTTGCTTAGTATTCATAGTAAATCTTTTGCCACCACCTATCAATTAAACCATGACTTGGCTTGACCCAAATCCAATCATTCTAAATCATCATGATATTGTTTAACTTATTGACCCAAAAAAAAAAAAAAAAAAAAACCCAAATGTTCAAACCTAAATCTGAAGCTCGATTTTCTTTGTAAGGCAAGCTTGTTGAGTAAAACAAACTGATAATCCAAAATTAAACACAGAGAGAAACTTTTTTCAGATTATTTGACCCAATATGATGCACATTAAGAAAACGAAACAAGAAAATTTGTCCAGCTCCACCTTCAGCTCCTACCTTGGCTTCCGAGTTCGATAACCTCTCTACTCTCCCCGCCGCCAACGTCAACATCATCGAAGACGAGAAGTTCGGCTTCCGACGCCCCGAGATGTTCACGGAGAACCTCGCCGAAACAGTCGACGCCTACGACCGCCACGTTTTCCTCTACTACAAGAGCCCTGAGGCCTGGCCATCGAAGGTCGAAGGCTCCAAATCCGATCCGCTCCCGAAGCTCCTCTCCTTTGCTGCGAGTTTTGAGAGACTCGGTTTTTTCTCTCCGAAACTTAGATTAATCGTATAGGCTATGGTTTAGGACGAATGATTAGAGTGATTGTGAGTTTCATTCGAGATTTTAGAGACTCGGGTTGGGTGTGTAATTATTCAGGTACGATTAATCTAAGTTTCCTTACTTTTGTTTGGTTACTGAGAAAATATGAGGGAAAGTGTTAAGTCTAAGAGGTTACTGTTTATTTAAGTTTTAGATTTTAGAAGGGTTTGGTGGGTATTTGTGGGTTTATTTAATTTTAAATTTTAGATGGGTTTAGTGGGTATTAGTGGATTTATCCATTTAGACACATTTAATTAAATAACCAAATAGGTAAGACCTATTTAACCCAAATATTTAAATGGGTTGTGTTAAGACTTATCTAAATAAGACGGGTAATGGGTGGGTTCATGGATATGAATAAAAATTGCCACCCCTACCAGCAACCAAGCCCATCAAACCTAGATTTGTTGGTAACTTTCTCATATTGAACAATAAATAACTTCACAAAGCTCTAACCCTTTTTAAAATTTATTTATTTATTTATTTATTTTACATATGTTTAACCATGATAGCTATCATAATTCAACATATGTAAAATAAATGGCATTTTTTATGAAGTCTCATCTTAGGGATTTGAATCCCACCTCTTTCTAAATTCTACCCCCACTATCCACCTATTTAAAAATAAAAAATAAAAAATCCAAATTCTCCCAAAATTACAAAGCTTACATCAATGAAAATTTATTGATTATAGCATGTTACTAATTAGAACTAGTTGTCCATTTTCGTAACCAACTAAATTTTAATAAATTACAACAAGCATAAATTACTTTTGAAAAATAAAACCATGTGCATATAAATATACCAATAAATTATTTTTTATTAAGGTAGAGCATGACATAGTGATTAAATTTACGTACTCTATGCCATGAAATTTATAATTCAATTGGCACTTGTTGTTTATGTTAGAGACGTTTAAAGTTTAAATTTTCCACCCTCAACTATCAAATTATATATATATATATATATATATATATATATGAGAAATGATATGTCCATAGTATTTTTACAAAATTTTTACAAAAAATCTTAAGTGGCAAGTTGTGACCGGTTGTTATTGTTGGGGTAAAAAAGTAGTCTTAGTGTTGGATTCAAATTTGAATCAATAACAACTAACCACCTATGATTTATTGTGAAAATATTGTAAAAATATTATGGACGTAACACCTCTCTATGCATATTGGAGTTAAAATAGGCATGGTAGAAAACTTTAGGAAATTTAAAAATCATCGTATTTTGCTTTTTACGCACTAGTTTAAACGCACAAATGAGAGAAATTATAAGGTCCTCATGGTGGACCACGTCACTTATTCACCATTCCACTAAAAGATTTCCATTTATTTAAAATTGCTGAGTCAGAAATTATTTTTAAACAGAAACTGATTACTGACTCAACAATTTGAACAAGTGAGAGTCTTTTAGTGGAATTGTGGACAAGTGACATGGTACACCATAAGAACAATATAACTTCTCCACAAATGCATACCAAACAAACTAAACGAAACCGTCCAACAACGTAACAGAGTTCTTATTTTCTTTTGAGGTTGTAATTTTAATCCTAGTCAGTTTCCTTTTTGGTTTGGATAAGTGGGAGAGATATTGGGTATATCTCTTTTTAACAAACGAGTCTGTGGATGGGTAGGAACAAAAAATAGATAAGATCAAGATTATCAATTTTTTTTTTTTTTTGAGTAGATTATTGTGCGGGTCGCAAATGAGGCTGATGGACCCAGCCTCACTTAGGCTCACAACTTATTTGTGTGTTGGGCTGAATTTCCTACTATGGGTCGTTCTCCAACTAAAGGCTCAATGAGATGACTTTTCTCCTCTTCAGCAATACACTACTTCCTCTTTCTCCCTCAAGATCTCCTCTACTCCTTTTCAGCCGTGCACTACTTCCTTCTTCTCCCTTAAGACTCTCTCTCTCTATTTGACCTTACTACTCTCTATTTACTCCTCATTTTTCCAACCCCTTTCTCTCTTCAAGCCTCTCATATTTATAGTTCAGCATTAGCGGTGGAGTTATGATTACTTTTTGGTTTAGTGCAACGGGCGGTCCAGTGTTATTGGACATAAGTGATTGGTTAGGTGGGGGTGGGAAACGGTGAGTATGGCCTTGAAACTTGGTTCGCACATCCACAGATATGCTCGGCGGAGGCGCGCCGAATGAAACTGCCGGGCATACACTACACGTCATGCTCGGTCGCCGCACGTGACAGTAGTCGGTGAGGATTCACCGAGCACTGGACGTGAGGTGAACCTTGGGCCATCGTTCTGTAAAGTTTTGGGATGGGCCAGCAGAGTGGGAGGATAGGCATATGGGCCGTATCTTCACGTGTGCTTAACTGGCCTAAAGGGGAACGAGTACGCGTGCCGTACAATTATTATTATTATTATTATTATTATTATTGTGGGGATAAAAGCCTAAATTCATATATTGGGTCTTAAGCCCTATTTAAAGATATGAGTATGTCCGAGGATGAGTAAAGGATTGGGAAAGGCCCCAGAATGGAGAATCACGTAAGGAAAGGATGAAGGAGTATAGTCCAAGGAGTATATCCTCCTCAGACTTGAAGAATATCAGTCAAGTAAATACCTGGGCAGTTTGGGTGAACTTCTAGGAAGTTCCAACGATAAGGATGAACTTCATACACGTATAAAGATGATAAGAACAAAGAAATATCTAAGGGAAAAGCTGCTACCACCGCATTAAATGTACTGCAGCAACTTTTCTGACCGCATTTATGTAGAGAACACCCCTGAATAGTGCAGCCTCAGCTACCACCACTCATGGAGAACTAAAGAAGATATCTGATGGGATATATACTCAAGTGAATGCTTAGATGAAGAACAGGTGTACGATCAAGATGGACAAAAAGAAAACTATATAACCGTAAAGGACCTCTCATGAGAGGGGGATCGGAAAATCAACAGAGAAAGAGAGAAGAAAGGTTTACTGTAGCTCTAAGAATTATATAAACAGAAGTTTGTCTTCTCGGACGATAATTTATTCAAGTTTCAAGTTTGTTCTTACACTTATTTATCTGTCAAACCTTTGTTAGACGTTGTGGAGTTCACTATCAACCCAGCTCTTTCACCCACTCTCTACAAATTTATTGTATTGAGCTTGTTGGGCTCATATTCCATATCTCTTGGTTTTGGGCCACAAATATAGACCCTACAATTATTATTATTTATGGAAATACTAGAAACTTCATTTAACACTGGAAAAATAAATTACATCATCAAAAAGAGTTTGTTTAACAAAATAAGGACTCTCTTCAATCAAATTGAGAGGAAGATTATTAATCCTTAATAATTAGAAAACAAATACTTACACATTGTCACATACACCAAATGACTCAAATCTCACCATTATAGGACTCAAATTTAGGAAAAGAATTAGTGATAGACTATAACCATCACTAATAGTATAAGACTCCTTTAACCGTATAAATTGAACAAATACATACACATACACTAAATCCTGATGGCTGATAGGACTCAAATCCCCAAATCCTGATAGACTCAAATAAAAATAAAAAAAAGTAGTAGTAGTAGTATGATAGGAGTAGTATGATAGGAATCTTTTAAACTAAGTCAGTATATATTGATTAGTGCGTTATATGATTCTATCAAAATAGCTAGTCGAATTTGGGTTTAGAGTTTACACTCTTTTCTAGTGAAAAAAGAAAGAAGCTCTACAATCTACACTAATACACTCTCCAATGACGATACCAAGATTATGGCTTCTCTGATTTTTGGTTATTTTGATGGTTAACAACTTAAAACACACACACATATATACCTTTTTTTATTTAAAATATAATGAAAACGTTGATGGTTATATATATATATATATATATATATATATAATGTTGATGGTTAATACATATATACTTCAAGAACCAAGAGTAATATTCTTTTTAGGATTTGAAGCATTCGCTCCAACTGGTAAGGTTTTGTTAATGTCACTTTGTCTTGAATTTTCAAGGTGGCTGTGTGTAGAACTGTAAGTGTGTAATTTTTTTTTTTTTTTTTTTTTTGGTTTGATGGTCGTCTTTTATATATATATATATATATATATATATAATTTTTATTTTACTTTTGTGCAGGCCGGTTGATAAAGCAAGACTTAGAAGAGTGAATCATCTTCGTTGGTAAGACAGTGATACTTCTTTCGAATTGTAAATGCATTAAAAGTCATGTTTATATATGGCCAAATATTCCAGATATGAATTTTATAGTTCATGATCAATTTTAATTTCAAATTGAATAATTAGGTTTCAATTTTAGAGTTATTGCATGTGTTGCAAATCTATATTTAAAGTGAAAAAATTTGACATAGAAAGATTTATTTATTTATTTTTATCTAAACTAAATTGATGAGTGCGGATGAATTTGCTTTCAATGGAATTTTCAATATCATATTTGCATGTTGGTGGAGGAAAATTGTTCTATTAAAGGCTACAAACTTTTACGGACTACGTTAACAAAGGCTTTGTTAACCAGCAATGTTATAGACTTATAGCCATAGGTTCTTATTTACCTAAATTATTTTATTATTAAAATTAATATGGGATTCTTTATATATATGTTGATGGTTGAATACAAGCATATATATTGCATGTGTTGCAAATCTATATTTAAAGTGAGAAAATTTGACATAGAAAGATTTTTAGAATGATGATTAATTTTCTGCAGTTAAAATGAATCTTTGTATATAGAAGTCTAATAAATTCTTTTGTTATAATGGCTACTGAAAATGGTTTAATTGATATGTCACGTCATTGACCATTGCTACAAAGTACAAACATATACGAAGAAAAAAAAAAAAAAAGAACTCATGTTTACAAACATATAAGAAACATATGAAAATGAGTGTCGCGGTGGATATGCTCTCCATCAATTAGGAAGCAAAACCATCATATGAAAACTCATGTTTACCATAAAAACTTGCAACCTAGCTTGCAAATTGTTGCTCCAATTCCTACCCAAAGTCCTAAATATCGAGAATGTAATATTATCTAGGGCTAATTATAACTTACACACCTGTGGTTTGGTCAAAATTTAAGTTGCCTACCCGTGGTTTAAAATTTGGCACTTTACCCATCTAAGGTTAACTCAATTAGGATTCTATTACCCATCTCTGCTAAAAATGAGGCTAAATATGTATTTTTGTCCTCTTTTATGTCCCTCTTCTCTCAAAACATTAAAAATAAAAATAAAAACATAAAATAATAAGAGAAAACAAGATCAAAAAGTGAGAGTTTTGTAAAAATTATGAACAAACATTACTACCACCATAGAAGCTTCTGTCAAAAATCATCTATAGCAAAAACAAATTCCTCCATCCATTTCTAAGCAACCAATGAAGCCATAGCATCTAAAGCTTAAATCAAACCAAAAAATACCCCCCAAAAATAAAAATAAATATTCAAGCCTCTATGGTGGGGAACAGAAGCTAGGGTTTAGATTATTTTATTATTTTATTATTTTATACCGAAAAAAGCACGTACAACCAGTGGCGGAGTCAGAAATTTAGGTAAGGGGGGGCAAGATTAAAAGGCAAGATTGAAAGTAAAAAATTAATCTAAAAAAATTAATCAATATTAATAACAAAATAAATAAACTACCATATGATAATGTAATTGTCATACAGAATTTAACATAAAATGTAAACTTTAATTTATTTTTTTACACCTAGCTTATTTTACTCAATTGTCCTCGACGATTTTTTATTTTTTGAAACCGCTGCATGATTTCTTCACACTCAATAGTCTTGAATATGTCTTTCTCAATATATATGACTAAGCAATCATTTATCCACTAATCTCCTATTCAATTGCGTAATCGATTTTTAATTATATTCATTACTGAAAAGCTCTTTCAACAATAATTATTGTAACTAGTAAGATCAATGCCAATATAAAACATCTTTTTTATTTTTTTAATCATTACTAAGTGAGACCCATGGTTATATAATATAGTTGTACGTTTTAGTTTTTAAAAGTCCATCAAGCTACTGTGTAGTGTGTTCAGAATCCTATACTATTCAATGTTGAGATTTTTTTTTTTTTTTAATCATTACTAAGTAGGACCCGTTGGTTTTATATATTAGAATTGTAGTAAGAGGAGAAGTCCACTGAGTAAAGGACTGTGAATTGATAAATTTTTTTTTTTTTTTTTTTGTCTTTTGTTTCAAGGGGGGCAAATAAGGCATTTTAGGCCATTATAATATTATTAGTAAAAAAAAATTGAAAGTTCAAAGGGGGCACCTGCCCCCCCTCGCCCCCCCCTCCCTCCGCCCCTGCGTACAACATGTGGCATAAATTCGTAACATGAGAATTGAGATTTGATTAATTCCTTTAATTTGAAGACAAAAGGAAAACAAAGGCAATGAAATTGACTAGTGCTAAAGTTTATTATTTATTAGTGGAATATATAGATTGAAGTCGTAAAGGACATCATGTTCTGAAAGTGATAATAAAAAACCGTTCTTACCAAAAAAAAAAAAAAAAAAGATAATAAAAACCGTTGCATAATTACTCAAGCCGAACTAATAAGTGGGTCTCCACCACATTCCAAAGCCAAAAACCAACGAAAGCAAAGCATACAAAAGCATCTCCTAAGTCCTAATTGAAAAGTTGGGTATGTTATGGGTTCGATAACTTTTTAGAATTTGGTTGGAACCTTTGGGTGGGCATCCAGGGTTTTGAAAGATTGCTTAGAAATGGATGAAAGAATTTGTTTTTGCTAGAGATGATTCTTGATAGAAGCTTCTATGGTGGTGGTAATGTTTGTTCATAATTTTTACAAAACCCTCACTTTTTGATCTTTTTATTTTTTATTTTTTTATTTATATTTTTTTTATTATAATGTTTTTTTTTTTTTAATGTTTTAAGAGGAGAGAGACATAAAAAAGAGCAAAAATATATATTTAACCTCATTTTTAACAGAGGTGAGTAATAAAATCATAATTAAGCTAATCTCAGATGGATAAAGTGTCAAATTTCAAACCACAGGTAGGTAACTTAAATTTCGGACAAACCGCAGGTAAGTAAGTTGTAATTAACCCTATTTTCTATACATTTAAGACATAAGATATAGATTCCATTTCTAAAGAATGAGCAAGAGTATAGATCTGCATAATGTAAGGACTCAACTTCGTGGGGCATGCCTTTACATGCCATTCAAGGCTTTTCCCATTACAGTACTACACAAATTTCCAATCTGACTCTTTATTTAGAAGGCAAGCAAAAAGTTGGAACAAGCAGTTATAAAAATGCAAAAATAATAGAGTAAATAAATGCTGACAAAGATTTATAAAACATAAATCCATAAAAGTATTTAAAAAAAAAAAAAAATTTACTTGATTGGGTTGGCTGGCGTAGACGCAAATAAAATGAGAAATTTTAAATTCTAGAAAAATGGGTGATTAATATTAATTTAAAAAAAAAATCTTCATCTTACTATATTATTTTCACCTTACTATTATTATTTATGAATGCAAATAAATCCCGTTGGCACTACTGTAGGTGAGATTATATATATATATATATATATATTTCATTGCACTTGTATTATACCAAGTGCATAATTAATAAATTTGAAGCTTGATGCTTAAGATTTATTTATTGATAAAATATTCTATTTTATGGTTACGTTAGTGTAATAAACTTTCGTGCACTATAAAATGATAATGCAAACATGAAACCATTTCTTATACGGTAAGGTTTTTTTTTTTTTTTTTTACCATTCAAGAAAGAAAACAGTCACGTTACAAAAGCTGTCTGATTGACCATGCAGCTTTGAATTGGCATTATATAAGCCAATTTTGCTAGGTTATTTACAGAACTATCAACAAGCTTGGGAACAAACAGTGCGTGATAGCAGGTGTCATTTTGGGCCAGATAAGCCCAATCATCAGCCATAAAAATTCTTTCCTGCCAGTTGGGAACCTGTACAGGTCTTTGTCTACCACAAAGGAACAAAATTTGCTTGAAACCCAAATTCCTAGCCTTGGTATATGGCTGCCTCAATCATTGCTTCCTGAATGGTAATAAGAAATGGTTTGGCTTTGGCAGTGCAACTAGCTAATAGCTATCCCCTGCATGACGATATCTCCCAAGTCTATTTCTTGCTTCATAGGCGAATCCAGCCCGGTTGAATTTCTTATTCGGTAAGGTTATGATAGTAAATTTCCTCAATTGCAATTTCCTTCTTCTTAATCTTTATTTTAATAAAATAAAATAAAAAATTTATACTTATTTTTCATGATCCAATATTATCATCAATTCTATTAAACACAAACTAATATCTTCTCCCTTCTTCACTTTTCTATTTTCCTACTTAAAATTTTTTTTTTTAATCCTCCTTATTAAAACGTGAAGCCTCCAAGTTTTTAAAACTTAAAAAAATTATTTGAAAACTCCAAAATTACTTGGAAGAATCTATACATGCTAGATAAATGAGCGTGGAATCAACAATCAGTGGTGCAAAAATAAAGATTCTCATTCAAAGTTCATCAATTATTTGGTATCAATTTGATTGAAAACTCCAAAGTTACTTTGAAGAACATTGATGATGAATACTGAATAGACCGCGTTGATAGGAGAATATATTAGACCTTTGCAAAACCTTGAATATGGTATACAACTTGTAAGTATTAGCTAACTGAGATTTGCGATGCTCATTTGATTAGGAAGCACATTATATATTCAGCTGCTTATAGAAAATTACGTAGGTGGAGAATCTGATGTTGGAGTTGAATGCCTTTTTTTTTTTGGAGTTGAATGCCTTTTGGTTCTAATAAGTGACAAATAATAAAAGTTAAATGTTCTTTTGTTTATAATGTCTTTAATGAACCATTTTAGAAAAATTTTAATACTATTTTTTATGAAAAATATAAGAGAATATAAAAATAAAAATCGGTTTTTTTTTTTTCACCCAAAGTTTGTAAAAGTATTTTCTAAATGAATACCATTTTGCTGCATTTGGATGACATGATTTGGGTATTTGAATTTAGGTGATTAAATTTTTTTGATACAAGATAGAAATTATACTCTAGCATAATCTAAGTGTATATGTGTATAAAGCTCCATTCTGAAGACTTGAATCCCGATCTTTACCCTTCATACTCCTCAAGCACTTATACTTGTGGAATAACTATTAAAATTCAAATATCTTGTTTCAAATTTTATATAGTTAAAAAAAAGTCAAGAATTTGGATTTGACAAATCTACCAAGTATTTTAAACCTTTAAAATGCTTGAATTTGAAATAACTCTTAAGATCAATGGATTTAAAATCAAGACATTTCAAATATATTAATTTAAAATTCAAATCCTTCTAAATCCAAGTTTTGCGTTTGGAAACTTGGAATTGGAATTGGAATTGGATTTTAAATTATCCGAGCATTTTAAAGGTTTTAAATTCTTTATGGATTTGTCAAATAATTCAAATCCTTAACATTTTTTAAACTATTCAAACAAGATATTTAAATTTTAATCACCCGAATCCAAATGTCTAAATAATGTCATCTAAACACAATATTAGAGCATTTGATAACGAAATCCATATATATAAACGCATGCCAACAAAATGGGCGTGTCATAAAAATAAAAAATATGCCGCCAGGCACAAGAAAGAAAGAACAATATTAGAGCATTTGATAACGAAATCCATATACATAAACGCATGCCAACAAAATGGGCGTGTCATAAAAATAAAAAACATGCCGCCAGGCACAAGAAAGAAAGAAAGAAAGAAAGAAAAAAAAAGCACATAATATTATTATAGGTTGGCAAAAACATACTGTAAGGTCAGTTTTTGGCGGCCCAAGCCCAAAGTATGGATTCAGCGCCCACTGAGCCCAAAACAATAAATTTTGTAGAGAGTGGGTGAAAGAGCTAGGCTAATAATGAGAGTAACAGTATCAAACAGCCACACCAATGGGAGAATTTGGATTAATATGTCCTCGGACTGATAGAAATGCCATGTCCGAAGAGGTGCCTTTCATTGATAATTCAATATTACAATTCTTGGAGCTACAATAATCGAAATATCTCTCTCTTTCTTCCTCCTCCCCACTTTATCAGAGGCCTCCTTCCCTTATATAGTACTGCCCTCCTACATCTTCTCCGTCCACTTGTTCATCATCCAGGCGTCCACTTGAGTGCATGTCCCATCATCCCACTCTTAGCCTTATGTGAGTGGTGGTAGCTGAGAAAGCACTGTTCAGGGGTCTTATCCACATAAATGCGGCCAGAAAGGTAGGTGCAGTGCATTAAATGTGGTGGCTGAAGTATGCCTCTTTGATATTTTTCGGTTCCCATTATCTTTGCGCGAGTCTAAGGTTCCTTTCTCTCTTAACACTTGTCAAGCAGGTCGCTTGAACCTCCCAAGCTCGTATTGGATCAAACCTCTTCGGATCCGAGGACGTTGGACTGCTCGGACATATGAACATCTCCTCGGATGGTACACGTTCATCTCTAGGCATTCCCCTTTGACATGGGCCGGACTGAAGACCTTGCCTCCTCGGACGAAAAGTGTTCCTCATTCTGGGCCTCGGGCCCAATAAGTTGGGTTGGGTTTTTATCCCCCCACAATAGCCCCTCAAAATTGTATTTTTTTGTTCGTATCCGAAGAGAAAAAGTAGAATTTTGACTTGCCATGGAGCTAAGGCCTGCAAACAGGTAGATTCGAACTGGCACGTGCAAAAATGTAGGAACTGTCGCTTCATTAATGCCACTGCGGTTTCCTCATTTCCCAGGCGCTGCATTAATTGCACCAGGTGGCGCTTTGTCCTTCATATCCAATGGTAACTGATTGATCCAACGGTTGCGGTTTTTCTTCGAAATTTGGGCGGGAGTGCCCCTGACCCTTCGTTTGACCCCGTATAAAGCTTCAGAAGTCATTATTCCTTCTTCACTTTGCGAATCTCCAGACGCTCCAGAGAGAAACAAACGCGCCGCTCCGTCCAAACTTCTGAGTTGCTGCCTCCAGGTCTTCCCAGAGTCATCAAGAACCTTCCTACAAGCATTAAATCTTCTTTCCGATTTGGTCCCGGTGAGTCATCGTTCACCAAGCCATTTAATTTTCTCTTCGGCCAACAGTTCCGTCTGAGCACCATGGGAAAGCTTGAGTACATGGTGGATACCCCTGAGCGACTAGAGGAATTTAGGGCCACGTATCGCATACCTCCCAACGTGGGTGTGAGGTATTGCCCCCCAGAAAAGATTCTAACAGACCGGAAAACGGGAGAGGTGGTTATTCCCCTTATTGCCTTCAAAGAAGGGGGAATGACCATTCCCATGGGTCCTATCACCATTAGCTATCTCCGAAACCATAGGCTCACTCCTTGGCAGTGCGCACCCAACATGTTTAGGATTCTAGGGGCCATTGAGGACCTTAACCTTCACCTAGGATTAGGCCTCACCTGGCTCGACGTAGTACATCTGTACGAATGCCATAGCCAGCGAGACGCGGGATATTACCTGAAATCCCGGTCGGACGTGGTCAGGCTCATCTCTTGCCTTCCCAAATCCAACAAAGGGATGAAAGACGACTATGTGATCGTCTCGGGCGCATGGCATGACGGCCATCACTGCCCAACCAAGCATGGAAAGCCAGGTGGGCCATGTTAGATTTAGGCACATTAACTATAGGCTTAGGGTCCTCGTCCTTTAATCGTTTTTTGTTTCCTTTATACTGCTATTTGCGAGCTTCTAACGTAGCTTTGCTGTGCCTTGGAACAGAGAAAAATTTCGTAGCTCCTCGGCTGAGTCTTACGAACGTTGCTGCCCTCAATTTCCTGTTGAGATCCGAGATTTTTGTGAGCGAAGACGGGCAGCTCCGATCAGCTCCTCTCATTCTGGGCTACACAGGAAATCCAAAGGGTTTCCAACCAGTCGGCAACGCAATTGTCCAAGGAGACCGCCGCCTTGCCCGTATTGACGTCGGTCAGAAGGGTTTTTTGGCGTCATACGATCTAGAGCCCGTACCGCATCCACGCCCTCAAGCTATACCCCCTCTCGTCCAACCACTCCAGCAAGTCCCTCTCGGACAAGCAGCTGAAGGCGAAGGAGTCGGTTCTTCCACTTCCTCGCTAGAGGAACAGATAGATAGATTCCAGTTTGGGGGTGAGGGTTCAAGAGCCGATCGAGTGATAGAGGTTTCGGACGCTGAGGAGGATACCGACAAGCAATCGGGCGTTCATCTTAATCTATTAGCTGCTCATTCCGAAGGCTCTTCGGACGATAATATGGACCTGAGGGTTTTGATGAAAGGCAGGGGGAAAAAACCCGAGCAGAAAGACGCTGGGTCGTCAAAAGTGGTAGTGACACTGCCTCCTGCGCCCACGCAAGTTCCTGACCCAAGTCTGAAGCCCATTCCAGACTTAAAGAAGAAAAGGCCCCACGTTGAGGTTGGGGAAAAACAGAAGCTGCCAGATAAGGGGGCCAAGCAGCAGAAGTTGGCGGACAGCCGAGCCTATAGGGCGTCATCCACAGAAAGCCGAGAAGAGGCTTTTGTGGCAAATGTACGCCGAGGGGGAGGACCGAGAATCTGGTCTCCCAAGTTGGAGCTGGAGGGCGCTCCAATCCTGTGGGATACCTCCCTCAGGAATTATGACGGAGGGAGGGCAGGCTATGTCGCCGAAGCCTTGCAGCAACCACTCCTCCTTCCCCACGACATGGAGTCCTACAGGCGCTTCAACCAGCAGGAACTCTTCATGTCTCTTAAGAGGGACTTAGCCATGGTAAGCACGCCCTTTATGAGTTTAAGTTTTACACTTGATTGGCCTTGTTTTTCTTCTTAACAGTGAAAGTGTTGTCATGCAGATTACTCAGCAGGTCTATGTGGCTGAGGGGTTAAACAAGGAGTCTTGGGTCAAAGCCCAAGCAGCAATCCAGTCCCAGCATGAAGCAGAGGCATCCCTTGGAAAGCTGAAGGAGGAGCATTCTCGGATATCCGAGGAGCTTAAAGAGGCGATCTCCCAGAAGCGAAGCCTCGACGCGGGGCTTAAAAATGTTGAAAAACAGGTCGAGGAGCAACGAAAACTGCTGAATGCCTCGGACATTAATTTGGCGACCGAACGGGAGCTGGTGAAAGGACTCAGGGCCGAGCTGCAAAAGGCTAGGGATCACGCCAAAGCAGCCGAGCAAAAGGTTCAATTGGCCAAGGAGTCAATTGAAACCGAGAAGAAGGCAGCGTACCAGTTGGGGGCAGATGTGACGGCGCGGGAACTCACTGAGCAGTTTGCCTCCGTTTGTCGCGAGTACTGCGACAAAACCTGGGAAAAAGCCTTGGACGCAGCTGGGGTACCCTCGGACTCTCCTTTGAGGCTACCTGGGAGCATCTACTATGATCCTGACATCCAAGATATCCCAGGGGATGATCCCTCTGCCCCCCAGCCTCCTGAGGCTTCTGAGCCACACCAGGCCGACCAGGCTCCTCCGTCCATTCTTGGCGCCAGCAAGGAAATTGGTCAGCCAGGTGCTAATGATAAGCCAGCTGAACCAGCAAAAGGAAAAGACCAAGGGTCAGGCGGAGAGATAATTTCTTCTGAGCCCAAGGAAAAACCTGCTGAGACTACTGCTCGGACTAGCCAGGCCGCTGACCCCGTGCTTCCTCCAGCGAAAGAGTAGATATATAGGGTTTTTAAGAACTTGTAGTCCTTTCTTTATTTTAGAACTTGTAATCCTTTCTTTATTTAAGAACTTGTAATCCTTTCTTTCTGGTTTTGCTGACTAAGTACATACTTTTCTTTGAATGGAATGGCCCCCTATTTGTCTTTTGAAGTTTTTGATACATGCTTTATCACTTACTACTGCTGTACATACAATCATACATTGCAATAGCGACATGATAATACAAATAACTTGACTGATACATCATAATGGTTGTATGAGTGATAAAAATTAAAATTGAAAAGGATAGGCCGAGTAGGAGTTATTGACGAGAAATGATTTGAATAAGTGCATACGCGAGTTTCTCATGTCCTTCCAAGTAAATCATAAGTTATTACCCCTCGGTTTCACGCTAAACGTAACGGAGGAAGATATTTATAACTTAGAAACAATTTAAACTCAATCAGGAATTTTAGCACTACAAAACCCCAGTAACAACAATTGCGCGCGGGGGGAGTATCGACTAACCTGTCGCTTGGATCACGGATCCCGGGGTTTGACTGTATTCGTGTTAACTTACCCTAATCACCTGGTCCGAGGACTACATGCGTGATTGGACTTAAGTTTAAACACTTGAGAACTGTAACTGAGTGCTAACTAACCCAAATCATCTGGTCCGAGGACTACAGGCATGATTGGATTTAAGTTTAAACACTATAGAAATGTAACTGAGTGCTAACTAACCCAAATCATCTGGTCCGAGGACTACAGGCATGATTGGATTTAAGTTTAAACACTATAGAAATGTAACTGAGTGCTAACTAACCCAAATCATCTGGTCCGAGGACTACAGGCATGATTGGATTTAAGTTTAAACACTATAGAAGTGTAACTGAGTGCTAACTAACCCAAATCATCTGGTCCGAGGACTACAGGCATGATTGGATTTAAGTTTAAACACTATAGAAGTGTAACTGAGTGCTAACTAACCCAAATCATCTGGTCCGAGGACTACAGGCATGATTGGATTTAAGTTTAAACACTATAGAAGTGTAACTGAGTGCTAACTAACCCAAATCATCTGGTCCGAGGACTACAGGCATGATTGGATTTAAGTTTAAACACTATAGAAGTGTAACTGAGTGCTAACTAACCCAAATCATCTGGTCCGAGGACTACAGGCATGATTGGATTTAAGTTTAAACACTATAGAAGTGTAACTGAGTGCTAACTAACCCAAATCATCTGGTCCGAGGACTACAGGCATGATTGGATTTAAGTTTAAACACTATAGAAGTGTAACTGAGTGCTAACTAACCCAAATCATCTGGTCCGAGGACTACAGGCATGATTGGATTTAAGTTTAAACACTATAGAAGTGTAACTGAGTGCTAACTAACCCAAATCATCTGGTCCGAGGACTACAGGCATGATTGGATTTAAGTTTAAACACTATAGAAGTGTAACTGAGTGCTAACTAACCCAAATCATCTGGTCCGAGGACTACAGGCATGATTGGATTTAAGTTTAAACACTTGAGAGAATACTTTACGCAGAGTTTACACGTCGGTTGAAGAAGAGACTTGGTCAATAAAAGTACCTCTTGAGATTATTTACATTCCATGGGCGCGGTATTACATGACCATCTAGGTCTTCTAAGAAATATGCCCCTATGCCTGCTCCTGAGGTGATACGATATGGACCTTCCCAATTGGGTCCAAGTTTTCCCCAAGCAGGGTTTTTTGCAGTGCCTACAACTTTCCTCAACACTAGATCACCAGGCTCTAGTGGCCTCAGCTTTACGTTAGAATCATAGCCTTGCCTGAGTTTCTGTTGATAATGTGCCAGCCGAACCATTGCATTCTCCCTTCTTTCCTCAATCAAATCTAGACTCCTCTGTAACTGCTCATCGTTATCGGCCGGACTGAATGAACTAGTTTTCATCGTTGGGAACCCGGTCTCCAAAGGAATGACGGCTTCAGCCCCATAGGCCATTGAGAAGGGTGTCTCCCCAGTAGATCTGCGAGGCGTAGTCCTGTAGGCCCAAAGTACGTGCGGCAGTTCGTCCACCCATTTGCCCTTTGCATCATCCAACCTCTTCTTTAAACCATTTAGTATGACCTTGTTGATGGCTTCTGCCTGCCCATTACCCTTAGGATAGGCTGGAGTGGAGTATCTGTTCAAGATTCCCAGCTCACTGCAGTAGTTCCTAAATGCCCTGCTATCAAACTGCAAACCGTTGTCCGAGATGAGAGTGTGAGGAATTCCAAACCGGGTGACAATATTCTTCCACACGAATTTTTGCACATCAACGTCTCTGATATTGGCTAAGGGCTCAGCTTCAACCCATTTGGTAAAGTAGTCTGTTCCAACCAGGAGGTATTTCTTGTTTCCTGCAGCTTTGGGAAAAGGTCCCACAATATCCAAACCCCATTGGGCGAAAGGCCACGGGCTAGATAACGGATTAAGTTTTCCCCCTGGCTGGTGAATGTTTGGAGCGAAGCGCTGACATTGATCACACTTTTTAGCGTATTCGTGCGCCTCCTTTTGCATGTTAGGCCACCAATAGCCTTGGGTGAGGGCTCGGTGAGCCAAGGACCTGCCTCCAGTGTGGCTCCCACAGATTCCTTCGTGCAGCTCCTCTAGCAACGTCTCAGTTGCCTCGGGATGCATGCATAACAAGTATGGCCCCGAGTAGGAGCGTCTGTAAAGTTTCTGGTCCTCGGATAACCAGAACTTAACCGCCTTCCTTCGAATTTTATCAGCTTCTCCCTTATCTTCAGGCAATACATCTTCTTTGAGAAATCTGACTAGAGGGTCCATCCAGCACGGCCCGGCTCTGACCTGGTGAACCTGAACTACCCCTGACTTCGCCTCTGTAGGCTTGGGCAGATCCTCGACGAGGATGACCCTTGGAAGGTCTTGTGCCGAAGAGGTGGCAAGCGTCGCTAGGGAGTCAGCATGTGAGTTGCCACTCCTGGGGATGTGCAGCAAACTGAAAAAGTCGAACCCTGACTGCATCTGTTTAACACGACCCAGGTACCCCTGCATTCTTTCGTCCTTTGCCTCGAACTCGCCTTGTACTTGTCCTACTACCAATCTTGAGTCCGAGAACAATTCCACGGACTTCCCCCCCATCTTAAGGACCATCGTCATCCCCATCAGTAGGGCCTCATACTCCGCCTCATTATTCGTTGCCGAGAAGCCCAGCCTTAATGACTTCTCGATGATGATTTTCTCGGGGGATATCAGTACCAGCCCAACTCCAGATCCTTTTTGGTTTGCCGCGCCATCAACGTACACTTCCCAACGGGAGGGATTCTGTTGGGAGACCAGGCCAACTGATTTTTCATCCATGCCTGACGTGGGCTTTACTTCTTCTAACTGGGGCTCCGTGAACTCAGCCACCAAATCTGCGAGGACCTGTCCCTTGACCGAGGTGCGGGGCATATATCTTATGTCGAAAGCCCCCAAGATCGTACCCCACTTGGCAATCCGACCGGTGTAGTCAGCACTTCGGAGTATAGCTTTGAGTGGGAGTTGTGTGAGAACGATGACCGTGTGGGCTTGGAAATAGTGGGGCAGCTTCCGTGTGCCCAGCACTACTGCCAGGATGGCCTTCTCCAGAGGCAAGTAGCGAACCTCGGCCTCATGTAGCGACTTGCTTACGTAATAAACAGGCCTTTGCACACCAGAATCTGATCGTATCAGCACCAGGCTTACTGCATAGGGAGCTACAGCTATGTAGGCGAACAGTACTTCATCAGGCTCAGGACTGGACATGATAGGTGGCCGAGCCAAATAATCCTTAAGTTGCTGGAATGCAGAAGCACATTCCTCAGTCCATTCGAATCCCTTCCACTTGTTGAGCAGGGAGAAAAAGGGACGACACCTGTCTGCTGATCTAGAGATGAACCGATTGAGGGCAGCGGTCATTCCGGTTAGCTTCTGAACCTCCTTGGGGTTCCGAGGAGCTCGTAGATCGTGGATGGCCTTTATCTGGTCGGGGTTGACTTCGATTCCTCTGTGCGTAACCATGTATCCTAAGAATTTTCCGGACCCTACCCCGAACGAGCACTTAGAAGCATTCAACCGTAGCTTGTGCTTCCGTAGAATCCCAAAGGTGGTTTCAAGGTCCTTCACATGCTCAGCTATAACTTTGCTCTTCACCACCATGTCATCTATGTAAACCTCGATATTCTTGCCCAGCTGTGGCTCGAACATCCTCGTCATCATCCTCTGGTAGGTAGCTCCCGCGTTCTTCAAGCCGAACGGCATTACTTTATAGTGGTAGTTGCCAACAGGGGTGACAAATGCAGTCTTCTTCTGGTCGTCCGGGGCTAATGGTATCTGGTGATAGCCTTGGAAGGCGTCTAGGAAGCTCATCCGAGGGTGGCCGACAGTGGCATCGACCAGCTGATCAATTTTTGGCATTGGGAACGGATCTTTGGGGCATGCCCTATTCAAATCCGTGAAGTCTACGCATACTCGCCACTTCCCACTCTTCTTCTTCACCACCACGGTGTTTGCCAGCCATTCGGGATAAAAAACCTCTTTGATAGCCCCGGCCACTTTGAGCTTCGCTACTTCGTCTCTTACTGCATCAGCATGCTCCTTGGACGGGCGCCGAATAGGCTGTTTCTTGGGGGTGATCAGTGGATTCACCTTCAAGTGGTGGCATATAAACTCCGGGTCTACCCCTGGGGCCTCGTAAGGACTCCAGGCAAACACGTCGAGATTTCGCTTAAGGAACTCTATCAGCTCTTCCTTCTCTTGAAGAGGAAGCTGAGATCCGACTTGAAAGAACCTATCAGGATCATCTCCAATGACCACTTTTGTTAGATCTTCACATCGAGTGCCTTCATCTGGTTCTTCGAAGGGCAACCCCCGAGACTGTAGTTGCTATGAATCCCTCCCGGCTGCGTCCGAGTACTCGGCTGTGGTCCTATGCTGAATGGCGGCTACCAAGCACTGACGAGCAACAGACTGGTCTCCTCGGATCTCACGTACCTGCCCTTCTGACGGATATTTAACCTTTTGGTGTAAAGTAGAGGGAACAGCCCCAAGTGCGTGAATCCAAGGTCTGCCCACGAGTGCCGTATAGGGCGAATATGCATCCACAACTATGAAGTCCAACTCCACCACCTCGGTGCCAGACTGCACTGCTAAGCGTATCCGGCCTTTTGGAATGACAGGCCTTCCTTCAAAGCTCAAAAGGGGGGAATCGTACGGCGTCAGGTCCTGGGGCTTTAGGCCTAGCCCCTTATAAAGGTCTGGGTACATTACTTCCACCGCACTGCCCTGGTCCACCATCACCCTCTTTACATCGTACCCTCCTATCCTGAGGGTGATAACTAGTGCATCGTCATGGGGTTGGATGGTGCCAATCATGTCTTCGTCCGAGAATCCCATGACCAACGAGGCACCACACTTCGCTCTTTTAGGTCCTCGGCTTGACTCCCCTACGGGTGGCCGACCTACTGACATGACTTTCAATGGCCAGGATCCTGTTCTTCCTGGCGCGGCGAAGACGACGTTTATGGTCCCTAGCGGCGGCTTTGGGGGGTCATCTCTGCGTGGCCCTGGTCCCGTTTGCCCTCGGCCGCTAGAATGATGCAGGAGGTGTTTCAATTTACCGTCGCGGACCAGTTGGTCCAAGTGATCCCATAGGCTCCTGCAATCCTCCGTGGTATGCCCATGGTCTTGATGGTACTGGCAGTAGAGATTATAGTTGCGTTTCTCGGGGTTTCCTATCATCTTGTTCGGCCACCTAAAGAATGACTCGTTCTTGATCTTTTCCAGGACCTGGTGTACTGGCTCTTTGAATACGGTGTTAACCGGTTGAGGATTCATCGATCCTGATTGCCCGGCAAAATCCCTCCGTGGTTTATTATAATTGTAGCGGTCCGACCGCGAGTCTCTCCTCTCCTGAGAGATAACCTTGTCCTTTCCCTTACCCTGCTGCTGATCTTCTTCAACCCTCTTATACTTCTCTATGCGGTCCATTAGCTGACGCACGTTTGTGACCGGTTTGCCAGATAGAGATGCCCTCAAACCGTGATCAGTAGGGAGGCCGAGCTTGAATGTGCTGAGGGCCATTGCATCATTGTTACCTTCTACCTCATTGAACATCTCCCAGTACCTGTCTGAATATGCCTTCAAGGATTCACCTTCTTGCATGAACAAGGATAGCAGGGAAGAGAAAGGTCTGGCCACTCTTCGGCATGTGACAAAACGAAAGCCAAATGCCTGAGTGAGCTCTTTGAAGGAGTTGATGGAGCCTGCTGTCAAGCCGTCGAACCACCTCATGGCCACAGGCCCCAAACTGGAAGGAAAAACCTTGCACATCAGGGCTTCGTCTCTGGCGTAAACAGCCATCCTTTGGTTAAAATGACTCACATGCTCCACGGGGTCAGTCTTACCATTATAGATGGTAAACGTTGGCTGGTTAAAGCGCCGAGGGAGTATAGCCTCCTCTATCCTGCGCGTGAAGGGCGACTTAGATATCTGGTTCAGAGCCCTGTTCATGGCATCGTTCTCCATGTCTTCGCGTGATGGACTCCTACGTTGCCTCTTACGATGGGATTCTTCCTCATAAGTGTAGGACTCGCTGGCTGGCGTTTTGGATTTGTACTGATAAGAGACATCTCGCTCATCATCAAGATCATCCTCAGAGTATGAGGAAGCCCGCCTCCTCCTTGCATGGCGCAGCTCCCTCTTTAACTTTTCTACTTCCAGTTGCAAGTCACGGTTTTTCTTTGCATGGGACACATGACTTCCGCTCTGTGATTGGCCCTGGCTAAGGCGCACTGTGTGTACGCTACCTTCACGATTTTGTCTCCTCTCTAGGTTGGCAAAATGGTCCACGTGTTGGGATGCCCCGGATTCCGCTTGTTGTTCACCTTGTCCTGCCATCATCAACTGTTGCTTTCACTCTGGCACAAGCTCTCCCCACAGACGGCGCCAATTGTAAGGTCAGTTTTTGGCGGCCCAAGCCCAAAGTATGGATTCAGCGCCCACTGAGCCCAAAACAATAAATTTTGTAGAGAGTGGGTGAAAGAGTTAGGCTAATAATGAGAGTAACAGTATCAAACAGCCACACCAATGGGAGAATTTGGATTAATATGTCCTCGGACTGATAGAAATGCCATGTCCGAAGAGGTGCCTTTCATTGATAATTCAATATTACAATTCTTGGAGCTACAATAATCGAAATATCTCTCTCTTTCTTCCTCCTCCCCACTTTATCAGAGGCCTCCTTCCCTTATATAGTACTGCCCTCCTACATCTTCTCCGTCCACTTGTTCATCATCCAGGCGTCCACTTGAGTGCATGTCCCATCATCCCACTCTTAGCCTTATGTGAGTGGTGGTAGCTGAGAAAGCACTGTTCAGGGGTCTTATCCACATAAATGCGGCCAGAAAGGTAGGTGCAGTGCATTAAATGTGGTGGCTGAAGTATGCCTCTTTGATATTTTTCGGTTCCCATTATCTTTGCGCGAGTCTAAGGTTCCTTTCTCTCTTAACACTTGTCAAGCAGGTCGCTTGAACCTCCCAAGCTCGTATTGGATCAAACCTCTTCGGATCCGAGGACGTTGGACTGCTCGGACATATGAACATCTCCTCGGATGGTACACGTTCATCTCTAGGCATTCCCCTTTGACATGGGCCGGACTGAAGACCTTGCCTCCTCGGACGAAAAGTGTTCCTCATTCTGGGCCTCGGGCCCAATAAGTTGGGTTGGGTTTTTATCCCCCCACACATACCATTTGAATTTGTTTTAATAAGCTGGTATAATATTATTACTTTATGCTAGGAGTGGTAGTTATTAAAGCACGCACCTTCTTAGAATTTCACTATTTAAATCTTACTATAAATTCCACTATTTAAGAAAGAATGAACGGGAAGAAACCTATCATAATATTAAAAAGAATAAATTGTTGTCTTGATTTTGATCTATTGCTCAAGGCATATACCTTACTAGTTTTTACATTCTTTATTGTTATCTTTTCCTTAATTATATTATTGATAATACTAGTCAATAATCTGTGTACTGCATGTGAAAGTTTAATATTTTTTTTTTCTTTTATTTTTTTTCTAACATAAAATTTTATAATTATGATAATAATTATTATGATTTTTTTTTTATAAAACTATATATTTTACTATTTTAAAGAAAATATGATTTAGTATGTTGAGAATGCAACTGAGAAAGATGTAAGCAACACGAGACAAAAGAAAGAAGAAGAGCACAGGTGCAGTGATGATCAAAACGACAGACTTCATAAGCAAAAGAAGAAAGGGAAATTAAAGGAGAACGGCAAGCGTTTCACTTAAGTGATTGGCACGTGAGTAGCTGGCACGTGAGATTGTGTAAATGCTATACAGCTGTTATATTAGGACTGGATTAGTTTGTTAAAAGTTAGTTAGATTAGTTTTGTTGCCTCTTTGCTCTGTAACCGAGTATACAAGGCAGAGCCTTAGTGTAATTTAATCACTTCTTGATTTTGATCAATAATAGAATTTAGTTTTCTCTCAAAGTAGTTTCTAGTAGTTTTTTGATATGGTATCAGAGCTTGAATAGCTTATCAATGGCTTCCGCTTCCAACACTGCTTCAGATTTTGAAACTCTTCCCACCAATACTTCCAACACAGCAAATCACAGATCGTCCAATCAAGCACCTTCAATGGATGATGCAAATACAAACCCTTCGAGCCCTTATTTCATTCCACCCTCAGATGTTATTCTGGTTTCCCAACCACTGATTGGTCCAGAAAATTATCTCAGTTGGTCAAGGGCTGTGTTTCTATCCTTGAGTGGTAGGAACAAATTTGGCTTTCTTGATGGTTCGATTCCTACACCTGATCTTTCTCATCCTTTGTACAATGTGTGGCACAGAGCAAACACCACAATTCTTTCATGGATGGTGAACTCTTTGAGCAAGGATCTTGCTACCAGTGTCATGTACATTCACACTGCAAGGGATTTGTGGATTGATATGCGTGATAGGTTTTAGCAGCCTAATGTTCCAAGATTTTTTGAGATTTAGAAAGAAATTTCGAAGCTTTCACAAGGTTCCTTATCGGTGAGTTCTTATTTCACTAGATTTAAAATTTTATGGGATGAACTTGTGCATTTTCAATCCTTTACTGCTTGTACTTATGCTTGTATCTGTGGTTCTCAAAGAAATCAATTGAATGCTCTTCAAAAGGATCAAGTTTTTTGTTTTCTTATAGGACTCAATGACAGTTATTCCACTATCACAAGTCAAATCTTGATCATTGAGCCACTACCTATTTTGAATAAAGCCTATTCTTTGATCTTGCAAGAAGAAAAACGTAGGCAGATTGGTCAAGCTGATTTGGTTATTGAGCCAACAGCTCTGTATGCCAATAATGCTAATCCTAAAGGGTTTCAAGGTCATCAAGGGTGGCATCAGGGTATGAATCATGGAAACTGAGGTGGAAAGATTGGTAATTCAAGAAAAGAAAGGCCCGTTTGTACTTATTGTGGACTTGTGGGTCATGTAGCTGATAAATGCTACAAATTACATGGGTATCCTCCAGGCTATAAACACAAAGGGAAGGCATCTGCTAATCAAGTCTCCAGCAATGGCATTCTTGGTAGTTTAGTTTGCAACAATGGTGGTTTTGGAAATTTTCCTTCTCAGCCTATGCAAGGTTTTCCTAATCAATTTGATTTGATGCATTGCTCACCACAGCATCCAAGAGCACAGTCTCAAGCACAGCCTCTATTCAATACACCTCAATGTCCTATCACCCAAAGTCAATGTGAACAACTGCTCTCCTTCCTTGCTTCTCAGTCATTCAAGGAAGCTAACTCATCTCAAGCTTCACACCAGGCTACTTCAGTTCTTTCACCACTATCCAATGCTGTTGCTACTGCTGGTACCAGCACTTCCATGCCTTATTTTACAAATTTCTCAGGTAATCCTTTTTGGTTACCCCTTAATCCTTCTCATTCCATTTTTTCTGCTCATATAGTTGATAGACAAGCATACAAATCCAATACCTGGATTATTGACACTGGTGCAACAGACCACATGGTACATTCAGTGTCTTGTTTATCCACTATTACATCCACCATCAACACCTTTGTCTATTTGCCAAATGGAGAAAAGGCTTTAGTTATTCACATAGGCACAGTTCATATCTCAGATCATCTTACCCTTTATGGAGTTTTATGTGTTCTATCTTTCACTTTTAATCTCATATCTGTCACTCAACTCACTAAGACACTCTTTTGTTGTCTTGTGTTCCTTGGTTGTTTCTGCTTTATCCAGGACCTAGCCAATTGGAACATGATTGGACTGGGTAAAGCAACAAATGGTCTTTATTTGCTGCAACATAGACTTCCATCTTCATCTGTGCTTGCTGCTTCTTCACAAACACCTGCTTCTTTACCTTTTGTTCATTTTAATTCTGTCAATAATAAGAATGTTAATGCTGATTTGTGGCATTTTCGTTTAAGGCATCCTTCTTATGCCAAACTGTCATTACTACACAATCTTGTATCTGGTTTGCAAGCTAATAAAATTCCTTGTTGTGACATTTGTCATTTCTCTAAATAGAAAATATTGTCTTTTCCTGTTAGTACTCATATCTCTAAATGTGTGTTTGAACTTGTGCATTGTGATCTTTGGGGACCCTTTTCAGTTCCCACCACAGAAGCTTACAAATACTTTCTTACCATTGTGGATGATTATTCTAGGTGTACTTGGGTTTATTTACTTAAATCTAAGTCTGAAACGCAAGCTCTTATTCAACAGTTTTCTATAATGGTTGAAACTCAATTTGATGCAAAAATTAAGTGTCTTAGAAGTGATAATGGGACAGAGTTCATTATGAAGGATTTTTTCAAATCAAAAGGCATCTTGCATCACTTATCTTGTGTTGAAACTCCTCAACAAAATGCAATTGTTGAGAGGAAGCATCAACACATTTTAAATGTTGCAAGAGCATTAAGGTTTCATTCTTCCTTACCTTTAACAATGTGGGGTGATTGCATTCTCACTGCAGTCTATCTTATCAACAGGTTACCTTCAACACATTTGCACAATAAAACCCCTTATGAATTACTTTTTAAAATTCCTCCTTCATATGGACATATTAGGACCTTTGGTTGCCTATGTTTCACTTCTACTCTTTGTCAACATAGACACAAGTTTGCACCAAGAGCTAAAAAATGTGTTTTCCTAGGATATCCAAGTGGTATTAAAGGGTACAAATTTTTGGATTTGGAGTCTAACTCTTCTTTTGTCTCTAGAGATGTCATTTTCTATGAGAATATTTTTCCTTTTGCTTTCAATCCTTTCACATCTCAGTTTACAGATCATGATACCAGTTTTGATTCTTTTGTTTTTCCTCATTCTGTTCCTGATTCTTCCATTTCAGATTCTTCCTTTTCTCTTGATAGTGGTACTCAAATTCCTAGTTCTGTAGAAACAGTTTCTGCAGATACTGTTTCTGCAGCTCCTAATCTTAATTCTCTATCAAATTCTCCATTAACACATTTTACTCCTAATGATAATTCTGAGCATGATCTTCTTCCTGTGTCTGTACCTAGGCCTACTTCTCCATAACCCCTTAGAAAATCCACCAGACCTCATCACCCCCCATCCTACCTACAAGACTATTCTTGCAAGTCAGTTAGTTCTAAACCTCTTTTAGGTCAGCCTTATGACATTTTTGCTTGTCTTACTTATTCCAATCTGAGTAAGAACTATAAGCAATTTGTTATGGCTGTTGATTCCACCTCACCTGATCCTGTTTCCTTTCATGAGGCTATCCAATCTTCTGATTGGAGGGCTGCTATGGATAAAGAAATTACAGCTCTAGAACTCACAAATACTTGGACTTTAACCACTCTTCCTCCTGGTAAGATCCCTATTGGATGTAAGTGGGTCTATAGGACTAAGTATAAATCTGATGGCTTTATTGAGAGGCATAAAGCTTGCTTGGTTGCTAAAGGTTACACACAGAGGGAAGGCCTTGATTACACTGACACCTTTTCTCCTGTTGCTAAGTCAGTTTCTTGTTGCACCAAGAGAGCCTCATATGTTGGCAGTCAACAGGGTACTACAGTATTTGAAGGGTACACCAGGTAGAGGTCTTTTCTTCTCTAGCAGCTCAAGTATGCAAATTAAAGCTTACTGTGATGCGGATTGGGCAGGCTGCCCTAATACCAGAAGATCCATCACAGGCTATAGTGTGTTTTTGGGGAATTGTTTGATTTCTTGGAGGTCTAAGAAGCAAAGCACCGTCTCCAGATCTTCAGCAGAGGCAGAGTACAGGGCAATGGCTACTGTAACCTGTGAGATTGTATGGGTTCTTCAAATATTAAGAGATTTGAGGGTAGATCATCCAAGTAGTGCTCAGCTTTTCTGTGACAACCAGGCTGCATTACACATTGCAGCTAATCCTGTGTTTCACGAGAGAACGAAACCCATAGAAGTTGACTATCACTTGGTCAGGGACAAAATAACAGAGGGTGTAATTAAAACCTTTTATGTTTCAAGCCAATTTCAAACAGCAGACATTTTTACTAAGGCTTTGGGACTTCAAGCTTTTAGCAGATTGGTCAATTGTTTGGGTTTGATAGATATTTATTCACCAAGTCTGAAGACCTCAACTAATCAAGTCAATAATTCTGTGAATCATGACTTAAGGGGGAGTGTTGAGAATGCAACTGAGAAAGATGTAAGCAACACGGAACAAAAGAAAGAAGAAGAGCACAGGTGCAGTGATGATCAAAACGACAGACTTCATTAGCAAAAGAAGAAAGGGAAATTAAAGGAAAACGGCAAGCGTTTCACTTAAGTGATTGGCACGTGAGATTGTGTAAATGTTATATAGCTGTCATATTAGGACTGGATTAGTTTGTTAAAAGTTAGTTAGATTAGTTTTGTTGCCTCTTTGCTCTGTAACCGAGTATATAAGGCAGAGCCTTAGTGTAATTTAATCACTTCTTGATTTTGATCAATAATAGAATTCAGTTTTCTCTCAAAGTAGTTTCTAGTAGTTTTCTGATAAGTAAGTTCTAATTAATTTAAACAAATATAGTTTAACATAATTTAAAATTCTTTAAACTAAATTAAAAATATATATACGATCTAGGAAAATATGAGCTTTCAAAAACTTATGTGGAAACATTACAAAAATCAAAATCTTTCATTTTATATATTATATATGTTATTATTGGTATTTATAATGAAATAATGATAAAGTCAAGAATGGTATGCTCTTACTGTTTTTCACTAAAAGAAAGATGCTTATAACTCTATTTGTTCTTTTAAACAAATTATTTTAAATGGTTTAGATGGAGGATAAAATGTAAAGAAGTGTTAAGCTACAACCAATTTTGTAGCTAAATTTTCTACTATTTTTAATTTAAAAGTCAACTTTTTTTTAAGCAATTTAAAAAATTAACTTGATACATGTGAAGATTTATATTTTTATGACTAATAGTATAATAAAAATGGAGTCTTAGAAATTGTAGTTACACCAAGTAGTTACACCGTCTTTGTGCAGAATGGCTAAAATTCATTAAAACAATGCTGATAACTTACATAATTTTCTTATAATTTGCCATGGTTTCAAATTTAAAAAAGTATAATATATATGAAATGGAAGACATTCAATTTTGATTAATTTTATAATATTTTGTCAAATTAGGTTTTGAGGCCTCAAAATTTTACAATTCATTATTCTATTATATATATATATATATGTATGTATGTATGTATGTATGTACGTACGTATATGTATATGTATGTATGTATGTGTGTGTGTGTGTGGGGGGGGGGGGGTAAATGTATGTACGTACACTTTATAATAATAATTTTTTATCATTAAGCTAAGATATAAATTGTTTTTTTTTGGGTCTCTTAATGGTTTGTCCTATCACTTTATAATAATTGTTCGTTATCACTGTATCAAAATCACAATTTACTTTAAGATAGTAGAATTTTTTTGTAAACAAGATCTAGGATTGGTCTTTCTGGAGACTTTTATTGATCCTGCAAAAAGAAATATTTTGAACTGATCGCTCCTCTCTTGTTGTTCAAAAAATATAAAGTAAGCTTTACATGTTCTTTTCTTATTCATTTGTTTTGGATTGGACCTAGGGAACTCTTATTTATTGATTTATTTTTCTTTCCCTCTCCCTTTCGAAGACTTATTGCATGATCATCAAAGAAAGTCGTCACTGAAGTTTTAGAATAAGTTTAATTCAAATCATGTTTTGTCTCTTCTCAAAAAAAAAAAAAAAAAAAAAAAACATGTTTTGTGAATGACTCAAGGTTACGTGGCAATTGTGCTCTTTATGGTGGTTTAGGTACATTTGTCTTCGCCTAAAAAAGAAATTCATGTTTTTTTTTTTTTTTAAAATTTATTTTTATAAATGAGTGAGAGAGAGAGAGAGAGAGATTCATATTTAGTTATCAAAGAAGGCGAGCTGGCGAGGCTAGTGTGATTTCTGACGTGATTTGTATATCTTGATCAATTCTTTAATTTTGCACAATACATAATTGAACTTGGACTAGGGAGTTTTGGATTACTATGGTTTGTCCTCTTCTTCAATAAGATATTTCACCTTCTTACTTCCTAAAATGTAACTAACTTCAGCCCCTTAATTAGGTTGTATATATATTTTCTCTCTCTCTCATACTCATAGCATGTTTGTCCCTTTAATTATACAGTTTATAATTTTATATATTGTGAAGAGGTGATACATATATGTGATCGATAAGATAATATTATTTTGATTAGTATAAACTATGACAATGATAATTTATTTTTTTTGATAATCATGAGAATGATAATTTATATTTATTATATGGACACTTCCTTTCATTTTTCCTTAACTTAAATTTGTATACATATGTTAGAATTTAGATAGAGCATTAGGCAACATACAATGGGTCCATTCTCTCCCACATTGTGTACTTTAGAATTTAGAAGGCCTTTCTTATCAATTTATATATATATATATATATATATATATGTGGCCCACCCACCCAGAATTCAAAGAAGTGATCAAAGAAGCCTGGAAAGCTAACAGGCTCATGGGTTGGGTTGGGTCCGGTGAAATTGGGTATATATGGGTAAAAAATTAATTAATTAGATTAAAGTGGGCTGCTATTTTTATTACTCATACCCTAATTTTTGGTTTGAATTCGAATGGTTTAACAAGTTTAGGCCCAAATTTACGAGATCTAATCATACGAACCTAACTATCTTCTTTTCTCATTTTGTACCAGCTTCGTTGAATAGGGTGTCATATTTGGTGGTTCTCCATTCTTGTCTAATTTTTCTTTTTACCAATGAAAATGATATACATTCAATAGTTTGACGACTACCCTTTTTAAGATAATGGTTGGGATTTATTTAATTAAATCTAAATTTTTTAGAAAGTAATTATAAATCAATACTTAATTTAAAAAAAAAAAAAAATCAATACTCAGATTGGTTTAGTACTAGATAGCAAAATATTATAATGCTTATTTAGGTACAAGTAGGTCATGCTATGTGTAAATGTGCTTTTCGTTATTGAACTTGCTTTGTTATTTTTTTTAATCTTTGGGTTGGGTATTGGAATTGTGTTCTCATTACATGAAAATAACGTGGATTTTTTTTTGGATAGATACGATATGATTTGAATTTATTGTATTTACTTTGATAATTATCTCTATTATCATAACAAAACTCCAACTTTTTTTTTTTGGGTGTGTGTATGCAAAATTAAATCTTCAATTATTGTCTTTATTTTTTTTTTTTTGAGTATATAGTAATACTTATTCGAATATACACGAAAATAACAATATTAGTATTTTAAATCGGGTTTATAATACATTATATAATTAGAGTACAACTACAAAAGGGCCTAACATTTGAAGTTGTCTTCATTGATTGAATTAACTAGAACCTACAAATAACAAGGATTTAAGATAAACTAAGATAACATATCATATCCCATTCGAACGACCACGACACTATGTTCCTATATGAATGCATAGAAAGATAACTTTGCTTGATTAAATCTATATACAAAACTCCATATATTCTTTTTTGGGTGTGTGTATGCAAAATTAAATCCTCAATTATTGTCTTCATTGATTGAATTAACTAGAATCTACAAATAACAAGGATTTAAGATTAACTAAGATAACATATCCCATTCGAACGACCATGGCACTATGTTTCTATATGAATGCATAGAAAGATAACTTTGCTTGATTAAATCTATATATAGTTTAGATTTGGATGATGTAGAAGAGGAGACAATACAAGAAAAAAGGTCTATTACAACGGAAAAAATTGTTGCAATAACTACAAAGTCGTTGCAATAAGGTGTTATTGCAACGACAAAAAAATTGTTGCAAGCCGTTGTAATAAACTCCGAGGCAATAGGTTTATACAACAAAAAAATCTCGTTGCAATAAATCCTAAATATTGCAACAAACAAGTTGATGCAATAATTTCTTTATTACAACAAATAACTTTGTGGCAATAACATATTGCTTCAAAGGTTTTGTGAAAAAGGTCATAGCTTATTACAACAAACAACCTTGTTGCAATAGGTTGATTTTTTTTTTTTTTTAATTTGTCTATTACCCTATCTTGCAATATACACATTATAAGATAATATAAAACATTATATTTAGGAACTACAATTTAAAGATACAAATTAAATAAATGCAAAAGTCAAAGTACTCCATCAAATTGATATGTCCAAGAACACAAATATATACATAACTTGTTTAGTTTATGATCAAACACATAGTTTCAAAAGTAAATATACACAAATATATACACAACTTGTTAGAAAAGTTCCCTTCAGAAAGTGATATACATGCATGCCTCACAACCACTTCATTGACCTCCACCCTATACAATTGGGAAAAAAAAAAGAAATAAGTATAAATTGAAAAAAAAAAAATGTTTGCAATCTGTATATGTCTCAATAGAAGCTAAAAACAAAAAAATATTTAACCAATAGACTAACATGTACCAAAAAATCAAATGGCATTCAAGATTATCAGTGTTAGACTCTTACAAGATTAATATAATGCAACGCCTATATTAGAATTGAATAATAAAGAGGAAAACTTTCTATTTGCAGTCAAACTTTCTGTTTACAGTCCCGACAGGCTTTTCCTTGGCATCTGAATTTTTTATTGTCTACACTCCTAATTATTAAAACCCACTGATCCACTCTTTATAGGGGGGAAAAAAAACAACATAGAAAGAAATCCCATAACCATTAATAAACTTTAAAACCATAAGAAGAGGAACTTGAGGACTAGATTTATAACACTCTATTACTGGTAATTTTTTAGCATAGAAATTATCAAAAAATTTCATTTAAAACCATGACATGATCTCCAGAAAATACCTAACGATACCAATAATGAGACAAATGTAAACACAAGAGTAATCATATACAACAACAACAACAACAACAACAACAAGCCTTAAATCCAATTTGAACAAGTAAAACAATTCAGTCCTTCCAACCTAAATAGATTAATCCTGCATGCTTGCACAGAAATAAGTTACCAAACAATCAAACAATCAATTCACCAAAACAGTATTTTTAACTCAATCAAAACATTCCAACTTGAACAGATTGATTCCACATGCTTGCACAGAAATAAGTTGCCAAAAAGTTAGACAATCAACTCACCAAAACAAAATTTTTACCCAATGAAAAGAAACTATATGAAACTACATAACCATATATATATATATATATATATTGTCAACAACCACCATCAACAAAATGACCTACTTCCACATCCCACCACCAACAAAACAAGCCACCAAAAATTTATATAAGACAGTTGTACCTGAGATTGGTTAGCTAGTATTGCCAGAAATTCCTCACGCATAGTCTGTCGGAGTCTTTGAAATTGTACTTCCATTTCTGCATGTTCAGCCACCCTCTTAGCGCGTTCTGCTTCAAATTTTGCTTCCATTTCTGCACGTTCAGCTACCCTCTCAGCTCGTTCTGCATCTAATTGACTCTTCATAGATTGAACTTCACTATTAAGTTCATTGCGTACACGCTCTGTAGAAGTTGGAAGCTTTGCCATGTATCCTCGACCAAGGACATATCTTGACTTGGAGCTTGACTTGGAGCCCGACATGGAGACAACTGATTGGAATATTGTATCCCGCTCACTACTGGATAATGTTCGATCTTCATTCACTTCCATTTCAGCAATTTTTTCTTTTGCTTCCTCCTATTTACAAACACAAATTTATGTTCTTAGTCAAGTGCACAGAAATATAGTTAATCTTTGAACTAAATACACACAAAAATAATATACTTACATATACATGTTTTGGAGTATCATTAGCCCATTGGCCCTTTGGACAGTAGGCCAATGCCCACATTTGAAGATCGTCAGACTCCCTTTGTGTTTCTGGATCACGCTAAGAAAAAAAAATACAAGCATTAGCCCACATTTACAAGCATTAGCATTATATGTTTTGAGTATTGTTGTTATTTGATCTTACATTTTCAAAGCTGATTTGTGCAAATGATTTGCTACCAGTACAGTGCATGCTCTCTCGCTTGCTTCGATTTCCAGTATTTCTATCACTTATTGTCTAAAATAAACATCTTTGTCACACACCTTATTAAGTTATTGTATAATAATACAATATATGATATCATATGCTAATAAAAACAAACCATATAATTAGATGAAAGTTTGGATCATCTACCTTAAAGTCATCTGTCTCAAAATATGAGATCACATCATACCAAGCGTCCATGTTGAGCTCCTGAGGCTTATTTCGGATGACAGCCTCCCTGTCATGTTTGTATGTCTTATATGTTGCTGATAAATCAGCTCTCCATCCCCTATACCTCTCTTTGGCAATCTTGAAAATTTTAGCTTGAGTATCGTTATCATCTTCTAGTCTCCACTTATTCTAATATCATTACAATATGACATACATTTACATTTGAAAATCAATAAATATATAATTATTCAGAGAGAAAAAAAATACTATTAAAAAATATGTAAGTCTAGCTAACGCATAATTTTTATAAATACCAAAACTTTAGCCTTCAAGATGTTTTTATTCTCATCTGGTATTTCCTTCCAGTTCTTCACATTAAGAGGCAAATGTTGTTTTACTTGAACAACCACCGAATCAACAAAAGTGCGATAATTGATGTCTATAGGTCCACCAAACTTCCTTGAAAAAGTAATTGACAATTTCCCATCACTAGTCTCACTAGCTTTCTTAGCCACCTTTAATCCTTTAAGAGTTCCACGACCCTTTTTGGGCATAGGTGTAGAATCTATATATCATCAATAATTTCTAAATTAAAACAGATTTTTCAACAAAAAAAAAATATTCTAAATTAAAACAAGAAAATCATTATAGACATGAATGTTATAAAATATAAATCAATATAATAACAAGATATCAAATGCTCAGTAATGTATGCTATGAAATAAAAGTGTGAAAGACTGTAAACATGAGACTCATTTGAAGTTTATATAATATTATGTGTTTATATTTATACTATCTAAAAATATATTTATATAAACCTGAGATTATATTGTGCAAGTTTGTGATTAAGTTCATACGATATCAATTTTTATTGGTAGTTTATTGATAATATAAACAGTCCAGTCATAGCTAAATTTATTTAATTTTTAACAACACAAGGATGATAAATCTAATATTTATAAATTCATAGGTAAAAACCATTCAATCTAATTAACTTAAATAATATAATGTCGACTATAATTTAGTTATTAACTATTAGAATAGATTTGTAAAGCGATCAAAATTTCAAAATGAAGTATCACCAAACAGTGGGAATTACAATGCTTGTTTTTTTTTCTATGAACAATGTAGAGAAAAAAGCACACACATGTATGATATGAAATAAAAATGTGAGAGATAGTTCATCTTATAAATAATGATATAACCTGATGTCATAGGACGTGGACGACGAGCATGTGAGTAAAATTTTTGTGAAGGTGGTAATGTGGATGGGTCCTCTAATTATTGAGATAAGGATGCCTCATTTGGTATTTGCATTGAAACTTCACTAGATGGTTGCAGCAGCTGTGATAATGGTGTAGATGGCTGTAAAGATACCATCGGTGGATGACGTCGCTGTGATGGTGGAGCCATCCAAAATATAGATACCTAAACTGAATAACACAATAATGGGAATGAGAGCACATCCAAAGTATATACATTGACCTTAAGATGACAGTAGGAAAATGTAACATAAAGATTTTCCTGAACATTTAAAATCTTATATATATATATATATATAAGATTTTTTTTCATTAGCAAGCAGAAATATTTCTGAACATTTAAAAATTCCACTGATTCCCAACTTTCAAACTACATAATTTGGCAAAGATATGAAAGCAGCAAACACACAAAGTAAAAAAAAAAAAAAAACTCAAACTAAATTTTTTTTTCTTCCAGTTTAGTGGCTACGAAAATTGACCAAAGAAAAGAAAAAAAAAAATTCCCAATTTCTTTTTCTCAATCTAGGCTTCAAAATAAAAATCAACTCAATCAAGCCATATACTTGTATCAGGCTACTTAATTCTACTTCACTGCTCAAAATCCAAAGTAAAATTTCGTTTTTTTTTGCTAAGTCTTCTTTAGAAACAAATTAATAAAAATTAAATTTAAAGAGAAGCAAAAGATTATACCTGCAAGTCAGAGAAATTTCTCAAACCAACCAGAATGAGAGATTGAAATTCCTCAAAGAACACCCAGTAAAAGAGAATGAACTCCTCCGATGCTCCTCAAATCACAATCTTCAATAATCTCTCATCTTTACCTCCTTCAAATCTCACGTTTTTTTTTTTTTTTTTGACAGTTTCTGGTTGTTTGCGTGAGAGAAACCAAATTCAAGCCAGTAGAGATAAACTTCAAAATTGAGATACGGTATCATGGATGGAGACAAACACGGAACTGAAAGGATATGGGAAAAACAGAATAGATGAGAAAAATATGGGAAAATAATTCACGTTTCCCGCTCCCCAATTTTTTTTCTCAAATAGAACTTTCCCGCTACCCAAAATATTGTCCCGCGAAATAATGCAACACTATCCACGCTCAACAGTCAACACTACTGCGCTGCCTTGTTTTACTCTCAAGTCTCAACTACTAATTAAAGGCTTGCTTTTTTCTTTTCTTTTTTTGGTTAAATAAAGGCTTGCTTTTACTCTTACTGACTTATGCTTTGTGTAAAGAAATACTAAAATATTATGGGAACCTTTTCTCTATATAACTCATTTTTTTAATTGGCACAAACCAATGTCTGCTCACTCCACACTTTTTTTTTTTTTTTTAATTCACAAATGGTTGAATGGGCATAAAAAAGAAAATATTGGATTTTCAATTATGCTTAGAATTTAATATTTTTTATTTTCATTATGAAAGTTATGACATAAGAAATGTATTTGAAATATAATTCTTTATATTTATTTGGATTATTTTAGTTAATTTTACAATTTTTACTAATTTAATAAATTTATTTATCTTTTAAATAATTATTATATTAATTATAACGTTATCACAGTTCGACTTCAGTTGAACCTTAGTCCAACCTTAAAAACTTTAAACCTTTCACTTTTCAAGTTGTTTGTGTAGGGAATTAACACGAAATTCCCAAACCTGTGAGAAACAAAAAAAGAGAAAACACATGCCAAAAAAAATTAATAATCACACGCACAGGACAGTATTTATGTGATTCAGCAATTTGCCTATGTCCACAGAGCTGTAGGAATTTCACTATTATCAGGGAAAAATACAAAGTGCGGCCGTACAAATTTTCACTCTCTCAAAAAACAACAACAACAAACCTTAATCACCAAATCAGCAGTTTCTATATTCTGCGCACAAGATTCACAATGGACTAAAAAACGGGCCAAAAATTATTCCTAGGGGCATTACCCCTGAGCCCCCAAGAGGCTTGTCCATGAGCACTACGGCTTGAGCCTATCGGCCCAAGCCTCCACTCCATGGACTAAGCCTCAAAAAATCTCCAATTAAATCCCACGCAACATTATTTTGGGTCGGGTCGGGTCGTCAATCGAATCAAACATAACTAGGCTTCACAAAGCCCAACAGTTTAAACGGTCCAGGTCTGAAAATCATATTTACCACATCAACAAGTGTGAAATGTTTTGTCAAATTTTGTGTCTACAGACTTTCTAAAAAAAAAAAAAATTCTCAGTGATTCATGCTAATGAATCATAAGTTTGCATCTAAAATAAGATAATAGAGTTTGTAATATATATATATATATATATATATATATATTTTTACGTCATATTTAAGAGTGAGAGATAGAGAGAAATATGATAAGATAGAGTTCAATTGATGGGGTGTGGCCATGAGTCGTCAATCATGAGTTTCGTCCATGGGATTAGACCATGAGATAGAGAAAGTTCACATCATCGATTTCCGAACATGGGTTTATGGGGAAGAATGATTTTCGGCATGGATCTACAGGGAATATCGGTTTTTGGCTTGGGTTTATGGGGAAAATGGGTTTTTGGCCATGGGTTTTAGGGAAGAAGAACATGAAAAAAGTATGGAGATTTTGTGTGCGGCATGTTGTGGGTCTTTGGAGATTTTAGGGTGTGGCTAGCTAGACTTTGGAATTTGATGATTTTGCTTGTGTTTGAGAAAATATGGGCTTTGGGATTTATTATTTTGTATTTAAGCTGAATTTTTGGTGTTTGTTTTAGAAGAAAATTTATAGGTTTTCTGGGTTTGTTGGAGATTGGTTTGTTTACTGGGTTTATGGGTTTGAAGGGGTGTCCACGGGTCGGTTTGGGTCTAGTTTGTGCCTAACCCGTAACCGACCTAAGAGAATCGAGTGGAGGAAGTTCAAACCTATCCCCAACTAGAGAGGGAGTCAAATCAAAGCAGTCGGATTCGTGCCAAAATGCGGTCGATTCCGTGTAAATCGTCCATGGTGGAAAAATTCGGCCAAAATAGTTTCTTTCAAACGAAATTTTGCCAAATCTGGCGGAGATCTCACTGGATTTGGTGAGATCTCGCTAGATCCGATGAGATTTCCATCAAATCTGGATGAGATCTCACTAAATTTGGTGAGATATCCCTAAATCTGGCATAAATCTCGTTGGATCTAAAGTATTTTGACCAAAACTTGCCAAAAAAAGCTTGAATCGCTGGATTTTCATAAGGTTCCAGTCAGGTTGGTTGAGATGAGTTTTAGAGGAGAGAACCCGCCAACCGACCCACTGAAGTTGGTTTATTGGATTTGTAACCCGCCGCCGATCCTTGGAGCTGGTTTTTGGGATCTATAACCCACCACCGACCGCCAGAGCTCTCGGGTCAGTTGTATATGTCTTGATTTGGGGAAGAACATGAAGAACATGTTCTTTATGTTCTTCCCAAAAAAAATAATGAAAAGCAATAAAAAAAATATTTTATTATTTAATTTAATTAGATTGAAGGTTTGCTACGTAGACAATTTCCATTATTGAGATGACAGTAATGACCAAAATAGTAACAATTTTTTATTTTGAGGGACCAACATAGGCGCTCCAAAAAAGTAGAGACCAAGATGAAAATTGGCTCAAAATATAAGGACCAAAAGTGTATTTTTGCCTTAAATATATAAAAAGCCTCAATTTCAGTTTTTGCCTTAAACCTTCAAATGCAACAACTTCATTTGATGTGAAACAAGGTTTTACCTATTATAACAAAATATTTTGATGTGAAATAAGCGGTTACTTATTGCAACGACATTATTTTGATGTGAAATAAGTGGTTACTTATTGCAACAACATTATTTTGATGTGAAATAAGGTTTAACTATTACAACAACACATTTAGATGTAACAAGGTAATTGTTGCAACAATCTTAAATTGATGTAATACATTTAAGTTACTATTACAACAAAAAGTATATCTTTCATCTATTACAACGATATATTTTGATGTGAAATAAGTGGTTACTTATTGCATCAATAGATTTCAAAATAAAATAAGGTTTAGTTATTACAACAACACATTTAGATGTAATAAGGTAATTGTTGCAACAATCTTAATTGATGTAATAAATTTAAGTTACTATTACAACAAAAAACAACTCATAGATGCAATACTATATATATTACTCCAATTATTTTTGTTGTTGTAATATTACTTGTTGTAATAGGTCTTTTTTCTTGTAGTGAGACCAACCTACCTAGCATGTTTAACGTACTTGGATTTGTCTCAAATTGCTTAACACTAGTTTAACAACAAAAATTATCAGTGAGAACGAAAGATATTGCTCGTTCAATGGATGAATTAATCTTTACTATCACAATCTATCTTTTTCTTTGCGTGCATTTGCTTCATTTCAACACTTTTTGAATTTTGGTTTCCCTGTCATTGTCATGCTAGGACTACACGTTTGAATATTTAAGTTGGCCAATCTGTTCACTAATGCAAATTAGTATGAGGTTTGTGGAGTTTTTCTGATAATGGTGTATAATCCCATAGCAAGATAACGTTTTGTTAAGGTATAGTCTTTCTTCATACATAGAAGTCCTTTGAGTTGTCCTTAGTTACACGGTGATTCCTATTACTATTAGCAATGAGCAGCATTCGATTTTGCTTTCTTAGAATGATTTGCAAAATCAGACAAAGTCATCATTCATTGGATCCCATGAACACTTGTTGCCAATAGCTGAAGGGTAGTGGTACACTGAACTTAGATGGTATTATTATAGAAAATTGACAAAATCAGTCATGGTTAGATGGTATTTTTCAAACGACAATTTTGTTCTGCATAGAGTGGATGGAAGGTGAGATTTTGAAATTTGAATCACAAGCTTTGCAAAACGTGTAAAACACAGTATAGCAAATGCAGTTATGACCAATTTTACTTTATTATACAATTAAGTCCAATTGTTAAAATAAGAGCAAAACTTAGATATGGTAGGTAGCCGGTAGGTATTGTTTCTTAAATTTTTATTTAAAATTTTTGACATCCGTCTATTTTAAGTTTTAATTGCTCAGCAAAATGGGAAATAACGCTTCATGCGTTCTCAGGTGATGAAGGTTTCTTATTTCTCAAAAAAAAAAAAAAAAGGTGATGAAGGTTTCTTTAAAGGAAATAACGCTTCTTGCATTCTCAAGTGAAGGTTTTTTTATTTTTATTTTTATTTTATTTTTATTTTTTAATTTTTAAAAAAAATTATACTTAGGGGGGTCAAGTATAATTTTATTGGGCAAAATTGCTAGAATTTGTTGCGCGTGAGCACACACACACATATACCGCTCTCTTGAAAGAGACAAATTTATTAATTCCCTAAGCTTGCTAAATACCGTATAAACGTTTGTTATTAAATTTAAACAATTAACCATTCAAAGTTTCAAACTATCTCAACTTTATTTACAGTAAAAGACACTAACAAACAAGTATTAATAGATGAGCAAAAGTGCATAACTACTAATTATTTGTCTATTTTGTATCATTTGTCACTAAAAACCATTTTAAAAACATTAAAATAAAAAATGAAGAAGACACCTAGCAAATGGGTCTGAAAACATAGTGACAGAAAAGATAGTATAGCCTCATCACTTAGCAAATAAAAGAGTTATTTTATTTTATTTTTATTAATTTATTTTTTTATTTATAGAAAAGATTTAAAAGAGAAATATAAAAAACATTCACTTTTATAGAATTCATATATAAATATATTACACCCCCCCCCCCCCCCCCCCCACACACACACACAAAAAAAAAACCTACTCATTACTCATATTCACCTAGTACATGGTCACATGGGTGATTACTAATTGTGTCATTTATTTAAATAAATAAATAAAAGGGTAAAATATCATTTTCGTCCCTAAACTATCACGAAAGTTCGTTTTTCATCCCTAAACTTTCAAAAGTTCTATTTTCATCTCTAAATTATTACAAAAAGTTCATTTTTTGTCCCTAAACTTTCAAAAATTCTATTTTCGTCCCTAAACTTTTTCAAATGTATTGATTTTCGTCCTTTTCACATCAGCACTCTGTCAAACCACGTCAGCACTCCGTCAGACAGAGGGACGAAAATCAATACGTTTGGAAAAGTTTAGGGACGAAAATAGAACTTTTGAAAGTTTAGGGACGAAAAACGAATTTTTGTGATAGTTTAAGGACGAAAATGATATTTTACCCTAAATAAAAAGAGACCTAGTCTATGGGTCCAAACACATAAGACGAGAAAATATTTCACATAAAAAAGAAAAAGGAATGTTAAAGTTAAAGATAGTCTTAATTAAAGAGAGAATAATAGAAAGAGAGGCTTTGCCTCTGCTTAAATGATACACACACACACACCATGTTGCTCTGCTTAGATTTGATGGTTGGTGCCTCAAGTGGTGTCGTATTGCCTGCCTCTGTTATGTCTCATACCTCACCACCTTCGTTGGTCTGCCCTCCTCAAAAGCAGCAAGTGTCTTTGTTCAATTTCTTATTTATGTTTTTATTTTTATTAATTTATAATTATTTATTTGGTTGGAATGTTTTTGGGAATTTGATGTGTAAGATCAGACAAGTTTTTGGGAATTGCAAAGCCAAACAAAATTTTTTTTGTCTATTTTCATAAAATAAAAAAGGCGGATTTTTCATGCCGAACCGAGGGTCCTAGGTAACCAAATTTATTCTTAAATAAGGTTTTTTAGTTTGGAAGAATTAAATAAGGATTGATGACCTATTTTTCCAAGAAACAAGAGATATGTTATGATATTATTGCACTCTTTTTTGTTATTTGTTTTAAATTTTGTTAAAAAGAAGCAAATTTGGGTGGATATGAAATTTTCCAGTAACTGTTAAAGCTAAAAAATGGGTAATTGTTATAGGTTTGGTTTAATCGTATGGGTAAATAAAAGGCTTTGGTGGCCATTATTGTGTCATTCTGTGACTCTCTCCCAAAGCCTGAAATTCAATGGCAAGCAGTGTCAGATTTCATCCATGCTTCCTTGTTGCCTCTATTCTCTTATATTATGTTATAGGCCTTTTGGCTACAGCTCATAATATGCCCCAAACACAATTAATACCATCCAAAGATCAAAATCTCATGAAGGTCTCAATTGGCACTCCTCCAGTTGACATCTATGGCTCTACCGATACAGGCAGTAACCTTGTGTGGACACAATGTCTACCTTGTGATGCCTGCTTCAAACAGGTTCATCCCATGTTCGATTCTAAAATGTCCTCCACGTACCGCGAAATTTCTTGTCAATCAGAAGAATGTCGTATACTATTGGATGGAGCCACATGTTCTCCTCAAAATATTTGCAATTACGAGGCTGGATATGCTACTGGTTTGTCCAGAGGTGTTTGGGCCAAAGAAAAAGTTACCATTAATTCTACCTCAGGGCAAGCGGTTTCCTTTGACATTGCTTTTGGATGTGCACACAACACAGGCGGCTTCCATTACGAAGGCCATGCGACGGGAATCATTGGGTTAGGAGCAGGGCCTTCGTCCTTTGTTTCACAAATCGGTAGCAAGAAGTTTTCTTATTGCTTGGTACCATATGGAACTGATCCTAGTATTACAGGCAAGATAAGTTTCGGCAATGGCAGTGAAGTTGTGGGTGATGGTGTGGTTTCAACACCATTTGTAGGTGGAGACCAATATTATTTGACACTAGAAGGAATTAGTGTTGGAGACACATATGTACCCTTTAACTCTTCAGGTAGGGTTTCTAAGGGCAACATTTGTATGGATTCAGGATCACCACCATTGACTTTGCCACCAGATTTTTATGATCGCTTAGTGGTGGAAGTGAAGAAGCAGATTTCAATTGATCCGATTAAAAATGACACTCTTTTGGGGACACGGCTTTGCTATAGAACTGAAATTACTAATGAAAATGGACCAATATTGACTGTTCATTTTGAAGGAGCAGATGTGGAGTTAAAGCCCATACAAACTTTCAATCGACCAGTTAAAGAATATGAATATTACTGCTTTGCAATTACAAATATTGCAAATACTGAGTTGGATTTTAAGGATGGCAAAGGATTATATGGCAGCAATGTTCAAGCAAATTTTTTGATTGGGTATGACTTGGAAACGAAGATGGTCTCCTTCAAGCCAACTGATTGCAGCAAACTGTAGAGTTTGCCACTTTCATGGAACCTATACGATCAATGGAATTAAGATATATACCTACTTATACTTCATAAATAAAGCTCAATTATCCTTTTTTTTAAAATTATTTTAAAAAAGGCTTTATTTTCGTTTGGGATTTTTTTTTTTTTTGGGAGAAACAGGTAAGTCATTATTATTAAGGTAAATCAGACTGGAAAATGTCATCCAAATCGAGTAATAGTTCTTCTAACCACACATCTATATCAGCAGTTAAAACTGCTCTTCTAGCAAGGGAGTGGGCTAAACTATTACCCCCTACTAATGTGACAGAAACTACAAACTTGCAAACAAGCACCGGCTTTCTTAATATCTTCTATAACATGTCCCCACTGAGTCCTGTTCTGCTTTGGATTGTTGACTGCTGTAATGGCCTTCAGAATCACCCCCACCACGACGTGAGCAATACTTATCTCCTGAGCGAATAGGAGAGCTCTCCGAGCTGCTAAGGCTTCAACCAAGTCCACCGAGCTGGGGAGTTGAATGTTTTGGCTTAGTGCAGCAATAACCATTCCTCCAGCATCCCTCACTACCACCCCCAAACCTGCTCTCGCCGAACTTTCAAAGATAGTGCCATCGAAGTTTATCTTATAAATTCCTACACCTGGAGGCGACCACTTCTGCCGTGTGCGCCGAGCAAGAGGCCGAGATGGACGTCCCTGAACATCCTAGAATTATAGCAACAATTCTCGAGCCCGCTGCACTGTCTCCCCTACTTCCCAAATATGTTGCTTCTCCCTTAATTTGTTTCTTCTAATCCAAATACTCCAAGCGACCATGGAAAACAGAGCAGCAGTGGCTGGGCTTGTATCGGACAACACAGCTGATACCAACTCACCAAAACTTTTGAAAAATTTTGATCGAGGGAGACTAAAGATAGGATCCGAGAGCCAAATACATTTGACCAAATCACACAACCATAGACAGTGGATAGTATCCTCGGGATGCTCATCACAGAAACTACAGACATTGTCAGGAAGTATATGTTGTGTAAACAGATTACATTTGGTAGGTAGCGACTCACTTGAAGCTCTCCACATGAAATGCTTGTCTTTGTTTGGAACCTTCAACTTCCAAATACTATTCCAAAAAGGCTTACAACCCTCTGTATCAGACGAACTGGGTTGGGAAGTTCTGTTCTCAGCAGATAGCAACTGGTAGGCGCTCTTAACCGAATAGCTCCTAACCGGGATACTTTGAATGCTCTCTGCCTCCCATGGTAAAAAGTTCTGATTAATAAGCTCCTTGTTCCATATTTTTGTGTGAGGGATGAAAAGATCCTTTACTGTGATCAGTGATGAATCAAGTTGGGGAGATACAATCTGACCACCCCCTGAAGAATCCAACCAGCAGTGTTTCCAAATGTTAATGGATGCCCCATCTCCTATAATCACATTTCCAGCAATTTAAAGAAATGTTTTTACTGATCGCTCCTCTTTTGTTGTTCAAAAAATATAAAGGAAGCTTTACATGTTCTTTTCTTTATTCATTGATTGTTTTGGATTGGACCTTGGGAACTCTAATATTTATTTTCCCTCTCTCTATGGAGGACTTATTGAATTATCATCAAAGAAAGCCGTCACCGAAGTTTTAGAAAAAGTTTAATTCAAATCATGTTTTGTCTCTTCTAAAAAAAAAAAAAAAAAAAAAAAATCATGTTTTTTGAATGACTTTAGGTTACGTGGCAATTCTGCTCTTTATGGTGGTTTAGGTCCCTTTGTCTTCACCAAAAAATGAAATTCATGTTTTTTTTTTTTTTTTTGTTATATATATATATATATATATATTAATGAGAGAGAGAGAGAGAGAGAGAGAGAGAGAGAGAGAGAGATTCATGTCTAGTTATCAAAGAAGGTGAGGCTAGTTTGATTTCTTACGTGATTTGTATATCTTGAATTCTTTAATTTTGCACAAATACATCATTGACCTTGGACTAGGGAGTTTTGGATCACTATGGTTTATTCTCTTCTTTAATGTACCTAACTTCAGCTCCTTAATTAGGTTGTATATATAATTAGCTAGGTTTATATATATATATTCTCTCTCATACTCATAGCATGTTTGTCCCTTTAATTATGCGGTTTATATATATATATATATATATATATATATATATATATTGTGAAAAGGTGATACATATATGTGATCGATAAGATAATATTATTTTGATAAGTATAAACTATGAGAATGATAATTTATATTTATTATATGGACACTTCCTTTAATTTTTTCTAACTTAACTGAAATCTCTGTGTGTGTATATATATATATATATACACGTTAGAATTTGGAAATCTACTAATTTTATCCCCTTAGGAATGAAGGAACTAGGCCACTCAGAGGAGAATAGATTGGAAATGATATACAGATTTTTTTTTTCGTTTAACAAATTGTTACTGGTTAGCTTATGTAAATGGCTTTGGACTTTGGGGGCTGCCTAGAGTAGCATAGCTGACAGCTTCCATGGGATGAGATGTCTCTAAGTTTAAGATCCTATTCCTACCCGCAAAGTAAATAAAAAAGATGTATACAGAAAAAAGAACAAAAGCAGCTCAAGTATGAGGAATATCATGACCAAAATTTTTTTAGAACAAAGTCTTGGATTAGGCAACATTACAAGCCGAAGGGCACATGATGAATATACGGCATACGGCAAGGGGCCCATTTTCTCTAGGCCTAAACTCGAATAGACCTATAAACAGTGCCTGGCCAGGGGCCCACCATTTCTCATGGTTAACCATTAAGCAGCCCAAGGGTGTCAGCCCATCATTTGGGCGTTTGGTGCATGGCAGGATGGTCTCTGTCATCAGCATGTGCATCGATGACGCTTGGTTATACCTCGGCAGACTAGGAGTGCCTTGGGAAACTCCGCTACCAAGGTACTTTCGGCGGCCAGCCCCAATCCCAATGTCTTAGCTCCTATTCCCAACAGAAGCATATTTTTGTCAAGAATAATCAAATTGGACCCCAGTCACACGAGTGGTATTAGAAGGTAATCATGACTCAATTCACTATCTTCAAACCATAAATATGTGATGAAAAGAGGGAAAAATGATTAGACATTTGAGAGGTAAGACAGAGAGAGAGTAGCCGAGCATACGAAAGAGAGTTTTCAAAGAGAGAGAGAGAGAGAGAGAGAGAGAGAGAGAGAGAGAGAGAGAGAGAGATAGAAACTAGCTACTGCACTAGACACTTCAACGAGCCTGCCCCAGAACTATCCATTGTAGGATACTCAATACCCATTAAACAAGTAAATTGTGAGCCCAAATACAAGGTCCAACCTTTTGTGAAAAACTGGGCACACACAATGAACAAAAGGAAGGGAAATGATTTTGTTATGGAGCGACTAGATAGAGCATTAGGCAACATACAATGGGTCCATTCTCTCCCACATTGTGTACTTTTAGAAGGCCTTTCTTATCAAAAAGCAACCAAAAAAAAAAAGAAGTCATATGGCTCACCCACCCAGAATGCAAAGAAGTGATCAAATATATGGGTAAAAAATTAATTAATTAGATTAAAGTTCTATTACACATACCCTAATTTTTGGTTTGAATTCGAATGGGCTAACAAGTTTAGGTCCAAATTTAGAAGATCTAATCATACGAATCTAACTATTTTCTTTTCTCATTTTGTATCACTTTCGTTGAATAGGGTGTCGTATTTGGCGATCCTCCATTCTTGTTCTAATTTCTCATTTTACCAATGAAAATGATATACATTCAATAGCTTTGATGACTATCTTTTTTAGATAGGATTTGATTTACCTCTAGTACTTTTTTAATTGGACATGTCATTTTATTTTAAATATATAATAGCAAGTAGTAGTGGGTTTTAATTCCCACATTTTATTTAGTTAGTGGGTGATGTGGCAGTCTTTTATTAAAACAAAATGAGATTCCTTTTAAAAAAGTACTGTAGGTAAGTCAAACCTAAGATAATAGTTGAGATTTATTTAATTCAATCTAAATTTTTAAGAAAGTAATTATAAATCAATACTTTTTTTTTTTTTGATACAAGATAGAATTTTACTCTAGCCTAATCTAAGTGTATATGTGTGTGAAGCTCCCTCCTAAAGACTTGAACCTCGGCTCTTGCCCCCTACACCCCACAAGCACTTATACCTGTGGAGTGACCATCGCACGAAGGGTGTGCGGTGGTATAAATCAATACTTAGATTGGTTTAATAGTAGATAGCAAAATATGATAATGCTTATTTAGGTACAAGTAGGTCCCGTTATGTGTAAATGTGCTTTTCATTATTGAACTTGCTTTGTTATTTTTTTAATTTTCTTTTCTCTTTTTTAATCTTTGGGTTGGGTATTGGAATTGTGTTCTCATTACATGAAAATAGCGTAGATTTTTTTTTTTGATAGATATGATATGATTTAAATCTATCGTATTTTCTATTTCCAATTTTTTTTTTTTTTTTTTTTTTGGGTGTGTGTATGCAAAATTAAATCCTCAATTTATTGTTTTCATTGATTGAATTCATTGGAACCCACAAATAACAAGGATTTAAGATAAACTAAGATACCTCATATCATATCCCATTGGAACGACCTCAATAGTATGTTCCTATATGAATGTATAGAAAGATAACTTTGCTTGATTAAATCTATATATGGTTTAGATTTGGATGATGTAGAAGAGGAGAGGAGACTAACCTACCTAGCATGTTTAACGTACTTTAATTTGTCTTAAATTGCTTAACACTAGTGTAACAACAAAAATTATCAGTGAGAACGAAAGATATTGCTCGTTCAATGGATGAATTAATCTTTACTATCACAATCTATCTTTTTCTTTGCGTGCATTTGCTTCATTTCAACACTTTTTGAATTTTTGTTTCCCTGTCATTGTCATGCTAGGAATACACGTTTGAATATGTAAGTAGGCCAATCTGTTCACTAATGCAAATTAGTATGAGGTCTGTGGAGTTTTTCTGAAAATGGTGTATAATCCCATAGCAAGATAACGTTTTGTTAAGGTAGAGTATTTCTTCATACATAGAAGTCCTTTGAGTTGTCCTTAAATACACGGTGATTCCTATTACTATTAGCAATGAGCAGCATTCGATTTTAATTTCTTAGAAAGATTTGCAAAATCAGACAAAGTCATCATTCATTGGATCCCATGAACACTTGTTGCCAATAGCTGAAGGGTACTGGTACACTGAACTTAGATGGTATAATTATAGAAAATTGACAAAATCAGTCAAAGTTAGATGGTATTTTTCAAACTACAATTTTGTTATGCATAGAGTGGATGGAAGGTGAGATTTTGAAATTTGAATCACAAGCTTTGCAAAACGTGTAAAACACAGTTTAGGAAATGCAGCTCATGACCAATTTACTTTATTACACAATTAAGCCCAATTGTTAAAATAATGACAAAACTTAGATACAATAGGTAGATACTGATTCTTAGATTTCTTTTCTAAATTTTTGACATACGTCTATTTTAAGTTTTAATAGCTCAGCAAAATGGGAAATAACGCTTCTTACGTTCGCAGGTGAAGGTTTTTTTAAAGGATCATAATCAATTTTGATATTGTGGGTATTGTGTAAAAGGTGGGTGGGGAGGAATCCTCAATCTTCTTCTTGCATTTTGTGTCGTTTTATTGAAATCTCTCTGTATTTCATTCATTCACTCCGGTTCTGTCTCACTTTTAAAGGATCATAATCAATTTTGATATTGTGGGTATTGTGTAAAAGGTGGGTGGGGAGGAATCCTCAATCTTCTTCTTGCATTTTGTGTCGTTTTATTGAAATCTTCTTCTCATTTTGTGCCTCTCATTCATTCATTTTGTGTCGATTTCTTTATCTACGTGGCGAAAAAAATAGGCGATATGAACAGTAAAATCGACTCCTCTGAAGTCGAATTGTTAGAAATGCAATATGTTTGAAACGTTGCCTAACTAATAATATTGTTTGGGTTTTATAGTTATTTTATAAAAAAATCCCTAGGCTCTTGTCCCATATCTGAGTAGAGAGGCACAATATTTCTCCCTATAATATAATGAGATTAAGAAATAAACTTTTTAGATTTAAGTGAAGTTGAGCAACAAATATGACTCATTAAGCCTTATATGTACTTTTCCTATTCAATTATTATTGTTTAGCACCAAAGAACTCTTATTTATTTATTTTCCTCTCTATGGTAGCTAGAGTAATTGGATGAGCATTAAGAAAACGGTCACAGAAGCTTTGGTAAAAGCTTAAATTCATATCATGCCTTGGGAATGCCTTTAGGCTAAGTTGCATCCTACCATTTAGAAAACCTTGCATTCGTCTTAAAAGAAAAGCAGTTCCTTTTAAATCGCAAAGCCAAGCAAAAAAATAATTCCTATTTTCATTAAAAAAAAAAAAAGGGTGCATTTGCCATGCAAAACCAAAGGGGCCTAGATAACCAAATTTATTCTTAAATAAGGTTTTTTGTTTGGGAAAATTAAATAAGGATTGATGACCTATTCTTCAGTGAAACAAGGGATTTGTTATGATATATTGGTATTGTTGCATTCGTTACAATCTCTGTTTTAAATATTGTTAAAAAGAAGCAAATTTTGGTGCTTATTAAAATTTCTAGTTTATAGTAGTACATTTGTTGCCATTCATGGATGGAGAATTCTCTTCTTTTTGTTTTTTTGGAGTCCAAATCTTCTGTCCCATTTTTCCTGCTACAATCTATACTCCACTAATAAATACTTGCCACGTGTTCACCTAATTAATTAAATACTACTATTAATTAATAACTGTAATATTAATAAGTCAATAATGATAGTATTTAATTAATTAGGTGAATACTCTATGGTAGCTAGAGTAATTGGATGAGCATTAAGAAAACGGTCACAGAAGCTTTGGTAAAAGCTTAAATTCATATCATGCCTTGGGAATGCCTTTAGGCTAAGTTGCATCCTACCATTTAGAAAACCTTGCATTCGTCTTAAAAGAAAAGCAGTTCCTTTTAAATCGCAAAGCCAAGCAAAAAAATAATTCCTATTTTCATTAAAAAAAAAAAAAAAGGGTGCATTTGCCATGCAAAACCTAAGGGGCCTAGATAACCAAATTTATTCTTAAATAAGGTTTTTTGTTTGGGAAAATTAAATAAGGATTGATGACCTATTCTTCAGTGAAACAAGGGATTTGTTATGATATATTGGTATTGTTGCATTCGTTACAATCTCTGTTTTAAATATTGTTAAAAAGAAGCAAATTTTGGTGCTTATTAAAATTTCTAGTTTATAGTAGTACATTTGTTGCCATTCATGGATGGAGAATTCTCTTCTTTTTGTTTTTTTGGAGTCCAAATCTTCTGTCCCATTTTTCCTGCTACAATCTATACTCCACTAATAAATACTTGCCACGTGTTCACCTAATTAATTAAATACTATTATTAATTAATAACTGTAATATTAATAAGTCAATAATGATAGTATTTAATTAATTAGGTGAATACGTGGCAAGTATTTATTGGTGGAGTATAGAGTGGAGTAGGAAAAGTGGGACAGAAAATTTGGACTCGTTTTTTTGTTAGGTTAACTTAATGGTGCAATCAAGTAATCATTAGGCCAAACATGGAAAGTTCGGTTTAATCGTGTATATAAAAGCCTTCAGTATAGCCAGTACTGTTTCATCTCTCCAAATTCAATGGCAAGCGGTGTCATGTTTCATCCATGCTTCCTTCTCTCATATTATCTTATAGGCCTTTTGGTTACAGCTCATAATGTCCCCCAAGCACAATTAATACCATACCAAGGTCAGCATCTCATGAAGGCCTCAATTGGCACTCCACCAGTAGACATCTATGGCGTTGCCGATACAGCTAGTAACCTTGTGTGGACACCATGTGTACCTTGTAATGACTACTGCTTCAAACAGATTCATCCCCTGTTTGATCCTAAAAAGTCCTCCACATATAGTGAAATTTCTTGTCATTCAGAAAAATGTCAAGTATGGGACGAAGGCCATTGTTCTCCTCAAAATAGTTGCATTTACAGCAGTGGATATGTAAGTGGTTTATCCCAAGGTGTTCTGGCCAAAGAAAAAGCCACCATCACTTCTACCTCTGGGAAAGCGGTTTCCTTTGACATTGCTTTAGGATGTGGACACAACAATACCCTCCATTCCGATGTCCAAGCAACTATTGGGTTAGGATCAGGGCCTTTGTCCTTTGTTTCACAAATTGGTAGCAAGAGGTTTTCTTATTGCTTGTTGCCATTTGGTACTGAATCAACTGATCCTAGTATTACAAGCAAGATAAGTTTTGGCAATGACAGTGAAGTTGTGGGTGATGGTGTGGTTTCAACACCATTGGTAGATCGAGAATCTAGACATGAATATTATGTGACACTAGAAGGAATTAGTGTTGGAGACACATATGTGCCCTTTAACTCTTCAGGTAAGGTTTCTAAGGGCAACATGTTAATCGATTCAGGATCACCAGCATTGTCTTTGCCACCAGATTTTTACAATCGCTTAGAGGTGGAAGTGAAGAGGCAGATTTCAATTGATCCCATTAAGAATGACACTTTATTGGGGACACGGCTTTGCTATAGAACTGAAATTACTAATGAAAATGGACCAATATTGACTGTCCATTTTGAAGGTGCAGAAGTGGAGTTGAAACCTATACAAACTTTCAATCGACCGATTAAAAGATATGAATATTATTGCTTTGGAATTACAAATATTGGAAGTACATATAATGGGTTTTCGGATGCCACAGGAGTATATGGCAACTATGTTCAAGCAAATTTTTTGATTGGGTATGACTTGGAAACAAGGATGGTCTCCTTCAAGCCGACTGATTGCACCAAACTGTAGAGTTTGCGGCCACTTTCATGTAACCTATACGATCAATATACTCCTACCAACTAATACTTTATAAAATATAGCTTAATTATCCTTTTTTTTTTTCTTTTTTCTTTTTTAAATTTAAAAAAAAAAAGTTTTATTTTCATTGCGATCTAATCATATTTCCAACAATTTAAAGAAATGTTTTTACTTTTACAGTTTGTCTTTCGCAACTGCTAAAAAAGTGTAGAAATTTATTTAGTTGCGCCCACACATCTCTCTTCATGATCATTTTTTGATGAAGGGAAGGAATGCATCTAGGAATATAGACCGGTTTAGTGGCCATCAAAAAGGGAAGGGAGATCTCTTTTACAAATAAATCGCTTCTTTTATTTATTTATTTTTTAGAAACTGTCAAGACTTTGTATTAATCAAATGAAGAATAAAACAAAATACAAGGAACACTAACTGATCTGAAACAGAAACATCAGGAAGAATACTATCCAACCAAATAACAATATCTGCTATTTCTTTAGCTTTGCAAGCTTGAAGATGAGCTATGGTGTTACCCTTTCAGCGGATAAGAGAAAGTTTGTATCGTTGGAAAGATGCGTCTTCTCTTGTTTTAGAATATTCTAGAACATTAAGTAATGGAATGGAATGGAATTAAGTAACCTTGATTGGATGTTTTAAAATAAAGGAATGAAAAGGAATGAAAATGAAAAAAGCTTCGCTTGGGAGTTCATAAGGGAATGGAATGGAATGGAATGAGATGATCATAAGGGAATGGAAAAGAATGGAATGGAATGGAATGTATTTAAGTAAGGGAAAGGAATGGAATGAAATGAAATTAAGTAACCTTGATTGGATGCTTTAAAATAAAGGAATGGAAAGGAATGAAAATGAATGGAATGTAAGTAATCCTGTTTGGGAGTAACATGGAGGGAATGGAATGAAATCTTTTTATGACAATATTACTTTTAGACCCCTATTTTAAAATAAAGGGTTTAATATATAGGGGTATTTTGAGATTTTTAGTAAAAGACTATTAAATCTGATTTCATTCCCTCCCATTCCTCCCAATTTCGGGGGGAATGAAAATTTGAGGTTTTAAGGGAATAGAGAGGAATAAGTGTTCCCTCCTACCCATTCCATTCCCTCCTACTTAAACTCCTAAACAAGGGAATGGACTTTCAATTCCCTCCATTAAAACTCCCAAACAAGAGAAGGAAAGAATATTCTAAAATTATTCTTTTTATTCCTTTCCATTTCATTCCCTTCTCCCAAGCGGAGGTTAAAGCTTGGGTATCATGAATAAGATTTCCAAAAGGAGCTAGCAAATATATATTATTCTAGAGAGCTATCATCACTCATGTCTATAGATGGTAATAGGACTTGGGGTTTAGAGGGATGAAGTATAAACAAACAAAAACCAAAAATAAAAATCTTTTTTTTTTATCATAGATTTAATAATTAAAAATATATTTATATTTTTACAGAAAAATTAATACCGTTCTTTTCTTTTAGTAGTAAATCATTATTTTTATTTGAGATGGTAAAAATTAATAAATCATTTCTTTTATTTAGTATATATATATAGAATAAAAATTCAAACTGATTTTAAAATCTCCACCAAAAAAAAAAAAAAATTAAATAAAGAGAAAAATGTGCTCATAGAAGTAGACAAAAAATTTGTTTTGACGGGAGGGAAATGGAACAAAGGGTCAATTGGTTTCATTAAAAAATATATCAACTTCTTGTGAACATTTTAAAAGTGGCACTCTTTTTTTGGAATAGATTGACAAAATTTGTATTAATTGCTATCTTAATGGGTGCAATATTCACTTGTTAAAAGAAAAAGTCGACAGATAAAATAAAAGTTGTATTTAACTGTAGGGTCAAGATTTGTAGCCCAAGCTCAAAAGAGATGGGATGTGAGCCCACTAAGCCCAATACAATAAATTTGTAGAGAGTGTATGAAAGAACTAGGCTGTTTGTGAATTCAACAACAGTTAATCAAGATTTTAATAAATGAACAAGTGCAACAACACTGGAAACTTGAATAAATTCATGTCCAAGGAGACAAATTATAGTTTGAAGGGCTAATGTCACTCTTAGAGCTACAGTAAATTTTCCTTCTTATTCTTTCTCTTTTTTTTTCTGTCCCCTTCTCTCAGAGGTCTCTTACGTTTATATAGTTTCCTTTTAAACCATCATCATCGTACACTTGTTCTTCATCTAAGTATTTACTTGAGTACAAGTCCCATCAAGTATCTTCTTTGGTTCTCTATGAGTGGCGACAGCTAAGATTGCACTGTTTAGGAGTCTTCTTCACATAAATGTGGCCAAAAAGTTGTTGCAGCGTATTAAATGCAGTGGTAGCAGCTTTTTCTTTAAATATTTCTCTACTCTTATCATCTTTATACGTGCATGAAGTTCGTCCTTATCGTTGGAATTTCCTGAAAGCTCACCCAAACTGCCCATGTATTTGCTCGACCGATATTCTTTAAATCCGAAGAGAATGAACTCCTCGGACTATATTTATTTATCATTTCCTTACGTGATTCTCCACTATGAGGCATTTCCCAATTCTTTACTCCTCCTCGGACATGCCCACATCTTTAAATAGGGCACAGGGCCCAATATACGCATTTGGGCTTTTACCCTCACAATAGTCCCTTAAAATTTTAATTTTTCCCTCGCGTCTGAGGAGAAAAAAATGGGATTTTGATCTGCAACAGAAATAAAGGCTAAAAATGTAAAAGTACATGACTTTACGCGTGTGGGAGCATAAATTTAGGTGCTTCATCATTGCTTCTAACGTTTCGGTATTTATGAAGCGTTATTAATTGCTCCAGGCGGTGCTATATTTTTGGCATCCAACGGTGAACCATTGATCCAACGAACGACATTTTTTTCTCGGGATTTAGGCGGGGATAATTCCCACTCATTCTCTGGCGCCTATATAAGGCCTCAAAGGAGATCATTTCTCCTTTACTTCATAATTTCTCTCTCTCCAGTGAACTCAAGCATTTAAACTCACAAAGTTTTTCAAATCACCAGTATTATTTCCTTACAAATCCACCAGAATCCTTCTAAGGATCTAAAGACCACTCCCCAACCTAGTTTGTGTAAGTTTCAATTTCTCCAAATCATTCATTCTCTCCTTCAATTTCTCCAAATCATTCATTCTCTCCTCAGCTAACTTCTTCGGCCTTCAAATTATCATTTCCCCATTTTCATTCTTAGTGTTTCCCTCTTTTTGCTTATCCGAAATGGGTAGATTTAGGTATTTAGTGGATAGTCCAGCCCAGATAGAGATATTTAGGGAAAGGTATCATATACCCCAAAAAGTAGATTTGCGCTATTGTCCCCCAGAAAGACTATTAACGGACTGAATGGTGGGGGAAGTTATAATCCCTGTCATAACCTTTATAGAAGAAGGGATGACTATCCTTATGGGTCCCATTACAAGAGATTACCTTCGTAATCATAGGCTTAGCCCAGATTAGTGTGCGCCCAATGTCTTTAGAATCCTAGGATCAGTTGATGCTTTGAATCGACACTTAGGCTTGGGACTCACCTGGCTCGACGTAGTCCATATGTACAAGTGTCATATCCAAAAGGGAGCAGGATATTACCTTAAATCCCAATTCGACATCGTACGGCTCATCTCCTGTCTTCCCAAGTCTAACAAGGGGATGAAAGACGATTATCTGATTGTTTCAGGAGCATGGCATGACGGTCTTCATTGCCCAACCCAACCAGGAGAGCCAGGTGGGATATCCTAGACATAGGTTCCTTAGAAATAGATTTAGAATCTTCATTATTAGCGTTGTATATTTTTTATTAGTATTTCATCTTAAGTTTCTAATTCTGTTTCTCTGTCGTGTTAACAGATAAAAGACACGTATCTCCTCGACTTAGCCTGACTAACGTGGCTGCGCTCAATTACCTACTGAGATTAGAGATTTTTGTCAATGAAGACGGGTAACTTCGGGCCGCCCATCTCATTCTTGATTTCCAACCACTCTTGGACGCATTTCAACCGGTTGGCAACGCGATAAGGCAGGGTGACTGTCGCATAAACCGAATAGACGTAGCTTGGCCCAACTTTTTGTCTCCGGTCGATCTTCCCCCTATACCCCATCCAGTTCTATAGGATGTACCCTTAATCATCCCTCCAACTTAACAGATTCCCTTCGAAGCAGCCGCAGCAAGAGAAGGAATCGCCTCCTCGACCTCTTTACTAGAGGAGTAGATTGAAAATTTCTGTTTTGAAGAAGAGGCACCAAGGGAGGTCCAGTTAATTCACCTTTCAGACGCCGAGGAGGAAGTTGATAGGCATTCCAACGTCCACGCTCCTGTTTTAGTAACTTCCATTCTAGATAACTCATCTGAAGAGGAAGAGGAGATGGCTTTGAGCCTAAAAGATCTCATGAAGGCACAGAATAAAGCAATTGTGCCCATCGAAGCCACCAAGTCCCAGCCTTCTGTTAATCTTCCTCCACCCCCTCCTCAGCTCCCTTCTGACCTTGGCTTGAAGCCTGTGCCTGAACTAAAGAAGAAAAGGCCTCATATGGGTCTTGAAGAAGGAGAATTGGAGCCTACCAAAGGAAATAAATAATAGAGAGTGGCTAAGGACCAATGGGGTAAAAGGGCTTCGTTCGTTGAGAGCTGAGAAGACTCTCTCAATGCTGATGTGCGCCGAGGACGGAGCACCTGGTCCCTGAAGCTAGAGTTGGATGGTGCTCCTTCCCTTGGGACACCTCGGTCAGGAACTACCAAGGGGGGAAGGTAGGTCTCATCGCTGAGGCCTTAGAGCAACCACTTCTCCTGCCAGTGGACATGGATGCTTACAGGTGCTTTAACCAGTGCGAACTCTTCCTATCCTTTAAAAGGAACCTGGCCATAGTAAGTGATGTAATCCGTTTCTCCAATTGGACTGTTGGTAATTTTTATTTGTCATTTTTCTTTATTTTATATTGAAGTTTTCCCATTCTGTTATGCAGATTACCCAACAAGTTTATGTGGCCTAGGAGTGGAATAAAAAAGCCCGCAATAAAGCCCAGTCGGAGGCCCATTCCCGGTTTGAAGTTGAGAAAAAGATGGGTAATCTTAAGGAAGATTACGATAAGCTGTCCAAGCAGCTGAAGGAGGTGACTAAGGCCAGGAATAACCTTAATGCAAGCCTTAAGAATGTTGAGAGGTAGGTTGAAGATCAATGCAAGCAATTCCGCATGACCGAGATTAATCTGGAGACAGAGAGAGAAATGGTCAAGGATCTTCGAGCTGAGCTTCAGAAAGCCAAGGACGTTGCCCAATTAGCCAAAGAGGCAGCCGAGGCTGAAAAGCAAGCTGCATACAAGCTTGGGGTGGAAGAGACTCAAGTCAGACTCACAGGGGAGTTTTCTATAGTCTGCAGGGATTACTGCGATATAACTTGGGGTAAAGCCCTTGATGCTGCTAGGGTCCCTGTAAACTCTGACTTGAGGAGGCCTGGGAGAGTCTACTATGATCCTGATATTCGCGAACTCCGAGGTCCTGAATCCTCTCCCTCCACATAACTCCCAGAAACTGCGGAGCAACTCCTGGTCGGCCAAGTCCCTCCTGTTCTTCTTGAGGCTCCCAAAGAGTCTAGTAAAGCTGGTGATCAAGGTAAGTAAGTTGAGGATCCTAAAGACAAGGGTAGGGACTTGGGTAAGAAGAAAACTCCTCCTGAACCTAAAGACCAAGCCCAAGATTTTGCTGCCACCTAGTCCAGCCAGACTATTGACCCCGTGGTTACAAAGAAGGCTTAGACACCAGGGTGTTTTTTTTTTTTTTTTTTTAATAAATTTTTTTAATTTTTTTTACTCCATAAGGAACTAAGAAATACCATCTTTTTGATAAATGAAAGTGTGTTGTTGTTGTTTTTTTTCTTTTTTTTTTTTATTCTCTACATTTTCGTTACTTACCTTATAAAATTTGTTGTCATTACAAGTAATGTTAACCTGCATTTATCTTAATCCGAGTAAGCTCAACAACAATACTCTGCTAATGATGCAAATAACTTAGATAAGTATGGGCAAACATTGGATCATATAAGAATTGTTATCGTTCTTTTTGAGTAATAACAGATAAGAAAGTCTTAAGTACTAAAGTTAATGGTTAGAGACTTTACCTGAACTGGATTATGCACAGTACATGGTCTGAGAAGTCTAGTATGGTTTAAGATCTATTTCAGCGTGTGAAAATAGTCACGGAGTGTAAACTAATTCATATCCTCTGGTCCGAAGACTTCAGGCATGACTATTTTTAAGTTTAAGCACTTATAAGACTTGCCATGGAGTGTTAACCAACCCATATTATCTGGTCTGAGAATTTCAGGCATGATTGGATTTAAGTTTAAACACTTATAAGAATTAGAAAGGAGTGTTAACCAACCTATATCATCTGGTCCGAGGACTTCAGGCATGATTGGATTTAAGTTTAAACACTTATAAGAATTAGAAAGGAGTGTTAACCAACCCATATCATCTGGTCCGAGGACTTCAGGCATGATTGGATTTAAGTTTAAACACTTATAAGAATTGGAAAGGAGTGTTAACCAACCCATATCATCTGGTCCGAGGACTTCAGGCATGATTGGATTTAAGTTTAAACACTTATAAGAATTAGAAAGGAGTGTTAACCAACCCATATCATCTAGTCCGAGGACTTCAGGCATGATTGGATTTAAGTTTAAACACTTATAAGAATTGGAAAGGAGTGTTAACCAACCCATATCATCTGGTCCGAAGACTTCAGGCATGATTGGATTTAAGTTTAAACACTTATAAGAATTGGAAAGGAGTGTTAACCAACCCATATCATCTGGTCCGAGGACTTCAGGCATGATTGGATTTAAGTTTAAACATTTTCCTTGAAACCTTTATGTAATAAACAGATATATTGATTAAGGAAAAAACTCAATTAATAATAATACCTTTTAAGGTTGTTTATGTTGTGAAATTTTAAAATACTCGCAAGTGTACGAACCGTACCGAAGTATAGTTTGACAAGAACGAGGTCGAACCCACAGGGACTTGAATGAACGTAGGAAAATTAATTAAACCTTAACCAAATTAATCCTAATCTAGTTTAATAAAAATTGGTTGTTTTGAAATTAAATAAACTAAGCAAATAATAAAATTAAGCAAATAGTTAAACTAAGCAAAAGATATAAAGCAATAAAAAAAAAATGTAAACAATCAAGGGAAAGGAATTAAGGTTTTGGAATCCGCCTTGCAAGTCATATCAGCATATATTTATGATCATTAATTTTTCCCAACTCACTACATGATAATCTAGAAATCAATCTTGCTATCATGGAAAATATTCTCATTAAAATCCTTATTTTAAAAGTCAAAAGCATGTTCTTCTTCGCTTCCTAAGTATAAAACCAAATCATCAATTGTATCCGTAGCCAAACAAATCACAAGATATATCCAATTCTAAAAATCAAATCATAACTTGTATCCATTGACAGACAAATCACAAATGATATCCAATTCTATAATCAAGAATTAATAAACCAAGCATTCAATTAATTAAGACAAATCCTAAATCATGAGAAAAACATGATTGAACTCATATCTAGAATCTCATCTTAGTCAATTGTTATGAAGCAAGAACAATTTAAATCATTAAAGAACAACTATTGTGGGAAAAATCAAATCACATAAATATTACTAATAATCCTTAGCAAGGTTTCATCCTCAACCCTAATTATAAATTTAGCTACTCATGGTAATTGAAATAAAACAAAAGAATAAAATACTAAACATTAAACTAGACAAATAAAATAGAGAAAGAAATAGTCACAATGCTATCATGGAGAAAAGCTACAGAGAAGCCACATGCGGCACTGCCTCTTGCTCCAATTTTCTATTTTTCATCTCAGCCCTAGCACTAGCCTCCCTGAATTTTGCCCTAAAAAGCCTTTAAATAGGTCAAGGAATCCTATTACAAGTTGAATTCCCGTTTGGAGAAAATTCCAGATTTTTAGACTTCATTTAACCGACTATTTTGACCCATTTAACTTCAGAATTCGGGCTCCTGGTAAACTACAAAGTTGTAGCCCTTTATGTTAACTTTTCAGCCCAACTTGAATCATCTCTATTGGACATCTGAGCCAAAAGTTATACCAAAAATACTAACTGATGTGCAGGCTGGAATCCTAATCCGAATTGGACTTAAATTTGGTGCAAATTCCCTTTGATTCCTTACTCCAATTGGACTTAAATTTAATATTCATGCCTGGTTGGATGTAAGTTGGCTTGATTCAATTGGCCTAGCCCCACTTTGCATGTAAAGCCCTTTGTTACCTGCAACACAAAGATATTACATAATCAGTTACAAAATAACATAAAAGTAAAGTTAAATATGTAGATATGTGAGTATTTTATTGTATATATTTCATGCACATCAGTTTACATTCCAGGGACGTGGTATTACATGACCATCTAAATCTTCTAAAAAATGTGCCCCAATGCCAGCCCCTGAAGTAATACAATATGACCCTTCCCAATTGGGTCCTAACTTTCTCCAAGCTAGGTTCTTCACAGTGCCCACAACTTTCCTGAGCACCAGATCACCAGGTTCTAAAGGCCTTAGCCTTACGTTGGCATCATAACCCTGCCTGAGCTTTTGTTGGTAATATGCCAATTGGACCATTGCATTTTCCCTTCTTTCCTCAATCAGATCCAAACTCTTCTTTAGCTGTTCATTATTGCTAATCGGATTGAATGAACTAGTTCTCAATGTTGGGAACCCAGTTTCTAAAGGGATAACAGCTTCAGCCCCATAAGTCATTGAAAATGGGGTCTCTCCAATAGATTTGCGAGGCGTAGTTCTGTATGTCTAGAATACATGTGGTAGTTTTTCCACCTATCTGCCCTTCGTGTCATCCAGTCTTTTCTTCAGTCCATTTAATATAACCTTGTTAACAGCTTTCGCTTGCCCATTCCCTTAAGGATAAATAGGAGTGGAATATCTATTTGTAATCCCCAATTCACAGCAATAACTTCTGAACGCTTTACTATCAAACTGAAGACTATTGTCCGAAATGAGGGTGTGGGGGATCCCAAACCAAGTGACAATGTTTTTCCAGACAAATTTCTTCGCATTTACGTCCCTAATATTAGCTAAAGGTTCAGTTTCAGCCCATTTGGTGAAATAATCAGTGCCAACCAAAAGATATTTCTTGTTTCCTACTGCTTTAGGGAATGGTCCCACGATATCTAAGCCCTATTGAGCGAATGGCCATGGGCTGGATAAGGGATTAAGGATTCCACCTGGTTGGTGTATGTTTGGTGTAAACCTTTGACATTGATTGCACTTTTTAACATATTCATTGGCTTCCTTTTGCATATTTGGCCACTAATAGCCTTGAGTAATGGCTCTGTGTGCCAAAGATCTACCTCCAGTATGGCTTCCACAAATTCCTTCATGTAACTCCTCAAGGAGTGATTCAGTTGCTTCAGGATGCATGCACAATAAATAAGGCCCTGAATAAGAACGTTTGCATAATTTCTGGTTCTCGGATAGCCAGAATCTAGTAATCTTCCTCCGAACTTTGTCAGCTTCTAAACTTTCTTCAGGCAAAATATCCTCATTCAAAAATTGAATTATAGGGTCCATCCAGCTGGGCTTAGCTTTGATTTGATGAACCCGGACTACCTCTCTTCTCATTTCCGTGGGTTTATATAAATCTTCGATGAGGATAACCCGAGGCAGATTCTGCGCCGAAGAGGTTGTGAGCGTGGCCAGAAAGTCAGTATGTGCATTATTATTTCTGGGGATGTGTAGCAAATTAAAAGATTCGAACTCTGATTGTAGGAACTTAACTTGGCTCAATTATTCTTGCATTCTTTCATCTTTTGCCTCAAATTCCCCTAGTACTTGCCTGACAACTAGTCTTGAGTCCGAGAACATTTCCATGGATTTTCCTCTCATTCTTCGAACCATTACCATTCCCATCAGTAGAACTTCATATTCAGTTTCATTATTTGTGGCCGTAAAGCTTAGTCTTAGTGACTTTTCAATAACGATCTTCTCTGGAGATATTAACACTAGCCTCACTTCGGATCCTTTCTGATTTGTTGCACCGTCTACATACACCTCCCAGAATGAGGGACCTTGTTGAGAGATCAAGCCAACCGATTTTTCATCCATGTTCTGTGCTGGTTCCAACTCTTCTACCGAGGGCTCGGTGAACTCGGCCACCAGATCTGCGATCACTTGACCCTTTATAGAGGTGCGAGGCATATACTTAATGTCAAAAGCCCCTAGAACTGTACCCCAATTAGCTATCATCCCCGTATAGTCAGCACTTCGGAGTATTGCTTTAAGTGGAAGTTGGGTGAGGACGACGACTGTATGTGTTTGGAAATAATGATGCAGCTTACGTGTACCAAGTACTACTGCCAAGATGGCCTTCTCCAGTGGCAGATAACGAGTCTCGGCTTCATGCTGCGACTTGCTCAAGTAATAAACTGTCTTTTGTACACCGTTATCAACTCTTATCAACACCAAGCTTACTGCAAAGGGAGCCACAACAATGTAGGCAAAAAGGACCTCGTCTAGCTCAGGACTGGACATGATTGGTGGCCGAGCGAGATAGTCTTTAAGTTGTTGGAAAGCTAAGGCACACTCTTCATTCCACTCGAACCTTTTCCACTTATTAATCAATAAGAAAAAATGTCTACATTTATCCGCCAATCGAGAGATAAAGCGGTTCAAAGCAGCGGCCATTCCAGTTAGCTTCTGGACCTCCTTAGGATTCCGAGGTGGTTGCAAGTTGTTTATAGCCTTTATCTGGTCGGGGTTGACCTCGATCCCCAGGTGAGTCACCATGTAACCTAAGAACTTGCCCGATCCTACGCCAAATAAACACTTGGAGGCGTTTAAATGCAGCTTGTACTTTCTAAGAACCTGAAAAATGTTCAGAGGTCACCCACATGCTCCGAGACTACTTTGATTTTCACCACCATGTCATCTATGTAAACCTCAATGCTCTTACCTAACTGTGGTTCAAACATCCTTGTCATCATTCTTTGGTATATAGATCCTACATTTTTCAAACCAAATGGCATCACCTTATAGTGTTAGTTCCCAATGGGATAAACAAAAACAGTGTTTTCTTGATCATCTAGGGTTAGAGGTATTTGGTGATAGCCCTGAAAGGCATCTGGGAAACTCATTTGAGGATGTCCTACCGTTGCATCCACTAGTTGATCAATTTTAGGCAGAGGAAATGGATCTTTCGGACACGCCTTATTGAGGTCTGTGAAATCCACGTACACTCTCCACTTCCCATTCTTCTTCCTCATCACTACAGTATTAGCTAGCCACTCAGGATAAAACACCTCTTTAATAGCTCCAGCCTGCTTGAGCTTCGTTACTTCCTCTCGTACTGCATCAACGTGCTCCTTAGATGGGCGCCGAGGAAGCTGTTTCTTAGGGACGACTAGGGGGTTGACATTCAGATGGTGACAGATAAATTCTAGATCCACCCTTGGGGTTTCATAGGCATTCCAAGCAAATATATTTAAGTTCCCTTTGAGAAATTCTACTAATTTTGCCTTCTCTTTAGGTGGCAACTGGGAGCCAACTTGAAAAAACTTCTCTGGGTCGTCCTCAATAGTGACTTTTACCAAATCTTCACATTTGGTCTCCTCGGCTGTTTTATCGGTAGGTGCCACTGAGTGTTTTAACTGCTATATGTCTTCTCTTGGATGAGCCGAGGACTCAGTTTCGATCTTATGTTGTATAGCAGCCACAAAGCATCTTTTGGCCACAGATTGATCTCCCAAAATTTCCTGAACCCTGCCTTTAGATGGATATTTAATCTTCTGGTGTAGAGAAGAGGGAACAGCCCCTAGCACATGAAGCCATGATCTGGCCACGATCGCTGTATAGGGTGAATATGCGTCCACAACAATGAAATCTACATCTACTATCTCCGTACCAGCTTGCACAGGTAGTCGTATTTGACCCCTCAGAATAACGACCTTTCCATCAAAACCTACCAGAGGAGAACTGTAGGGAGTTAAGTATTCAAGTTTTAAATTCAGCCCCTTGTAAAGGTCAGGATACATTGCTTCAGCTCCACTGCCTTGGTCCACCATCACCATTTTCACATCATACCCTCCAATTCTAAGGGTAACTACTAAAACGTCGTCATGTGGCTGGATGGCTCCAATCTTATCCTCATCCGAGAAGCCCAGTACCAGTGGAGTCTCCCTTTTAGCCCTTTTCAGATCCTGATTACCGTCTCCCGTGGGTAAATGGACCACAGACATTATCCTAGATAGCCAGGATCCTGTTCTCCCTGGTGCGGCGAGGATGACATTGATAGTTCTCAAAGGAGGTCTTGAAGAATCATCTCTTCGGAGTTCCGAGCTCGCCTGACTTCCTCAGCCACTGGAATGATGCAAGAGTTGTTTCAATTTACCCTCGCGGACAAGTTGGTCCAAATGATCCTACAGACTCCTGCAATCCTCTGTGGTATGCCCATGGTCCTGATGGTACTGGCAATAGAGATTATGATTGCGCCTTTCGGGGTTTCCCACCATCTTGTTCGGCCACTTGAAGTACAATTCATTCTTAATCTTTTCCAAAACTTGATGCACTGGTTCTTTGAATATAGCATTGACTACTTGAAGATTTACTGATCCTGACTGCCCAGCAAAATCCCTATGCGGCTTGTTATTGTTGTATCTATCTGACCTGAAATCCCTCCTCTCCTAGGAGATAACCTTGTCCTTTCCCTTCCCTTGTTGCTGATCTTCCTCAACTCTTTTATACTTGTCAATACGGTCCATGAGCTGTCGCATGTTGGTAACGGGTTTACCAGTCAAGGATTTTCTTAAATCGTGCTCAGAAGGAAGGCCGAGCTTAAAGGTGCTGATAGCCACATTGTCGAAATCACCTTCAATTTCATTAAACAATTCCCAATATCTGTTGGAGTATGTTTTAAGATTCTCCCCTTCTTGCATGCTCAAGGATATCAGGGAAGCTAATGACTTAGGAACTCTCTTGCAGGTCACAAACCGAGAACCAAATGCTTAGGTGAGTTCATGAAAGGAATTTATGGATTCCGCCCTTAGGTCATCAAACCATCTCATCGCAATGGGTCCGAGGCTGGATGAAAAGACTTTACACATCAAGGCCTCATTTTTGGAATAAATAGCCATTCTTTGTTTAAAATGGCTCACATGCTCAACAAGATCTGTCTGCCTGTTGTAAATGGTGAATGTTGGCTGATGAAGACACCGGGGAAGTCTCACCCCTTCAATTCTATGTGTGAAAAGCGACTTAGATATTTGGTCCAGGGTTCTACTCACAGCATCGTTTCCTACACCCTTATGTGGGGGGATTTTAAACTGACGCTCGTCATGGAGCTCTTCTTCATAAGAGAAAGACTCACTAGGTGGAGTTCGAGACCTCTGTCTGTAACTGATGTCTCTTTCATCATCAGCTCGCTTCCTTTTTACATGGCACAGCTCCCTTTTCAACCGGTCAATCTCCAGCTGCATGGCCCTATTGCCCTCTGCATAGGAGATACAACTATCACCTCGTGATTGGCTCCTCTCATCATGTATTGTATGTACACTTCCTTCACGATCACCTCTTCGTTCGAGGTTGAGGAAATGATCACCATGTTGGGATTCCTTGGATTCTGCTGGTTGTTGACCTAGTTCCGCCATCATTAACTGTTGCTTTCACTCCGGCTCAAGCCTCCCCATAGACAGCGCCAATTTTAGGGTCAAGATTTGTAGCCCAAGCCCAAAAGAGATGAGATGTGAGCCCACTAAGCCCAATACAATGAATTTGTAGAGAGTGAGTGAAAGAACTAGGCTGTTTGTGAACTCAACAACAGTTAATCAAGATTTTAATAAATGAACAAGTGCAACAACATTGGAAACTTGAATAAATTCATGTTCGGGGAGACAAATTATAGTTTGAAGGGCTAATGTCACTCTAAGAGTTACAGTAAATTTTCCTTCTTATTCTTTCTCTTTTTTTTCTATCCCCTTCCCTTAGAGGTCTCTTACGTTTATATAGTTTCCTTTTAAACCATTCTCATCGTACACTTGTTCTTCATCTAAGCATTCACTTGAGTACACGTCCCATCAAATATCTTCTTTGGTTCTCTATGAGTGGTGGTAGCTGAGATTGCATTGTTCAGGGGTCTTCTCCATATAAATGCGGCCAAAAAGTTGCTGCAGCGTATTAAATGCGGTAATAGCAGCTTTTTCTTTAGATATTTCTCTATTCTTATCATCTTTATACGTGCATGAAGTTCGTCCTTATCATTGGAATTTCCTAGAAGCTCACCCAAACTGCCCAGGTATTTGCTCGACCGATTTTCTTTAAATTCGAAGAGAATGAACTCCTTGGACTATATGCCTTTATCCTTTCCTTACGTGATTCTCCACTATGAGGCCTTTCCCAATTCTTTACTCTTCCTCGGACATGCCCACATCTTTAAATAGGGTCCGGGGCCTAATATACGCATTTGGGCTTTTAACCCCACATTAACTATTTATCATCTTATTTTATATTTAATAATCATCTATAAAAGATACTAATTATTTTTGTTAAAAATAGAAATATGCACACAACACTACACTACAAATCTATAATCGACTATATAAAATCTCAAGAATTAATCATTCAAAGTTTCAAGGATAAAATATGTATTTGATCCCTAACGTTTAGAATATGTGTTAATTTGGTCCCAACATTTATATGTGTCAGTTTAGTCCTTAGGTTTTTGTTATTGTGGCAAAATAATCTCAATCTATAAGTGATAGAGGGAAAATGATTATGGGACTAACTATGAAAATAAAAAATCTCTCTCTCTCTCTCTCTCTCTCTCTCTCTCTCTCTCTCTCTCTCTCTCTCTCTCTCTCTCTCTCTCTCTCTCTCTCTCTCTCTCATTTCCTTTATTTTCTTGGCAACAAAGTGGCCCCACCACAAAAACAAAATTTCTCCGAGGAAAAAAAGAGCCCATTCTTATCATAAAATGCCTAAAATTTTATAAATGATTGAGAATATTCATTAATTATGTTTTTGAAGTTTATCAATCGCAGTCATTATTACATCGTATTGTGAACATTTTGTTATACCTTTACTATTTTTCTTTTTCTTTTCAAACAAGGCTTAGAAAATAGGAGACTTATAGAAATTTAACCCAATTGAAACCCCCTAAAATATTTCAAAATAAAAAAATATTGCAAATGTGTTAGATCATCAATGAAAAACAAAATTAATTTATTTTCTTGGCAACCGAATAAATCAAAATCAGTCACTATAGAATAGACATCAACCACGTTGGGGTTGTTGGATTGGAGTTGATCTCCAGATTTCAGATATGCTTGAACCCGTAGAGCATTAAGGTGGACACGTTTTGTACCGGCAGGTCGGAGTTGGACGCCAAATCTTTGCTTACCACAGCTCTTTTTTGTTTTGGTTGAATTTAAAATTTTCCGTTGGTAGCTTTTTTTCAAGGAAACAGTGATGTGAGGGGAGAGACCCTTTTGCCTTGTTTTTCGTTTTCGATGGCTTCTCCAATATCAATGGTTGATTTGTGGTTTAAAGTTTACACTGGTGTTTCGGTTTTTTTTTTTTTTTTGGTTGATTTTCAATTGAAACAGTCTGGTGAAAGTTTTTCATGTTGGAATGATGCAATCATGTTTCTGGGGTCAGTTTTTATTTAATTGCAAATTTTATGATATTTGGAAGTGTTTGATAGAAAAGAAAAGAAAGGAAAATGAGGGGAAGTGATTTTTTGATAATAAAAAAATTCAACAAACGTGGGAATCTTTTTCTAATTTTTATTTCATGTGGTAGTGGACGTGTAATTTGATTTGAAGTTGCATAAAAATAATTTGTATATTTGATAGTTTGATAGTCAGCCATATAAGCATTTTCCATCCACCACTTAATTAATGACAAATACCATTTTGATTCAATAAATTGACACATTTGAAAGGTTGGGTACCAAATTAGCATACAATGTAAAAGATTAAGCACTATATATGTAATTTAAAAGTAATTATTAATTTTCTCTCAAAAAAAAGTAATTATTAATTTTAATTACTTTGCTTATCAGTATGAATAATTTCCCCTTTGTTTCCTTTTCAGTGTCATCTTTTGTTAGGATTGATTTCTTAGATCATTAAAGTAAAAATTATACGCATAATTTAATTTTTCCAAATGAAGAAGTCTAAATTTGTAATGTTATATGGACAGAAAAGTGAACTATGGATATCCCTCACGACTCATACCTCACTACCTTAGTCGGTCAGCCTTCCTCACAAGTAGCAAGTGCCTTTGATTAGTCTCTTATTTATGTGTTTTTATAATTTTTTTTTATTTATTTATTTTGATGGAATAGATTTTGGAATTTGCCGTGTATGATCAGACTGGTTTTGGTTAAATTTTTTAAGGGCATTGTCTAATTGGTTGAATGATTGGGTTAGATTTTCTTTAGCTTTTCTCTTGGTGATTTTGTGGTTGGGCCAATCTTTTTTGGGCTTGTTATTTATTTATTGTTATTCGAGATTTCATATTAGTAATTTTTTATATAGGCATTTTACTTTTGTTTTAGATGATTTGGGATGTTGTTAGGGGCCAAGCGTAATTTTATTGCGCAAACTTGCTAGAATTAATTACCTATTATATATTAGTATTTATTTTTTCATATTTTTTAGGGAGGGGGAGGGGAAGGGAAACCCCCCTAAGATCAAAGAAGAACAAAGTTTCTCTCCAAACTAGTTTGGAGAGAAACTCTTCAAACTTATTATATATCTCTTTTTTGGGTGTGAATTTCAAAAATCTAGCCATTGAATTTCATGTTTCTTATGTTCTTAACATACATATCAAATTTTGTTTAAATAGGATTTTATTTACTATGTGATCAATGAACTTATTTTTATACACAATTTTAGATTACAAAAACTTGAAATTTTAATATTTATTTGATGACATAGCAATTGATCTTTGATTTTCTTGAAATTTTGCAAGCATGAAGGATAGTATAAGAACATGCAATCCAACAGTTAAATTTTCAAATTTCACAATCAATATAAAAATATATGATAAATTTGAAGGGTTTCTCTCCAAACTAATTTGGAGAGAAACTTTATTCATCAAAGAATGGCTTTGTCCCTAACTCTAGGCTCCTGTCCCATATCTGAGTAGAGAGGCATGCACAATATTTCTCCCTCTAATATAATGAGATTAAGAAATAAACTTTTTAGATTTAAGTGAAGTTGAGCAACAAATATGACTCATTAAGCCTTATATGTACTTTTCCTATTCAATTATTATTGTTTAGCACCAAAGAACTCTTATTTATTTATTTTCCTCTCTACGGTAGCTAGAGTAATTGGATGAGCATTAAGAAAGCAATCACAGAAGCTTTGGTAAAAGTTTAAATTCATATCATGCCTTGGGAATGCCTTTAGGCTAAGTTGCATCCTACTATTTAGAAAATCTTGTCTTCGTCTTAAAAGAAAAGCAGTTCCTTTTAAATCGCAAAGCCAAGCAAAAAGATAATTCTTATTTTCATTTAAAAAAAAAAAAGGTGCATTTGCCATGCAAAACCAAGGGCCTAGATAAACAAATTTATTCTTAAATAAGGTTTTTTTTTTTGGGAAAATTAAATTAGGATTGATGACCTATTCTTTAGTGAAACAAGAGATTTGTTATGATATATTGATATTTATTGCATTCGTTACAACCTCTGTTTTAAATATTGTTAAAAAGAAGCAAATTTTGGTGCTTATTAAAATTTCTAGTTTATAGTAGTACATTTGATGCCATTCATGGACGGAGAATTCTCTTCTTTCTGTTTTTTTGTTAGGCTAACTTAATGGTGCAATCAAGTAATCGTTAGGCCAGACATGGAAAGTTCGGTTTAATCGTGGGTATATAAAAGCCTATAGTATAGCCAGTACTGTTTCATCTCTCCAAATTCAATGGCAAGCGGTGTCATATTTCATCCATGCTTCCTTCTCTCTTATTATCTTATAGGCCTTTTGGTTACAGCTCATAATGTCCCCCAGGCACAATTAATACCATACCACGGTCAGCATCTCATGAAGGCCTCAATTGGCACTCCACCAGTAGACATCTATGGCCTTGCCGATACAGGTAGTAACCTTGTGTGGACACAATGTGTACCTTGTGATGACTGCTTCAATCAGACTTATCCCAAGTTCGATCCTCAAAAGTCCTGCACATACAGTGAAATTTCTTGTCATTCAGAAAAATGTCACGAATGGGACCAAGTCCATTGTTCTCCTCAAAATAGTTGCAATTACGTCAGTGGATATGTAACTGGTGGATCCCAAGGTGTTCTGGCCAAAGAAAAAGCCACCATCACTTCTACCTCCGGGCAAGCAGTTTCTTTTGACATTGCCTTTGGATGTTCACACAACAGTAACCTCCATTACGATGGCCATGAAACGGGAATCATTGGGTTAGGATCAGGGCCTTTGTCCTTTGTTTCACAAATTGGTAGCAAGAGGTTTTCTTATTGCTTGTTGCCATTTGGTACTGAATCAACTGATCCTAGTATTACAAGCAAGATAAGTTTCGGCAATGACAGTGAAGTTGTGGGTGATGGTGTGGTTTCAACACCATTGGTAGATCGAGAATCTAGACATGAATATTATGTGACACTAGAAGGAATTAGTGTTGGAGACACATATGTGCCCTTTAACTCTTCAGGTAAGGTTTCTAAGGGCAACATGTTAATCGATTCAGGATCACCAGCATTGTCTTTGCCACCAGATTTTTACAATCGCTTAGAGGTGGAAGTGAAGAAGCAGATTTCAATTGATCCCATTAAGAATGACACTTTATTGGGGACACGGCTTTGCTATAGAACTGAAATTACTAATGAAAATGGACCAATATTGACTGTCCATTTTGAAGGCGCAGATTTGGAGTTAAAACCTATACAAACTTTCAATCGACCGATTAAAAGATTTGAATATTATTGCTTTGGAATTACAAATATTGGAAGTACATATAATGAATTTTCGGATGGCACAGGAGTATATGGCAACTATGTTCAAGCAAATTTTTTGATTGGGTATGACTTGGAAACAAGGATGGTCTCCTTCAAGCCGACTGATTGCACCAAACTGTAGAGTTTGCGGCCAATTTCATGTAACCTATACGACCAATATACTCCTACCAACTAATACTTTATAAAATATAGCTTAATTATCTTCTTCTTCTTTTTTTTAATTAAAAAAAAAGTTTAATTTTCATTGCGATCTAATCATATTTCCAACAATTTAAAGAAATGTTTTTACTTTTACAGTTTTGTCTTTCGCAACTGCTAAAAAAGTGTAGAAATTTATTTAGTTGCGCCCACACATCTCTCTTCATGAACATTTTTCGATGAAGGGAAGGAATGCATATAGGAATACCAGACCGGTTTAGTAATCACTAGAAAGGGAAGGGGATCTCTTTTACAAATAAATCACTTCATTTATTTATTTATTTTTTAAAAACTGTCAAGACTTTGTATTAATCAAATGAAGAATAAAACAAAATACAAGGAACACTAACTAATCTGAAACAGAAACATCAGGAAGAATACTATCCAACCAAATAACAATATCTGCTACTCCCTCCGTCCCATTTTTTTGTCCTCTATTCCATTTTGAGATGTCCCAAAATATTGTCCTGTTTCTAAAAATAAAAGTAATTAATTTACTAATGTTCCTATTATACCCCTATTAATTTACTAATTCAATTTTTTAATAAATTTTTTTAAGGGTAGTTTTGGTAACTTATACATTTTTAAAAGATAGACAAGATAATAAATGATGTTCCCTTAAAAAGTTTGACTTTTCAAACAGGACAAAAATATTGGGATGGAGGGAGTATTTCTTTAACTTTGCAAGCTTGTAGATGAGCAGAAAGTTTGTATCGTTGGAAAGATGCGTCTTAAGCTTGGGTATCATGAATAAGATTTCCAAAAGGAGCTAGCAAATATTTATTATTCTAGAGAGCTATCATTACTCATGTCTATAGATGGAAATAGGACTTGGGTTTCAGGGGGATGAAGTATAAACAAACAAAAACCAAAAACCAAAAAGCAAAAATAAAAATCTTTTTTTATTTTTTTATTTTTATTTTTTTTTATATCATAGAGCTAATAATTAAAAATATATTTATATGTTTACAGAAAACTTAATACCGTTCTTTTCTTTTAGTAATAAATCATTATTTTTATTTGAGATGGTAAAAATTAATAAATCATTTCTTTTATTTAATATATATATATATATATATATATAGAATAAAAATTCAAACTGATTTTAATATCTCCACACAAAAAATAAATAAATAAATAAAGAGAAAAATGTGCTCATAGAAGTAGACAAAAAAAATTGTTTTGACGGGGAGGGAAATGGAACAAAGGTCAATTGGTTTCATTAAAAAAAATATTAACTTCTTGTGAACATTTTAAAAGTGGCGAGTCCAAATCTTCTATACCACTTTTTGTATATCACTCTATGTTCCACCAATCATTACTTGCCATGTTTTTATTTTACTTTCCTTATACAATAATTGAAGTTTAAAATGAAAAGCAATCATACACATGTTAAGTAGTATTTGGTGGAATATAAAGTGCTACACAAAAAGTCGTACAGACGATTTGGACTCGTGGCACTCTTTTATTATTATTTTGGGATAGATTGACAAAATTTGTATTAATTGCTATCTTAATGGGTGCAATATGTTTCCTCAAAGATACTAATTATTTTTGTTAAAAATAGAAATATGCACATAACACAACACTACAAATTTATAATCAGCTATATAAAATCTCAAGAATTAACCATTCAAAGTTTCAATGGTAAAATATGTATTTGATTCCTAATGTTTAGAATACGTGTTAATTTGGTCCCAACATTTATATGTGTTAGTTTTGTCCTTAGGATTTTGTTATTGTGGCAAAATAATCTCCATCTATAAGTGATAGATGGAAAACGATTATGTGACTAACTATGAAAATAAATAAAAAATCTCTCTCTCTCTCTCTCTCTCTCTCTCTCTCTCTCATTTCCTTTGTTTTCTCAGCAACAAAGTGGCCCCACCACAAAACAAAATTTCTCCGAGGGAAAAAAGAGCCCATTCTCATCATAAAACACCTAAAATTTTATAAATGATTGAGCACTTTTTTTTTTTCCTTCCATTCTCATCATAAAACGCCTAAAATTTTATAAATGATTGAACACTTTTTTTTCCTTAACAAGAGATGCTAAGAGTATCCCAAATTTTAACATAGACTTACAAGCTGACATGTTACCAATCTATATATTACTAAAAGCTGAAGCGTAGCATTTAATGTTGCTACGCTCACATTGAGCCACGTCAGCAACCATGTAATTTTCAACATCTCTTTTGTATTTTTCCTACAAATTTAAAAATGTTTTTACACCTTTTAAAATACTAATAATATCCACCATAAATTTAAAATAGTTTTGATACATTTTAATTCCACCTTAATCTCCACCATAAAGCCCACTTCTTATACATTTAATTCCACCATAAAGCCCAAATCCAAAGCCTTTTCAACCTAGACCTTTTGTGAAACCCTTACTAAAACACGGTTACAAAATTTTTCATGCAAAACCCTTTCCTTCCCCTTCCCCACGTTTTCTTTCTCCATGTTTTGTTCCTTCCCACTTTTCTGTTCTAATGTATCACATTTACTGCACAGTTTCAGATTCCTTCCCCTTCCCCTTCCCTACGTTTTTTTTCCTCCCCACCTTTTTGTTCTTCGGTTTCATATTTACTTCATGCCAGCCTCTCTGTCTTCCTTCCTTCCGGTCTTCCTCTCCTCCAAGTATATAAATACTGATAGAAGCTGGATGATTCGATTGAGGTATCTCTAAATCCCAGTTTATAGCTTTGGATTTGATTCTTGCCAATATATAGCTCCTTTCATAAAAACAAGCATATATTCTTGGTAAACTAAAGACAACGTTCTGTCTATTAGTAGTTTAACCACTTCTTTCTTCTCTCTGTGTACGTTATTCTCCCCCTCTCCTGTGTTCTCATTACTCTATTTCATTTGACAACTTTGAGACAATTTTTCCATACAAGTTATTTGCAAGCAAAGCCCCAAAAGAAGAACATTGCCAGGCTAGCACCCACCTTCAACGGCGTCCCACCACTGTAATACCGCCGGCACTACATCGATAAAGGTATTTTCTCCTATACACAAATTTTGGCAATAATTATGATTTAGGTTTGATTGTTATAGACTACTTAGTTTTGATTTACGTATCACGCCTAAATTTGATTTTGATTAAGGTTTAAAATTTGGAATTGGTTTGAGAGAGTTAGAGAGATGAGAAAGAGAAGGTTTTGATTAAGGTTTAAAACTTAGAATTGGTTTTGATTTACGTAGACAGTTTTTATTGGTCTCCCTCAGCCCATGCCAAAAAACCCACACGCTTAGCCCCTCTCTTATTTCAATCAATTTGCTTTCCTCATCCTTTACGTTTATAATTATGTTCCTTTCACTTTTTAAATTTTATCTTTATATGCTAGAAATTTACATATTTCTTTAATATATTTTTTGAATAACTTTTCATTACTCAAAGTTAATCTTCTCCAAACTATTAGTCTTTTTATTGGGATGAGTTCAAACACTAAAAAGAATCTCTCTCTTTTGACGAGTTCAGATGCAGCCTCGACCTCTCCATAGCAAATCTCTCTCCATTATTTTTGGGGTTTCTTATTAATTTGTGTTTCATCTATGTATTTTGTTATTGTTGATGAGATTTGAAAATATTTGTTTTGCTTATCTATTAAATAATACAACTTTGTGCTTATTAAAATTATAAACTGTTGCAACTTATTGGGTTGTGTTCAATGCATTTCATGATTTGCCATTTAATCCTAGGCCCAGGGTGAACTCATTATCATCTCTCAACAAAGCCACTGCAAGTTGAATAGAGGTAATCTAAGATAAACAAGTTGCTTCCTTTCTCTTTTGAAGCTACAATTTGGCAAAGGCATCCAAAAAATTTATAAAATAATTTATTAGATGTAGGCAGCCAATTGCTTGCAAGTGAGAGAGGCTACAATTTCAATGAATTTGTTCTAAAATATCAATCTCCACCTATTCCTATGACACGTATTTTGGTAGTAAACTTGGGACTGATCCGCTTGACAATTAGAACATTAACAAATGTGCTCTTTGTTCTTTATGAGATATATACATGTTGATTGTGATATTTATGTAGACATGTACATATGCATGTCTATGTGCTTTTGCTTTTGGAAAATTTTACATTTTTGAGATTCTTGAGTAAAGGATCTATTTGTTTTTTGTTTTGGTTATGTGTATATGTGTGTTTTGTTGTGCTAAGGGTTCCAATTTTTGGTACCATTCAGTTTTGAGAGGTAGATGTTGAATTGTGTTTATGTTTTAGCAATCTAACATTGATCATCTTGAATGTCATTTTATTTTATATAAAAATTGAATTACCATAAAAGCGATAAATGTAGCAGACAAAAAATAAAAATATAGAGGCCATCTATCTATTCATTGCATGTACTTGCTGTATTTATTTTTTTTTATGTTTGTGGTTGTATATGATGAAGATGGGGTTACATACTATTCTTGCTTTATTGATTATTTTGTCCCTTTTTTTTTTTTTTTTTTTTTTTTTTTTGTAATAAGCTTAATATAATTTCTGTATTTGAATTTTTTTCTCCTTTGTTTTTATTAATTTTTTATTTTGTATGTTGTTTCTAATTAGCAACAAAAGAATGTACTACTATGTATGTACTTTACCAAAAGGTATAATTTGGTTTAATGAAAGAATTTTGATATATTGTGAGAAAGTTATTGGTGGTTTAATACATAAATTTTGAAGTTAGAATAGTGTGTTCAATTTGGCAAATTTATGGTAATGGAATAGTGTGAAAGTTTTAGAAACTTCTCTGTGCAGGAAGCCAACTTGAGTCTAGCAATAAGGTTGTGAACATCTAGGCAATCTCTTTGCATGTTTTTATTTCAATTCTTTTCCTTCTTCTAATATAGTTTTGTTGTTTAATTTGTTAGTTGAAATTGAAATAAAAAAAAAAATTTCCTTATTCTAGATGAAATTGTTTATGAGTTTGTATTCTATGATAGTGTTTAGTCTTTTCACGGGGGGACAATTTTAGGTTTTTTTAATTTGAATGATGTAGGGCCCTAAGTTGCCCATGGTTTCTATGATTTTGATGAGCACCTTTTGAGAAATCTAGGATTTTACTTTGGTTAATTGTTTTTTTTTTTTTTTTTTCATTTTTAATTTGAATTGTCATAATTCTCAACTAATAGCATCATTGAATTTTGTGCATACATGTTCTCTGGTTTGAAAATGTAAAACACCCTATCTTCATCTTGCATTTTTTAGTTCGTAGCCTATCATTAATATTGGGCTAGAATTTGTTGGTTTAGGCTTGGTTACATTTACATTTTTTAATCTTTTTCCCATGAGATGATAGGATACGAAAATGGGGTTATGTGTCTCTTGCAATATTTAAGCATGTGTTGGAGGTTGTGTTCTATATAATTGCATGTTCTTGGTACATGATATTTGTTCATATTCATTGCAGCATAATAGTCTCCTACTTTTTCGCCTCTCCAATCTATAGTTTCTTGAGTTATTGTTCTTTTTGGTGAATAAATATCATTGATATTGTTAGATCTTTCGCATGTGGTCTTCTAGGGTAAATATGAAGGTGAATTTTAATGATTCAAACAAATTTATTGATTTAAACTATGCAATTATATAAGTTAGATTTTATTTCTTTTTGTTGTCTTATGCTTTTTCTCCTCTTTTTTTTTTTTTTTTTTAAAGAAAGTAAATACATGTATAGGGCGGTATACCATTGTTTAACCATTTTTCTTTGGAGTAGCTTCGTGAATTCCGAAGGAGGAAGGTCGTGTATACTTTGCTAATGCTTGCTATTCGTAGGGCTAAACTTGGACATTGATACTGAAATATATCTAAGGAAATTCATCTTTGAGACTTATCAAATTTTTATGTCTCTCCTCTTTCGAATAATGATTCAAAGTAATTGTTTATTCAAGTAATTGTGATTTTAATGTTGAGTCCACTTGACACTTTTCTTAGTGTTCTATGATTCAATGTTTCTGTGCTGCTCACAATTTGGATGTTATGGAATCAATGATTCACTTATTTTGGGTTAGTACTATTTTTAGTTTAGAAAGAAAAAAAAAGGTTTATGGGTTTTTATTTGTGCAATTAGTATTTTATTTTATATTTTATTCATAGTTTTCAATGCAACTAATATCAATTCAGAATACATACATGAAAGTGGAAATGACGATGCTTGGTGATCTTTTTTTTTTTTTTTTTTTTTTTTTTTTTTTTTTTTTTTTTTTTTTTTTTTTTTTATAATTTTCCCGTGCATCGCACGGGTTAGCGACTAGTTATAATAAAAGTAATTCAAATATTAATTAATTAGGTTGTTGAAGTTTATCAATTGCAGTCATTATTACATTGTATTGTGAACATTTTGTTATACCTTTAGTATTTTTCCTTTTCTTTTCAAACATGGCTTAGAAAATTGGAGACTTATAGAAATTTAACCCAATTGAAACTAGGGATGACAATTTTGCCTCGCCCCTCTTTACTTCGCCCTGCGCGGGTTTTCCCCGCCCCGCAAAGGTGGTGGGGTAGGGATGGGGCAAGATTTTAGCCCCGCACCATGGGGTGGGGCGGGGATGAGTTTAGACTTTTTAAACCCACCCCGCCTCGCTCCTCCCCGTCCCTGCTCCGCCCCGCGTTGTTAAGGGTTATAATTGTAATTTTTTCATACTCTGAAACCTTACTATTTAAACAGATATATCAATATTATCTTATTTTATTCTACCTAATGTGATTCTCTGCCTTTATTTTGTTATGTGTTATACTATGAGTTTTTTTTTTTTTTTTGGTGATTGTTTTGGTTAAACACTTGGATATGTTATTCAATATTTTCTAAAAATTGATTTAATTTGATGGGATAAATTTAGTTGTAATTTCAAGTATATTTTTATTAATGAAATAGGTTTCATTAAAAAAATTGTACAGTTGTAGGGCAAATTAACAAAAAGTAAAATTCTACAGGGTGGGGCGGGACTTTGCAAGGCCCCAAGGGATGGGGATGGTGTGAGAAAGTTTTCTCCGTCATATGAAGTGGGGCGGGGATAAGGCAAAACAAAACCATGTGAGACAAAGACGAAGATCCCATCTTTTGGCCCCGTCCCGCCCCACTCCATTGCCATCCCTAATTGAAACCCCCTAAAATATTTCAAAATAAAAGAATGTCGCAAATGTGTTAAATCATCAATGAAAAAAAAAATTTTAATTTATCTTCTTGGCAACCAAACAAATCAAAATCAGTCACTATAGAATAGACATCAACCACGTTGGGGTTGCTGGATTGAAGTTGATCTCCAGATTTCAGATATGCTTGAACCCGTGGAGCATTAAGGTGGACACGGTTTGTACCGGAAGGTCAGAGTTGGACGTCAAATCGTTGCCTACCACAGCTCTTTTTTGTTTTGGTTGAATTTAAAATTTTTCGTTGGTAGCTTTTTTCCAAGGAAAGAGTGATGTGAGGGGAGAGACCCATTTGCCTTGTTTTTCATTTTCGATGGCTTCTCCAATATCAATGGTTGATTTGTGGTTTACAGTTTAATACTGGTGTTTCGGTTTTTTTTTTTTTTTTTCAATTGAAATAGTCTGGTGAAAATTTTTCACGTTGGAATGGTGCAATCATGTTTCTGGGGTCAGTTTTTATTTAATTGCAAATTTTATGATATTTGGAACTTGGAAGTGTTTGATAGAAAAGAAAAGAAAGGAAAATGAGGGGAAGTGATTTTTTGAAAATAAAAAATATTCAACAAACGTGGGAATCTTTTTCTAATTTTTATTTCATGTGGTAGTGGACGTGTAATTTGTTTTGAAGTGGCATAAAAATAATTTTTATATTTGATAGTCAGCCATATAAGCATTTTCCATCTACCACTTAATTAATGACAAATACCATTTTGATTCAATAAATTGACACATTTGAAAGGCCAAGTACCATATTGACATACAATGTAAAAGATTAAGGACCATATACGTAATTTACTCAAGTTTCAAATCATCTTTTAAAAAAGTCACTAGTAAACAAGCACAAGTGCAGAACTACTAATTATTTGTCTATTTTGTATCATGTCGGTAAGAAGCATTCACCTTTATAGAATTCATATATACATATGTTATAAAAAACACCCGCTCATTACTCAAATTCACCTAGCATTTATTAAGAGAAAAGGGAGTACCATCTCATCATTTAGCAAATAGAAGAGTTAAAGTAGAGAAAGATTTAAGAGGGCCTTACAAAGAGAATAATAGAAAGAGAGGTCGTGCGTACACCGAGAGAGAGAGAGAGAGAGAGAGCTTGTTGCTCTACTTAGATTTGGTGACTAGAGCCTAGAACGATATTGTGCAACTTGCCTCTAATGGGTCTCATTGCCTAAGTTGGTTATTCAGTCCTCCTCGTAGGCCGCAAGTGTCTCTACTCAATCTCTTGGTTAGTTTTTTTTTTTTTTTTTTTGGGTGAATGTAATGGAATGGTTTTGGAAATCTGTTGTGTGAGAATAATAAACTACATAGACAAACAAGCCTTATCCCAAAACAACAAAATCAAAAGAAGGGAGGCTGTTACCAATATCAAAAGAACCAAAAAGATTGCAAGCTAAAGACCACTTTGCCAAAAAATTAGAAGCCACTTTAAACAAGCTAGGCAACCTACAGATAGAAACCTTAGGAGATAATGCTAAGAGAACCTGAGGGTTAGCACAAACAGGTTTGATTCTCCAAGCACCGCGCGCGGGGGGGGGGGGGGGGGGGGGGTGGTGGGTGGGGGGTTCAAAAAGAAGATTTGCACAATGTTGGGAGTCTGATTTTATGATAACCGCCTCAAACTCCAAGTTGGTTGTTAAGGATAGAGTCCATTTAATAGCTTCAACTTTTGCCTAAAGAGGGATGATGATATTCACTTTCTTAGAATAAGCAAAACCTAGCTCCCCTCTCCAATATTTGGCGACAGACGTGATGGAAGAATAGCGAGGGCCCATAGCAATGAAGGACTTGGTTTTTTTTTGAAGTCTTTTTAAACCAACTTAATATTTGTTGGATAGATAAAAATACCAATTATGTTGATGCCCTAGTATGCCTAAATGCACATGAGGGAAAAAGAAAAGAAAAGAAGAAGAAGGTGACCAGTGGAAACTAAACCAAGAGGCCATTAAATTGACTTAATCTAATGCATTAGTGCGACATTTTGTCAAACACATTGTGTACATTACAAGGAGTTAATTTTGTACCGGAGAGTAGGGAGCTAGCGATATATTTCAATACCAATTAATATTGGTGTATCAATTCGGAATTACCACTATATATAAACTAAACTTTTTTTTTAGAGGAATATATAAACTACACTAAATGTTTTGAAAAATGCTATAAATACTATAAATTTTATAAAATAACATATTATAATTTGATGTGATAATAATTGTGATTGGTAAATGGCAATAACATAATAAATAATAAACAAATAAAAATAAATAAAAATTTGACTTGTGACATTAATTTCTAAAGGTTAGATTAAGTTGTGAAATTTGTCGTATCTTTAGATCATTTATATATTTTTTGCTTTAACTATCCTAATGTTAATACCAACATTTTTTTTAACATTATTTTATTCTCATCCACTTATTCTCTCTACCTTTTTCGTTTTATCTTTTTATTTTGTCCTTCTTTTAAACTCTTCTACATGTTCCCACTTTAAATCTTGTCTCATGTTGTTTTTGTGTCATCACGTGCAACCAATATTGAGAAAAACAAAGAAATAAAGCGATGTGGTCACATAGAGAGAAACAGATCCGAGACAGAGAAGAAATGAAGAAATAGAAGATAGGGGAGCAAACAAAGAAAAAAAAAGCAATGTGAAGCAAAGAAAACACAAACAATGACGGTTCCAGGATTTTTTTCTAGGGGGTCAGCAATGGCAAAGCTAGGAATTTGTCATTTGTCATGAGGGGCGAGTAAAAAAATTAAATGATTAATCTTTTTTTTTCTATAGATAAACTTTCATATTATATACAATAATCTAAAATAATATTCTAAATACAATTTAGTATACAATACAATTATATTATACAATAGTCTAAAACTGATATAAAATAGGTAAGACAACAACTATTAAATGCATAAACTAATATAATTAGATTACTAATCATACATTTTTGTCAAATTAATAATAACTTATTATATTTATATGTTATATCAATTATATAAAAATATATGATAAAGAAGGAGAAGACTAGTAACACACTTAGGAGTAGAACTAGGAGTAAATTTGAAACTAAGAAAATAAAATAGTAACTGATATAAGATTTTACGTTTGAAGTGGATGACTTCTTAATCATACACATAGACATAGTCACTCTCTTAGAATTGGAGATAAAAAGAAAAACTAAGAAAAAATAGAAGGGAGAAAGCGAGACAAAGAGGATGAGGAAAAAATTACAGATATAGATACAGATTTGTACAAATGTGTTGGTTGTAACAGTGATGTAATTTTTTTGTTAATGAAAAAGAAAAGTAAAAACAATTTCGTTTCGTTCTCAATTCTAAAGTAAGCCAGAATCCTAGAAAGAATATTCATATTTTTTTTAATGAATGAGCAAAAATTTTGGAATTGACACAATACTTTCAAAAAAATTCCACAACAAAATCTAGGTGGCTCAAAGGTAGATAAAAAAAATATTGTTAATTGTGAGTCCAGATAAAAAGCAATTACAACTTATCTCATTTTATTGTAAAAATATTGTGAAATTAAAATTAAGATGATCATATTCAAGCTTCAAGCTTATTTCAATTGGGTTCAAACAAAATTTAGGATAAGGAGGTTCAAATTTTTATTTTAAGAAGTCAAAATGAAAATTTTTTAAAAATTTTATATATAAAAATTTTGTTTGAGCCAGGTCAAGGGGTTCATTTAAACCCCCTGGCCTTAATGTAAAGCCGCCCATGAACACAAAAGAATAGGAAAATACTTCTTCCAATACATTTTCATCTATTATTAGATATGGGTCAGTAATTTTTTGCCAACCACGGACTAGGATTGTTTCTGCAACTTGAGGGGTCAAAGGAAATTGAGTAGTTGGAGTGAGCAAGGTTAGACCAAGTTTGAGAGAAAGAGGAGAGATTGTATTACACTGAGGATATATAAGTTCTGACAAAAAGTGAGAAAGGGGAGGCTTCCAGTTTTGAACAGAGACAATAAGATTTGAGAGAGGAAGAAAAAGTGTTGTGGAACATCTAAAAATAAGCATTAATTGGTATGGTTGAAAATTTTGATATACAATCGGTTTTTGGTAAAGACTGAAATTGAACCTTAAATCTTTTATTCAATCATCAAAAACTTTATCAGTTGAGTTAACTGAAATCTACAATATTAAAAAAATGGTAATAGAAGCTTTAGTAAAAGTTTAAATTCAAATAATGTTTTGGGAATGCCTATAGATTAAGTTGCGTCCCTACTATATATTTAGAAAATCTTGTCTTCGTCTTAAAAAGAAATGCAGTTCCTTATAAATCGCAAAGCCAAACAAAAATTAATTCCTATTTTCATTTAAAAAAAAGGCACATTTGCCATGCAACACCATGGGGCCTAGCTAACCAAATTTATTCATAAATAAGTTTTTTGGTTAGAAAAATTAAATAGGGATTGATGGCCTATTCTTCAAAGAAACAAGAGATATGTTACGATATTATTGCACTCTTTACGTTATTTGTTTTAATTTTTGTTAAAAGGAGAAAATTTTGGTGGATATGAAATTTTACAGTAATTGTTATTGCTGGAAAAAAGAAGTAATCGTTATAGGTTTGGTTATATCGTGTTTCTAAAAGCCTTTGATAACCATTATTGTGTCAAACTGTGACTCCCTCCCAAAGCCTGAAATTCAATGGCAAGCAGTGTCCGATTTGATCCATGCTTCCTTGTTGCCTCTATTCTCTTATATTATGTTATAGGCCTTTTGGCAACAGCTCATAATGTCCCCCAAGCACAGTTAACACCATACAAGGGTCAGCATCTCATGAAGGTCTCAATTGGCACTCCACCAGTAGACATCTATGGCCTTACCGATACAGGGAGTAGCCTTGTGTGGACACGATGTCCTTGTGATGTATCCAACAACCAGATTCATCCCAAGTTCGATCCTAAAAAGTCCTGCACATACAGTGAAATTTCTTGTCAATCAGAACAATGTCATCTACTATTGGACGAAGCCGCTTGTTCTCTAAATATTTGCAATTTCAATACTGGATATGCAAGTGGTTTTTCCAAAGGTGTTCTGGCCAAAGAAAAAGTTACCATCACTTCTACCTTAGGGCAAGCGGTTTCCTTTGACATTGCTTTTGGATGTGCACACAACGATACCTTCTATTTCGATGCAATGGGAATCATTGGGTTAGGACCAGGGCCTTCGTCCTTTGTTTCACAAATTGGTAGCAAGAGGTTTTCTTACTGCTTGTTACCATATGGTACTGATCCTAGTATTACAAGCAAGATAAGTTTTGGGAATGGCAGTGAGGTTGTGGGTGATGGTGTGGTTTCAACACCTTTAATAGTCACAAAAGATTTACCTTCCTATTATTATGTGACACTTGAAGGAATTAGTGTTGGAGACACGTATGTGCCCTTTAACTCTTCAGGTAAGGTTTCTAAGGGCAACACGTTTATCGACTCAGGAACACCACAATTTGGTTTGCCACCAGATTTTTATGATCGCTTAGTGGTGGAAGTGAAGAAGCAGATTTCAATTGATCCCATTAAGGATGACTCTCTTTTGGGAACAAGGCTTTGCTATAGAACTGGAATTACTAATGAAAATGGACCAATATTGACTGTCCATTTTGAAGGTGCAGATGTGGAGTTACAGCCTATACAAACTTTCAATCGACCACTTAAAGAATATGAATATTATTGCTTTGGAATTACAAGTACTGTAAATTCTGATTTGGCAAGTTGGGATGGCTTAGGAATATATGGAAACTATTTTCAAGCAAATTTGTTGGTTGGGTACGACTTGGAAACAATGATGGTCTCCTTCAAGCCGACTGATTGCACCAAACACTAGAGTTTGACACTTTCATGTAATTTATACGATCAAAGAAAGATATATACCTATTTATACTTTATATATATAGCTTAATTATCTTTAAAAAAAAACTACTTTCATTGCGATCTAATCACATTTCCAGCAACTTAAAGAAATGTTTTTACTTTCTCTGTGTCTTTCGCAACTACTTCGCTTCATTTATTTATTGAGAAATTAGCAAAACTTTGTATTAATTAAATAAAAAAGGAAATAGATTATAAATTACAACTGATCTGAAAAAGTAAATTCAGGAAGAAAACTACCAAACTAAATAACAATAATATCGGCTATTTCTTTAGCTTTTTGAGCTAAGAGAGCTGTGGTGTTACCTTTTTAGCGGACATGAGAAAGTTTTTATCGCTGGAAAGATGCGTCTTAATTCTTAAGCTTGCAAATGAGGCTTAAGAATTTATTTTTTTTTAAGAATCAATGAGGCTTAAGAATTGTTTCTAAGGAATTGCTCTGACTTAAATGAGTTAGCTTAATAAGGTATTATTATTTTATCAAATAATTAGAACCACTTGATAAGTTAGGCCAGTTTTAATTAGAAATAACCAAGTTAGGCCTTTCCTTCTTTCGTTAGTTCCTATGATTTCTTTCTTAAACATTCAAGTCAGATAGACACAACATTATTCAATTTAGCTGAAACTAATTTACTAAACTAAACAAAATTCGAAATTCAAAGCAATACACAGTAGAATACCACATACACTACATTAAGCTGTCGAACAATTTGTTCTAGATCTGCGCATGCAACCCATTGGCTTCAAGCATCCCCCTGAAGCTTATCGTATAATTTAAAATTTTTTTTTTTCAATTCCATCTTTCTTTTTTTTCACTTTTGGTTGGGAGATTTTTTCTTTTTGGAAAACAGATAAAATCATATTTCTCTACCAGTTCCCTCTCTTGTGAGTTTGTGTGAGTGTTAGTTTCTTAGCAAGAAAAAAAAATGGATGTTAAATTAATCATAATTTTAAATCATTTTATTGTCATTTTCATGTAATCTTATAAGATAATAAATTCAATAAGGACAGGGTGCAAACCCCTTGGTTTATACCAACGTCAGCCTTTTACTTAATTAAGACTCACTATAAATTTAATACATCTTAATACACCTAATAACATCTTTAAAAAAAAAAAAAAAATCTCTTATTTCATATTTTCAAACCAACGTAAAACAGAGTCCCTAAAATCTCATCTCCCTCCTCAATCTCCCACCACAAACTTCGCCAAAGAGAGAGACACCATCAAAGAGGTTGATATCGTTGAGAGCTTGCACAGTGGAGAAGATTGAAGAGGACCCAAAAAAAAAAAAAAAAGGGGGCCAAAAACAAGAGCTTGGGTACCGTCAAACTAAGGGTCATCAAATAGCCCATGACCCATGGGCTGGCCCAATAGCCCGCTAGCCCACCAGGCTAATGGCAGCCCAGCCCGGTAATATTGAAGCCCGTGGGTAGCCCAGTAACCCAATGGGATAGGCTATGGGTTAGTTTCTTTACCCATGGGCGCCCGGTGGGCAGACCCATTAGTCTAGCCCATTAGCCCGACCCGTTAGCCTAACTCATTACCCAAAATTCATAACAAAATAATTTAGGGGTTCGGTGGGTGAGGGATTGAACTTTAGACATTATAAAAAAGACCAAACACCTAACCACTAAATATTTGGAGTGATTGTGATACAATGTGTATAATAAATAAATAAATATATATATATATATATATATATATTTGTATTAGTCTAGTAGTTTTGATTTTTAAAACTAAGTTACTAAGATGATCGTTGCCCTACCTCTGTGCCTCTAGAAAGAAAGTCATTCTTTCCTTTGATAAATTCTAATTCTTTCCTTACAAGTTACAATTATAGAAGAAATTCCTTTAAAAAAAAGCTTATTGTTGGTTGGAACTCATGGAAGAAATTTACAGGAAATATTTGAAGAATCAAATATTTGATTCTTCATATATTTCCTTTAAGAATGCTTACCGTTTGAACAATACAAAAGTTAGTTCTCTCTCTCTCTCTCTCTCTCTCTCTCTCTCTCTCTCTCTTTTGTGTGTGTGTGTGTGTGTGTTCAAGTATCCAATCTATAAATACCTATGCCATTTCTCTTATTTTACTCACAACAAATCTCTCAAATTCAAACTCTCCCTAGACTATTCTCAATTTTCATCTCTTATTATTTTTGCCCTCTTATAGTTATATACTCTATAGAATAAAAGTATTATATTTATACAATTACAATTTTTTAGTCTAATATATTCATGAAAATTTCAATGTACTTATTTATTCTTATCAATACAAGTTAATTAATATTATTTTAGTACCTTTTTAAGAGGTATGTCTTAGTATTTTTTTTAATAGAATCTTTTTAGTAGATTTAATTGTTCAATTTGATAGTTTATAATGATATATAATTATAATTTTTTTGGTTAAATTTTTATAACCCCGTTGAAGACCCGTTAAAAATGCCCATGGGTAGCCCATTAAACCCACCTCACTAGACCAACCCGCTAAAGCCCAAATGGGCATTGCCCATGGGTAGGGCCATGGGCTAGGGTTTTTCCATCCAGCCCGGCCCGACTCAGCCCATTAACTAGTCAACAACTTGTTAAGCCCAGCCCATTAGACCCATGGGCCAAGTAAAAACGGGCCGGGTCCGCCCGGCCCGGCCCATTGACGAGGCTTACATCAAACACAAAGTTAAGTGTTGGTAACCCAAAAAAAAAGAAATTCTTTACCAAAATTTCGAAAACATATTTGACGGATTTTTGCTTGAGAGCTCACAAAGTAAGAATGAACAAAACCTAGCAACAAAATGGTCAAAAGCAAGTGCTTCAGCACCACCACACACAAAGCCAAGTGTAGGGGATCCAAAAAAATATTTCTTTTCAAACTCTAGCAGCGTCTCCGGTGGTTGTCAAACTGGCAAGTGGAGGTTTGGTCATTGATGATTCTTTGATTCCAAGGGAAGGAGGATGGGATTTTTAATTAGAGGGTTCTTAATAAGATGAATGATTGTGTGTGGTCAGTCCTGTTTTTCAAATTGTGTAAAGATTATATGGCATGTTATGGTTGAAGGTGTAAAACAAAGGTTTTACACCCCGTCCTTATCAAATTCTGACTCGTCTTATAAATTACATTTGTTTGTGTTAATTACTAGTATTCATTTTTGCTCTTTTCCTTTTTTGAAAGTGTTGCATCAAAATTAATTAATTCAAGAATTAAAACATAACAGTTTTTATAATTTACTTTTTACCAATTAATTGATTGCTTTGATTTTGTAGGGGTGGTAGACCCAGAAGTACGTATCTATGTGTATATTGGGCTAGGAGCCCAATCCGAGAACATTATTTAGTTCGAGGAAGGGGAAACACTGTTAGAGGAGTCCATGTTAATGAATGAAGAGGTGAGTTATGGTCATGAGGGTCCAAAAAAGTGGTCCGAGGAGGATTGCTCCCATGGCTGAGCAAAGCCGAGGTCAGAAGGTGCGGTGTAACATCAAGAGCAACATTCCGGACAACTCCATTGATGAGGATAAGTATCAGGAAGGAATAAGATAGAGAAAAGCTATGAAATATCTAAGGGAAAGTTGCTACCACCGTATTAAATGCTCTACAGCTAACTCTCTAGTCACATTAATGAGGAAGTGATATTTGAACAGTAATTTTCAGCCTTATAGTTACTCACCAAAGACTTCAGGAAGGTACTGATATGACAAGGATCAACACCGACAATCTAATCTACATGTGGAGGGCAGAAATGAAAGGAAGGAGATAGTATAAAGTAGAAGGAATTCACTGAAAGAGGGGGATCGAGGAATTAAGAGAGAATTACTGTAGCAATAAGAACTGTACTTGTAACTAACTTCAAGAAGTATATACAAGAGCTGATCTCCTCAAACTGTGCTAAGGACGATTCCCATTAGATACAACCAGTCTATTTTTACTTTATTGTCTTCTGGATCCACTATAATTACTACCTAACTCATTAAAGCCTAGTTTTCTAACCCACTCTCTACAAATTCATTATATTAGCCTTTTTGGGCCTAGATCCTTTGCATTTTTGGGCCTAGGACTCAAATTGTGACCTTACATATTTCATTTATTTTACCCTTAAATTAAAAATTAAAAAAAAAAAAACTATAGTATTTTTCTAAGAAACTTAATTTTGAAAAACTCTATGACATCCATATTATAATTAATGTAATTATTATAATATATATCAACTTACACTTGGTATAAGTTTAAACAATATTACACTACTTAATAATTTGTTATTAAATTAATATTTTGAATATTCCACAATTAAATTCTATGTTCTTAATACAAATGCGAAAATTTGTGTCAATCGAATGTTATTTACTATTTAATTTAGAAACTCATATTTTATGTACATTTTTAAAACATAAAAACTTGAAATTGATCATTTTGTAAATAAGAGGAAAAAGAAATAAATATTAAATTTTAGCTAGAAACTTTTTCTTAAGTAGTTAACACCTTAAATACATTGGTACCGAGTAAGTGTATTTATTATTTAAAAAAAGTATTCATTTTTTAAATGGGAGCATGTTGGTTATTTTATTTTTGAAGTCTTTTTAAGCTAACTTAATATTTGTCGGATGAATAAAAATACCAATTACGTTGTGGATGGCCTAATATGCCTAAATGCACATGAGAGGAAAAAAAAAAAGTGTATGATCTAAGACACTTGGATCATACACTTTGACACCTTAGTCATGTGCATTGCACATGACCTAAGACACTTGTCACTCTCACTAATTGACATCTTGCCTTGTATGCAGGATTTCCTGCAAACATGTTTGCAGGAAATCTTGTCCAAAAAGAAATGCAGTTCCTTATAAACAGCAAAGTCAAACAAATATTTATTTGCTTGCCCTAGCGAAATTGCGGGGCCTAAACAAATTTATTCTTTCATAATAAGGCTTTATGATCCATTCAACTGTTCAACGAAATAAGAGATATATTATAATATTATTGCATTCTTTATGCTCTTTTCTTTCTATAACTATTACTAAAGCAAATCTTGATAGATATGAAAATTTTCAAGTTTTTATTTAGTAGGCCTGTCATTTGATGCCATTCACGGTAGGAGAAATCGCATTTTTCTTTTTCTTTTTTAATGCTTGGTCAATTGATGCCATCAAGTAATCGTTATAGGTGACTAATATATTTCCTGTTTTTCTGGTTATTTAGGTTCTCACGTAACTTTTCCAGGTCGGACATGAAAGTTTGGTTTAATACCGAGATTTGGCAACCAATGTAAACCTACCTGCACCTTATTCGCAAGTCTTCCTGTGCCCATGTATATTTGTAATATATTTTAGAGACTTTTTTTTGGGGGGGTTGTTTCCAAATTGTTATCTATATCAAAGAGTCAATGAATTAGTATTACATTATCCCAAAAATGGGGTTATCATCAAAAAAAATTTATCAGGTACTGGAATATAATGTATTTTTAGCAATGCAATGTGCGCACCATTTTTAAAATAGTAGTAATATAATATTCAAATCATATTAAATGAAAATTCCTTAAAGTACAATTATTAAAGGAGCAGAGAAAGTGTATATAATAAAAACTTTTCAATGTGTAACTCTGTCCTTAGGCCTCAAATTTAATGGTCGGCATTGTCATGTTTCATCCACGGTTCCTTGTTGCCTTTATTCTCTCAAATTATCTTGTATGCCTTTTGGCAACTGCCGCTCGCAATGGTGGCTTTACCTTTGAGCTAATCCGCCAAGACTCTCTCAACACTCCTTTCTACAATGCTAACAAATACTATCCAAATGTCCCCCAATCACAAATATCTGCATACAAAGGCCATCATCTCATGAAGGTCTCAATCGGAACACCACCGGTAGACATCTATGGCATTGCCGATACAGGTAGTGACCTTGTGTGGACACAATGTGTACCATGTGATGGCTGCTACAATCAGACTAATCCCATGTTCGATCCTCAAAAGTCCTCCACATACAGTGACATTTCTTGTCAATCAGAACAATGTCATCTAATAGACACTGGCACTTGCTCTCCTCAAAATCTCTGCAGTTACTCTTATGGATATGGAAGTGGTTCCATAACCCAAGGTGTTATGACCAAAGAAAAAGTCACCATTACTTCCACCTCAGGGAAAACTGTTTCCTTTGACCTTGCTTTTGGTTGTGGACACAACAATACCGGGACTTTCAATGACCAAGAAATGGGAATCATTGGGTTAGGAGGTGGGTCTGTATCCCTTGTTTCACAATTAGGTTCCACCTTTGGTAGCAAGAGGTTTTCTCAATGCTTGTTGCCATTTGGTACAGATCCTAATATTGCAAGCAAGGTAAGTTTTGGCAATGGCAGTGAAGTTGTAGGTAGCGGTGTGGTTTCAACACCTTTAGTAGCCAAAGAAGATAAAACTCCCTATTTTGTGACATTAGAAGGAATTAGTGTTGGACAAACATATGTGCCTTTTAACTTTTCAGGTAAGGTTTCTAAGGGAAATATGTTTCTGGATTCAGGAACGCCACCTACGCTTTTGCCACAAAATTTTTATGAACGCTTGGTGGCAGAAGTGCAGAAGCAGATTCCAGTGGATGCCATTCAGGATGACCCTGATTTGGGGACACAGCTTTGCTATAGAACTGAAATTAATCTTCATGATAATGCACCAATATTGACTGTCCATTTTGAGGGTGCTGATGTGCTATTAACGCCTAGACATACCTTAATTCCACCTAAAGATGGGGTTTACTGCTTTGGAATGCAAAGTTTTGGCAATATAGATATTGGAATATATGGAAACTTTGCTCAAGCAAATTACTTGATTGGGTTTGACAGGGAAACAATGAGGGTCTCCTTTAAGTTGACTGATTGCAGCAAACAATAGAGTTTGCCACTATCATGTAAAATAGTCGATCAATAAAAGAAATACAACTATTTTTTTTCTTTTTTCTTTTTTTAATTGTATATCTATACTATTATTTAAGGGGGCTTTTCATGTTTGGATTCCTCATTTTTTTAGTTCAAAAATGTCCCTACACTCCTATGCAACTCTAACTCCTACTAAAATATTGCCTAAAAAATAGGACCACTCTCCTAGTAATTTTCAAATTGATTTATTCACTTATAAATTAGATTTTCAAAATAAAAATTATATATATATATATATATATAAAATAAAATAAAACACTTTTTTTTTCTACAAAATCGGACCACTAAAAAAAAAAATCCTCATTGCATACGCGAAGCGCGTATGATGAGGCTAGTTTTTTTTTAATTGTATATCTCAATTGAAACTTGATGTCCAGGTTCAAATCTCTCATTTCCTAACTATCAAATTATAAATAAATAAATCTCCTTTTTTATATAAAAAAAATATGATAATAAATTAATAACAATATCAAATATTTCATTAATGAGCAACAATCAAACAAGACGCAGAAAGCAAGAATAAAAGAGCAATAAATCTGTATATCATTACTCAAGATTAGTATTCTTTAATTATTAGGCTCCAAGAGAAATTCATTCTACTCCTAATTACACGCTGTGCACAATTATATATATATATATATATATATACCACAATATCAAAATGGAAAGAAAAAAAGAAAATTCATTTACATTTTCTTTTTATATCCTCTATCCTTGCAAAATTTCTAAAAAATTAAAGATGAATAACTGTGTCATTAATAAATTGTTTAAATTGCAAATTTTATAGTTTAAAATTATACATGAAATATAAGTTTATAGATTATATAGCAAATAATATGTTATTAGCATAAAATTTAACATGTTTTTTTTTAAAGAGTTTCAACTTATGGCGTTCGCTCCTGATAATACCTCTTTATTATCAGACCAAGACACCAATCAGTTTTTGGTGTAGGCGGGGATTGAACCCTAGATCTCTTCTTCAATAATCAGAGACCTTACCAGTTGAGCTAACGGGAACCCACTAAAATTTGACATGTTTATTAAGAGTTTAAAGAAAATACAATTTAACGGTTAGATTTTTAAAAAGACAAAATTTAGCTACAAAATTAGTTGTAATCTAAGAATACAAAATTGGTTGTAGCCTAAGGCCACAACCTTACTCAATATTTTTAACATTAATACATATTTTGAGATTCTAACTGTTGGATTACATGTTTTTTACGCTCTTAATACATATGTCAAATTTTGTGACAATCGGATATTATTAACTATATAATCTATAAAATTATATTTTATGCATGATTTTAAACTACAAAAACTTGCAATTCAAACAATTTATTGATGACATAATTATTAATCTTTAATTTTCTAGAAATTTTGCAAACATGGACGATATAAGAAGAAGATGTAATCCAATGGTGGATTTATCAAAATTCACATCTAATAAAAAGATATTAAGTAAGGTTGCTACAACTAATTTTGAAACTACACTTTGTCCTTTTCAAAATATGTAATAATGTTAATTTTTTTAAAGAAGATTATAGCCTTAGGCTACAACCAATTTTATAGCTAAACTTTATCCTTAGGGTAAATTACATATTTAGTCCCAGTCTTTTACATCATATTTTTATTTGGTTTCTAACTTTTCAATTGTGTCAATTTGGTTTCTAATATTTCAGTACTATGTGAATTTAGTCACTACCACTATTTATTGGATAAAAATTGCTAACGTGGCAAACGGCCAAAATAAAATAAATAAATAAAATTAGTTTCCATTGATGTGACAATAAACTAATTTTTTATTTTGGCCATCTAACTTTTCAATTATGTCAATTTGGTCCCTAACATTTCAGTACTATGTCAATTTAGTCACTACCATTATTTCTTGGATGAAAATTGCTAACGTGGCAAACAACCAAAATAAAAAAATTAGTTTCCATTGATATGACAATAAACTAATTTTTTTATGTCACGTCAGCAATTTTCATCTAGGAGATAACGATAGAAACTAAATTGACACAACACTGAAAGGTTAGGGACCGAATTTACACAATTGAAAGGTTAAAGACCAAATTGAAATATTTTGTTTTTGAGAATGAGACCAAAATGAAATATGATGTAAAGGATAGAGGTCAAATACGTAGTTAACCCTAACATTTATTTATAACATTTTGAGCATCATTAAATATGTTAGAAGTTGACAATTATTGTCCCAAACAAACTTTCTCAAAACCCAATTTTTTCTCCTTAATATCCAAAATATTGAAAATTATATAAAATTAATAAATCGAAAAAAAGAAAAAATAAATGATAAACAAACATTTTCAAGACCTAAAGTCCATCAAAAGTGTAAACATAAAAAAATGAGATAATTTATAAAAAAAAAATGCTTTTTGGAAATGGAAAATGATTCATTTCTCAAAAAAAGATAATGTAAATAAAAAAAGGAGTAAAATCCAATCTTTCTCTCCCTAATATCCAAAAGGACATGGCTTTGCTACAAACTTGGTTGCAAGCAATGACTATAACTTCACTCAACTATTGGATAATATTTTCTTCTTATATCCTACATTTTGGAAAAAAATTCAAAAAATCACAAATCAATAACTATATCATCAATCAAATGTTTAAATTTTAAATTTTTGTAGTCCAAAATTATGCATGAAAACAAGTTTAAAGATCGAATGGTAAATAATATCTAATTAACAAAAAATTTGACATGCATATTAAGAGCAGAAAGACTATACAATCAAACAATTAGATTTTCAAAATATGTAATTATGTTAAATTTCTTTTAATGAAAGTAGTAGTCATTGGCTACAACTAAATTTGCAACTAAACTTTGTCCTATCCAAAATACAAAAAACTATCTAATCAATTTAAATTCAAATAAAAAATGAAATAAATAATTTCAAAACCCGTCCCTAATAAAACCATGATTCAAATACAAAAAGAAAATTAAAATAAGGCCAAATATATTCCAAAACTTTCTCACCCAAATATCAAAAACACAAAATGTATTTGTACACTAAAGAAATACACAAAATAAAAAAGTTCAATTGAGTTGGAGCTGCATGTGACTAAAGCCATAAGACCAAACTGTAGCCTATAGGCTATAGGTAACAATATTAGGAATATTAGGTTATATATCCTTGTATTGTATAATTTCATTCTTCTACAATTAATTCTTTAGCTAATAATTTGGATTGATATTAAACAATCTGGATCTAAAATTTTCAAGTGGATTCTAATTAACTCAATTAGTAAAGTTTTTAATGATTAAATAAGATATTTAAGGTTCAATCACCGCCTACACCAATAACCAATTGGTGTCTTGATCTGATAATAAAGAGCTATTATCAAGAGTGCACAACATAAGTTGAAACTCTCTATATATAAAAAAAAAAAAAAATTAAAAATTAAAAAAAAAATCTAAAATTTCAAACCTATATATAATGAAAGAGTTTTTCTGAATTTGAAGCAAAACGGAAGTTGACTGAATTCATTGAATTCGGTCAGAGTTGTCGACCAAAAACAAACCACTATAATAGGAAGCAATTTTCCAATTTGTTCCCCTTTTTCTTTCTTCTTTATAAAATTAAAAAAAAATAAATAATAAAATAAAAACCAAACCCGGATAAGATTTGTATTGTCCTACTTTTTTTTTTAGTTGAGAAAGGTATTGTGCTACTTAATTTGGAGGGGGGAAAAAAACTCTATCTTTATATTATAAAAAATAGCAAATCTTGGTAGATATGAATTTCAGTATTTTGCAGTTTTTAGTAGGTCATTTGATGCCATTCATGCTTGGAGAAAATGAATGTCTTATATTTATGACGGCATCATCAAATTTATTAGGTATAAATATAATACATTGTATTTGTCAATTAAGAATTTAAAGATAATAATATAATATAATATTGAAACAATTAAATCGAAATTTTGGAGGGTTGAGAAAGTGTATATAAAACTTTCCAATACGTGATTCTCCCCCAAAACCTTGAATTCAGTGGCAAGCAGTGTCATGTTTCATCCATACTTCCTTGTTGCCTCTATTCTCTCAAATTATTTTATAGGCCTCTTGGCAACAACTGCTAGCAATAATGGTGGGTTTACGGTTGAGCTAATCCACCCGGACTCTCCCAAATCTCCCTTCTACAATGCTAACAAAACTTTTACAGGCCGTCTAAACAAATACTATCCAAATGCCCTTCAATCACAAGTAACAGCTCTCAACGCTCAGCATCTTATGAAGGTCTCAATTGGAACTCCACCGGTAGACATCTATGGCATCGTTGATACGGGTAGCGACATTGTGTGGACACAATGTGTACCATGTGATGGCTGCTACAAACAGATTAATCCCATGTTCGATCCTCAAAAGTCCTCCACATATAGTGATATTTCTTGTCAGTCAGAACAATGTCATCTTATAGACTCTGCCACTTGTTCTCCTCAAAATCTTTGCAGTTACACATATTTATATGCAGATGCTTCCATAGCCCAAGGTGTTTTGGCCAAAGAAAAAGTCACCATGATTTCTACCTCAGGGCAAACAGTTTCCCTAGACATTGCTTTTGGGTGTGGACACAACGATACCGGGACTTTCAATGACCATGAAATGGGACTCATTGGCTTAGGAGGAGGGTCTGTGTCCTTTGTTTCACAAATAGGTTCCATCTTTGGTAGCAACAGATTTTCTCAATGCTTGTTGCCATATGATACTGATCCTAATATTGCAAGCAAGATAAGTTTTGGCAATGGCAGTGAAGTTGTGGGTGATGGTGTGGTTTCAACACCTTTAGTAGCCAAAGAAGATAAGACCCCCTATTTTGTCACACTAGAAGGAATTAGTGTTGGAGACACATATGTGCCATTTAACTCTTCACGTAAGCTTTCTAAGGGCAACGTTTTACTGGATTCAGGAACACCACCAACGATTGTGCCATTCGATTTTTATGACCCATTGGCAGTGGAAGTGCAGAGGCAAATTGCAATGGACCCCATTAAGGGTGATCCTGATGTGGGGACACAGCTTTGCTATAGAACTAAAACTAATCTTGACGGACCAATTCTGACCGTCCATTTTGAGGGTGCGAATGTGCAGTTAATGCCTTTACATACCTTCGTTCCACTTAAAGATGGGGTTTACTGCTTTGCCATGCAAGAATCTGACGGTGATGTTGGCATATATGGCAACTATGCTCAAGCAAATTTCCTGATTGGGTTTGACAGAGAAACAATGAAGGTCTCCTTCAAGCCGACTGATTGTACCAAACAGTAGAATTTTCCAGTTTCATGTAACAGTATGTCAATTAAGATTTAAGAAGTATGACCTGGTTATTCTTCTTTATACTTTATATATCTTAATCTTACTAGTGGTGCAATTCATGGGAAAGTTTCCATATAATATAATTTTCAAACTTTGTATTTTCTTTGGTATTTTGATTAATTGAAATTCTGAATTAATGTGTAGATATATATTTTGATTAATTGAAATTCTGAATTAATGTTTATGTGTGTGTGTGTGTGTATATATATAATTGTTTCTTTTCTATGTTCAATATTTTTATAAAAATATTATATTTTATTTTAATACTCATTTATGTGAATTGAGAAAATCAATTTTATCCCTTAATGACAAACACATTCTTTACTAAATTTGAAATTCAAATATAAATTAGAATTTGAATAGCTGCTATCAATGGTTTCAGTTAGGAAAAATTTTCAACATTAACATGATGTTTAATTCCAATGTTATTAATTCCATTTTGGACCTAGTTTCAATTTGTCTACTAGAACGAAATATTTCGGTACCAATCTATTTTGACGAACCGTTTTTAAATGTTTCGGGATTCCTAAAAAAAGCATATATATATATATATATATATATAACATGAAAGTAAGTGTTGCTATCATATAAAATAATGAATTTGATTTAATTTGTCTAAAAAAATTAAATAAAGTGGGATTAAAAAAATTATTATAATTTTTCTACAAATAAAATTCACATTTTGGATAATTGTAAAAAATACAATAAATGTGAAGGTTGAAGCACTTATTGCATGGACAAAAGTTATTAATATTTTAATTATTATATAGATCTTAAATAAAATTCACAAATGCTATGTCCACAATATTTTTACAATAATTTATCAATAAATCCTACGTGACAAGTTATTACAGGTGGATATAGGTGGGCAAAAAAATAATTTTAGTAGTAGGTTCAAATTAAAACTAGTAACAACTTTCAACCTATAATTTAATGTGAAAATATTGTAAACATAACACTTTTCTTAATGATAATACCTCTTTTTTTAAGTATAAAATTATAAATAAACATTAATATATATTAATAATATTAGATTCTCAAAATAATAATAATAATAATAACAACAACAACACCTAGTCTGAATTCGGCCGAAATTGATTAGAACTTGTTGGAATGGCCAAAACTTACCAAAACTGGTTGGAATTTGACCCAAGGTGGAACGGGTGGTATTACCATATCGAATTGCAAGCTGGTACGAGATATTCCAGCCGGAATGGCCGGAACGGAACAAATTAATAATATTGTTTAATACCATCATTGCCATCAATTTCATTTTTATTGCAATATATATATATATACACACACACACACACATACATATACTTTCCATTATAAATATTTGGATAAATTGCAAATTACACCTCTAAAGTTTATGGCTGTTCAGATTTTACACTCTGAAGTTTTAAAATTTTGATTTTACCCCCTGAAATTTAGGATGTTTGGATTTTACACCATAACATTTTAGAATTTAGATTATGCTCTCTAAAGTTTGGGGGTGTTTGAATTTTACACCTTAAAGTTTTAGAATTTATTAGTGTAAAATCCAAACACCCCAAACTTCAAGGGGTAAAATCCAAATTCTAAAACTTATCTAAATACTCCCAAACTTTAGGAGGTAAAATCTAAATTCTGAATCATTAGGATGTAAAATCCAAACATCCCAAACTTTAAGGGGTAAAATTCAAATCTGAAACTTTGAAGTGTAAAATCTAAATACACTCAAACTTTAAAGGTGTAATTTGCAATTTACCCCAAATGTTTTACTTTCAAACGTTTTTATTTGAATATTTAATATGGTAACGTTAATAGATGGAAAGTTTTCAGCAACTTAAGTGTACATCTATTTTTTAAATTACTTAAATAAATTTCACAAACTTATCTGAGGTTTGTGATAATACCAATTAGGTCCAAAATATTTTAAAACTCACCAATTTGGTCCTCAAAAGACAACTTTGTCCCTATCTTTTTATTCTCTCTTCTTTCTCTCTCTTCTCTTCTGTCTCTTTCCCTTCTCTCAAAACTCTCTCTAACTAGCAAAACTCATAAGCTTGGTCATTGACATAAGCATTCAACAACACTTGGATTCATAGCCACCTAAGATCATTTTCTTCGCTATTTTTCTCAGATTGAAAACAACATCATCGGATTAGCTAGGGAAATCCTCTGATTCGGTTTATTCTGACTTGGACTCGACGGTTTTGGATTCGTCAAGAAGAATCCGAAATTCCTCTTCCAAATACGACATTGCTCGCCGTTGAAGAAGACAAAGAAAATGGGTTTTTAAAATGGGTATTTTCTTATTTGGGTTTAGAGAGAGAGTTGTGAGAAAGAAACTCAGATCAGAGAAGAGGAGAGGAACGAGTCAGAGGAGAGAGAAAGAAGAGCAAATAAAATTAAAGACAAAATTGTCTTTTAAGGACCAAATTGGTGGGTTTTAAAATATTTTGGACCTAGTTGGTATTATCACAAATCTCAAGGTAGGTTTGTGAAGTTTATCTAGTAAGTTACCATATATACAAGTATTTACTATTTGGTTTAATGGAAAGTCAAAATAGTTGGCAATATTTCAAATGTATATTCTGAAGCTTTCTAAATGGATTTGTAATCAAGATTTGCCACATTAGAGCATCCACAGTGGGACATGGATATGCCAAATGTCCACAAAATTTAAGCATTAAGCAACAATTAGACCCAGCAGCTGGAATGCCAAAAGTGGGAAAGTGTAAATTTTTTTGGCATAGTGCTACCGTGCCATCTTACATGTAAGATGGCACTGTAGCACTATGCCAAAAATAATATTAATATTTTATTCCACTTTTTTCTCTCTTATCTCTCATCTCTCTCTCTGTCTTTCTGTGTCTCACACTTTCCTCTCATTCTCCCTCTTCTCTCTGTCACACCTTCGGTCCGTCTCCGATGTAAGGTCCAAAAACCAGACGTCGTCGATTTTGGTGCGTCGCCGCCATTGAGTCCGTGCAGATCGCCGGTGCTCGGAGTGACAGAGCCGATCTTTCCATGACACGTTGAACGCAATGAACATGAGTTTGTAGGCGCTGGGAATGACCTGAAACATAAGAGCTCCTCTTGCTCTCCCCGAAATTCAAAATCTCACCCCGATTCAGGCTTCATCGTCGAAATTGAATTGTTCCCATTCTTCACAACAGGCTAAGCAGTCGGCTCCGGTGACCCAAATCGGGCTGGTATTGAAAAAAGCCTGACCGGGGAGAGCACCGCCATTAATGAAACTCTGAGTCATGGACACCAAAAAGAACCATTCAGTGTCATTGACCTCTTCGTTAATAGCATCATCAGTAGCCGAGGTTGCCGACCCAGAAATCAAAGAATTGAGATCTCTGTGGTTTTTTTGATCAGTGATGATGGGTTTGTTGGGTTGATGGGTTTGATCGGTGCTGTGGTTGTTGATGGGTTGATGGGTTTGGGATCGGTGATGGGTTGATGGTTGTTCGTGGTGGTGCCGTGGTGGTGGAAGCAGTTGGTGATTTGGGATTGTTTTTATTTGGGTTTTGGATATATTATTTTATTATGTAAATATATTATTTTAATGAATAGAATAGGAAAATAAAAGTTTGGGATGCCGAATGTATTGTAAAATGGTATGGTATAATGATAAAGTGGCTTTTTAGAATGGTAAAATAGAATAGAATTGGGATTTTAGGATGCTGATGCTCTTATGGGCTATTGTTTGTCTATTGATTTCAATAGCTTTGTGACCCATTTAAACGTTTTCCTAAGTATTGATTATTTGGCTAAAGACAAGATGCTGGCGCTTGTCCAGCTATTATATAGATAGAAAGAAATAAAGTTTTGGCGATCACTCTTTTTGGCTCATCAAGCTATAGACTTTCAAAAATAATTTTTTTATTGTTCTAAACACTCATTGCCTGCTTCTTCTTACTCTTAACAAAATATTTTATTTTCTACTCTATTTTCTAGGAAAAGAAAGTGTTATAGAGAGCTTATATCTTACAAGCAATACAGACTCGCAAGGATAATTACCAAGATGGCTGGACTGTTGTATCCTGGGAACAACATGAAAAAATTATCTGTTTACTACATCAAATAAGTCTGTAGACAACACGATTTGTCTCAAAATAGTGACTTAATCCATACCTCATCCCTGTCACCTCTTTTGGTAATTATTTATTTACTACATCAAATAAGTCCATAGACGGCACGATTTATCTCAAGGTAGTGACTTGATCCATACCTCATCCCCATCACCTCTTTTGGTAATATTATTTTTGTGTAAATTTCAAGGAAAAGTCAGGTAATATCTCTCCTTTGTTTCCAACATTTTACAAATATAAAATTTGATACTTATAATAGTTACTAATGAGTAATGGCTATTATTATATATGGAACTTATTTTTTTAGGGGAATATATGAAACTAAATATTTTATCATTATGCATTTATTATAATTGTATTTATATGTTAAAATATATAAATATCATTAACGAAAAATATGATATATCAAGATTCTAATGGATGTCCTCTCAAAAAAAAAAAAGATTCTAATGAATGGTTTAAATATAAAATGAAATTTAAATTCAAATAAAATATACTAACCTCATCACACGTGCGATGAGGCTTTTATTATTATTATTATTTTGAGTTTAATATAATTTTTCAATTTGAATTTATCTATTGTTAGTGAGGTTACACAGTAATGAATTTTTAAGAAACTAAAATTTAGAATTTAAAAATAAGTAAACTGCTAAATTTAGTGTGTGCTAGTTTTTAGGAAAAAAAAATGTATTAAACGTGCTTGAAATACATTCAAATAAAGAGTGTGCTACTTTTTAGGAAAAAAAAGTTTATCTAGTAGTTTTTTTTTTTTGTTGAATTTTTTGAATTACAATTTTAACCCTTTTTTTTTTTTAATAAAGATTATCTAATCAGATTAGGGGTATTTTTGACATTTTTTGAAGTCATAACTAATTTTCTAAATCCTTTTAATATATAGAGATATTAAAATAATAACACATGAAATTATAAAACCTTAAAAACTTATGCGACAAAATATGATGAGTTCAACCAAAAGTTAAACATTTTTAGAGAATTTTATACAATATTCACCGTTATTTATTTTGGTAAGATACCTCAAATAAATAAATTTCATAGATGCAAATAAATAACTTGGTGTATATATATAGTTTACCATAGATTACTTTTTGTTTTGCTAGAATTATTTATGTAATCACATATTCACATTTGGATAGTAATAACATCATATATGCCATTAATAACATTTGCCACAAGCAGAAGGGTTACAGTTCTTCCTTGCAGATGCAGTACACAGGTGCGTAGAATCACAATTAAGAATTATTTCCTGAACACCAATGTCACGGACAAACAACACTAAAGCCTCCATGGCTTTAGCAAAGGTCCCAAAGGAGAATAGATCTTTTTGCTTTACACAGCCACCACTCTGTGGTGATCACCTCTAGGCTCTAACCACAACTCCAATCTGATGATGCCGAAAAAATCACCAATGAATCACACGTTGCTCACACGCTCAAAAAGTCACCTGCACAGCAAAAAGAGAAAACCTGCAAAGAGCACCGATGTGGTGCCAGCCAAATACCCTCCAAATGTCAAGTTAAAATCTTTTACAACTCCAGAGTGCTAGAGAGGGTCGATTATGCGTACCTCGATTTGTGAGGGTAATGGGGCTTTTATAGTGGTCGAAGATTGACCTCTCTTCCTTGAAGCGAAAGTCTTTTCCTTATAGAAGTCTCCTTTAACAATCCCAAACGTGATGAACAAGACTTTTCCTTATGGAGAAGATTTCCATTAATGTGCATATCTTCTAGAATCCTCTTTGCCTTAGAATTCCATTTATACTAGGATTTTGGGATGTCCAAGCGTGGGCCGCAAGAGTTCCTAGGCTAGGGCTCCTTAAAGATAATTGATTTGGACACTGCATAGGTGTTAGACCCGTCGGTGTGGAGACCGTCCTCATGGGATCCGTCTGGTAAGGGCGATCAAAGTGGATCCGTCATACGAGCCATCAGGTGCATAATTTCTCCTCTTTAGTTGCCCCCTTCACCCCATGGGTCCGTCATGACTGAGCACAAGGGCCCATGGGGTGACAATTCAAGAATGGGATGACGGTTTTTAAAAATCGATGCATCGTACTTGCAGCATAACAGGTTGTCAGAAACGCATTTATTACTCATTGACGCGTGTCGCCCTTCTACTGGCTTTTGTCTCGGATCGAAACGTCGCTTAGGCTTCCATGCACTTCTTCTATAAATATCACTCCCTTCCCCTCTCATTTCTCTACATTTTGAAGAATCATCTTGTCAGAGCACGACCGTCGTATCTATCAGAGACTAGTCTGTCCAGTTCCTGCAACCGTTGTACACGCCTTCATCCGTCCACTCCTTAGCTTGGTAAGTCATTTCTCCCCATCTGTATTTCATTCCTTATTTAAGTTCTGTTACTTTTTTATTCTACATTAGACCTTTCTTTTCCCCTGTCACCTGTTCCAACACCCGTCAGAGTCTTAGGTTTTGTCATTACCTGTAGGTAATGTCTAGTGCGTCAAGTAATTAGTCAGTCGTCTGTGATAGGGCAGACTACGAAGAGGTATACCGTCAGGTCACAAAGACCAAGACGATCTGAGCGAGGAGAGGAGTCCGTCTACATCTTCCCCATCCTCAACAAATGAGGATATGAAGATTGTAGAGCCAGAGGAGGGTTCTGATGAAGGTGAAGACCAAAGAATTAAATCCATCGTGGGTGCTGATGGACTTAGGCAGTTCATCATGCTACCAGAGTGAACGGTAAACGCTTTCATGTCCACCATCAAGGAGCCACACTTCAACACCCTTAGGGCACACTACCAAATCCCAGACTACATCCCCATCCGTCTACCTTATAAGTCAGAAAGGTGTTATTATGAAGGGGTAGACAGTGTTGGAGTGTACGAGCAGGTGCTCAAGGCAGGCCTTAGGTTTCCTATGAACTCCCTGCACTGTGAACCCCTCAAGTATCTGGGTTTGTCCGTCAGCCAGATTTCTCCGAATGCCTAGAGGGTTTTCATCACAATGGAGGTTCTGTACGGAGCCATATCGAATGGTAAACGAAGGCTGATGGTGCGGAATTCCTACATTTTTACCGTCCAAACGAGATAGACAAGTCAAGGGGAATGTATAGTTTTGTCCCTAAGAGTCCCGTCTTGAAGGTGATTTATGAAACCCCAAACTCAAACAGGGACTAGAAAAGCCGTTACTTCTTTCTAGAAGGAGACGGTTGGATGTGTCATCCAAGGGATACGAAGCATATGCCCGTCGACACGACTTGGGGCATAATAGACAAGTCTAGTACACCCCCGTCACATAACATATGAAGGTCTTCAGTGATTTTTTAGCTTTTTTTTTTTTTGAAATTCCTGAGCTTCTGACGTCCATCTATTTCCATTTTTTTTTTTTTTTTTTAGTCCGACGGTGCCCACAGGTAGATCTTGAAGAGTTTAGTTTTTTGGAAAAAAATTTTAAAATGACCACGTCGGAGGAAAGAACTTGGGCAAAGCTTATCACACTTGATACCATACATTGGTATTGTGACGGATCGGAGCCTTCACCTATAGCAAAAAAATATGACGCCCGAGTTCATCAACGTAAGTCCGTGACCCAAATTCCAATAACTTCCTCCGTCTACCTTTTTATTATTGTTTTATTTTTTACAACTAATTCCATCCGTCCACCTTTACAGAGATGGATGATGCTAAGAGGAGGGCTCTGATTAGAGCAAATGCTGCCAAGAAAGCCTTCGTCGAAGCAGATCCCAAGGGAACGGGTTCAAGCCAGCCGTCAAGGAGGAAGATGGTGTCCAAAGGAGACCGTCCTCAAAAGAAGCCTAAGGTTCCTTTGGAGCCCGTCTTAGGGCTTATGGCGAGGGGTACAAAAGCCGTTACTCCAGTAAAGCACGGGGCCGGAAAAAGCTTTATGAAGGGCCCGTCCACCCAGCCAAAGAAGCCACCTGTCCTTCTTCGTGAAGACCCCAAACATGCTTTCGAGAAACTCACATCCGTCATATCCCAAGATGATTATAAGGACTTGCGTAACCACCCCATTGAAGCAATGGGGGAGACGAGTACTGCAAGAGGACGGAGGAGATGACAAAGGTTTTGGAAGATAAGGAGAAGGAGATCCGTCAGGCGAAAGAGGCTGTGGTGCGTGAGTATCATGACTCCGACGCCCTTTTATCAGAGCTTGAGTCCTCCTATAATGATGGTTTCGACGACGCCCTTCGTCAAGTGAAGGCCTTGTATCCAGACCTTGACGTGTCCTCCGTCAACATTAACGTTCCCGAGCAAACTTCCGTCCAGCCTGCCAGATCTGATGATGCCAACGAGCTTTTTTGCGACGAAGCACCTGTCAACGGAGCCCAAGTAGATAGGACCGTCGCTGAGATCGATCCAACAGATGTAGAGGTCCGTCATCATGAGGAAAAAGGAGCCCTAACCGCTGATTAAAATTACTTCGTTACTTGTTATTTCTTCTTCCTTTTTTTTCTTTTTATTTTATTTTATTTTATGTAAAGATATTTTAAGAACAATGCTCCGTCATATTGATTTGTTTAACATTTTGTTTATGGAACGTAATTCGTCCACTTCATTCAAAAACGAATTTGTATCCGTCTATTATTTGTGATTGTCATATTTATGATTGAGGTCGTCTACTTTTGAACATAAATTCCATTTGTTGATGAACTTAGAATTATTTTACTGAGATTGGTCCATCCAATACTTTGGACACAACTTATGCCCGTCCACTTTTGGACGGACCCTTTCAATCCGTTGAGAGGGTCATTGGTTTCATGTAGTTAGACTGCGTCCGTCCTTTTTTAGACTTTGGATTTTCAACCTCTTTGGATGATTTGACAATTTTTAGACCGTAGGTTATGTCCTTCTTGTGGATGTAAGTTTTATCCGTCCTCTTTGGGACTATAGATCTTCATCCTCTTGGGATGATCCGTTCATCTTGTGGATGTAGGTTTTATCCGTCCTTTTTGAAACTTGGAATTTTCGTCCACTTTGGATGATTCGTCCATCTTGTGGATGTAGGTTATATCCGTCCTCTTTGGGACTTTTAATTTTCATCCACTTGGGATGATTCGCCCATCTCGTAGGTTATATCCGTCCTCTTTGGGACTTCAAAATTTTTACCCACTTAGGATGATTCGTCCATCTCGTGTACGTAGGTTATATCCGTCCTCTTTCAGACTTAGGATTTTCATCCTCTTGGTATGATTCGTCCATCTTGTCGACATAAGTTATATCCGTCCACTTTTGGACCTAGAAAAAACATAGTCGTTTTTAAATAATTCTCTTATTAATTAAACAAGAAAATCATGTATTTGTAGAAAAGAACCTGCCCCCTTGGGCTTAAAAAGGCACTTGTAGAAAGAATTGTTCGAAAATAAAAAACTAGCAATAGTAAAAACTAAACAATCTAGGAAATCGTAGAGTGTTGATGCTCTTCATATCGTTTTTACTGGTAGTATTTATGTAGGTGCTCCGTGTTCCATGGGTGCTGTAGCCTTACTCCGTCCATAGTTTCAAGGTGGTAGGTCCCCTTCCTCTGCCATGATGCGATCCTGTAGGGTCCTTCCCAGTTAGGGCCGAGCTTTCCTTGTGAAGGATCTCTAGCAGCGCCCATTACCTTTCGTAGAACAAGATCTCCAATCTGGAAGTCCCTATACCTGACATTGGTGCTGTAGTGTTTCGCCATGAGATTCTGGTACCGTGCCAACCTCTGCTCTGCTGTTGCCTGGACCTTGTCCACTAGGTCTAGCTGAAGGCGTAAAGCTTCTTTGTTTTTGTCCTCATCGTAGCTCTCCACTCGATAGCTTGTGAGCCCTATTTCTACTAGGATGACAGTGTCACTTCCATAAGCTAGTCGGAATGGCATTTCTCCCGTGGGTGTTCTTACTGTAGTACGATATGCCCATAGGACGCTTGGTAGTTCGTCAAGTTAGATGCCCTTTGCCCCCTCGAGCCGGGTCTTGATAATCTTAAGCAAGGACTGATTCGTGACCTCGACTTGCCCATTGGCTTGTGGATGTGCTGGCAAAGAGTAGTGATTTTTAATGCCTAGCTCCAAACAAAAGTCCCTGAATGCACCATTGTTGAATTGCTTTCCGTTGTCAGAGACGAGCATTCGTGGTATCCCGTACCTGTAGGTGATATTCCTCCATACAAAACTGCGGACATTCTTCTCCGTGATAGTAGCCAAGGCTTTTGCTTCCACCCACTTAGTGAAGTAGTCTATCCCAACTACTAGAAATTTCAACTGTCTTACCACTGTCGGGAAGGGGCCCATGATGTCCAGTCCCTATTGGGCGAACGGCCAAGGGGCCGTCATTGTAGTTAGCTCCTCGGATGGTTGCCTTATGAAATTACTAAACCTTTGGCACTTGTCGCAGGTCTTGACATAAGCCTGTGCGTCCTTCAACATTATGGGCCAATAGTACCCTACCCGAATCAGCTTATGTGCCAAGGACTGTGCGCCCGAATGGTTTCCACAAATACCTTCGTGAACTTCTCTCATCATGTAGTCTGCTTCATTGCTGGTTAAACACCTTAAGTACTGACAAGAGAATCCTCTCTTGTATAAGATATCTCTGATCAGCACAAATCTTGAGGCTCAGATTTTCTATTTCCTAACAACGTCTTTGCCGTCTGGAAGTGTACCGAATTTCAGGTATGCTATTAGCGGTGTGGTCTAATTGTTTTCAGAATTTACTTCCTACACATTTGTTCTGTTATCAATAAGCAGGGAGAGTTGGACAAACGATAATACCTGTTCGAGGACATGTATTAACTCTGTAGAGGCTGCCTTTGCTAGACGATCGACACATTCATTCTCCTCCCTTGGGATTTGAATGAATTGGACTTCAAGGCAGCCGATCCGATTCTTCACTTCTTCGAGGTACTTCTTCATTCTTTCATTTTTACACTCGTAGACGCCGTTAATTTAACTCGTTATCACCTGGGAATCGCAATGTACGACCATGTTCTCAGCACCTGCTGCCTTTGCGAGGTCTAATCCTGCCACTAAGGCTTCATATTCAGCCTCGTTGTTGGTCGTGGGGAAGTTCAGTTGGATCATGCATTCGATTTTGACTCTGTCCGGAGTTTGGATTACCACACCGGCACCTCCGGCTTATCTATTTGAAGATCTGTCCGTGTAGATACTCCATTGTCCGAGGACTTCTGCACCCTTGCCTTCCAATTGAGTATATTTAGCGATGAAATCTGCTACAACTTGCCCTTTTATTGTAATTCGCGGGCGGTATTGTATATCAAATTCGCTTAGCTCATGGCTCTTTTTAGTGGTTGATCGGTTAGGACTATGATGGTATGGGCTTGGAAGTATGGCTTAAGCTTTCGAGCTGCAGTTACCATCGCGTAGGCTAAATTCTCCATTTTAGGGTATCTTTCTTCTGCTCCTCGGAATGCCTTACTTATAAAATAGACGGGTCGTTGAAATCCGTCTTCCTGTCTTACTAAGGCCACGCTGACTGCTGCTTTTGAAACTACTAAGTAGAGGTAGAGTTCTTCTCCTGGTTTGGACGGACTGAGCAGTGGTGGAGATGAGAGATATTTCTTCAAGTCTTCAAACGCCTTCTGGCACTCGTCCGTCCATTCGAACGATTTTTTCAGAGTGCGGAAGAATGGTAGACATTTGTCCGTCGCTTTAGAGACGAACCTGTTTAAGGCTGCAGTTTAAGCTTTGCACCTCTTTCACTATCTTCGGTGGCTCTAACTCCATTATGGCATGTACCTTATCTGAGTTGACCTCTATGCCTCTTTAGGATATCATAAAGCCTAGAAATTTTCCTGCCGTTACCCCAAATACGCACTTGCTCGGATTCAACTTCATGTTATACGACCGCAGGGTGTCGAACGTCTCTTGGAGGTCGTCTAGGTGGTCATTTTCTCGCAAGCTCTTTACTAACATGTCATCAACATAGACTTGCACGTTCCTCCCAATTTGGTGTGCGAACATTTTATTCATCAGCCTCTGGTAGGTTGCTCCTGCGTTCTTGAGCCCAAACGGCATTACCTTGTAACAAAAGATCCCTTGGCTGGTGACAAAGGAAGTTTTCTCTTGATCAGCATCCTTCATCTTGATTTGGTTATAGCCCGAAAAAGCATCCATGAAGCTCAGGAGCTCGTGTCTCGCCCTCAAGTCTACTAAAGTATCTATCTGGGGGAATGGGTAGCTATCTTTTGGGCACGCCTTGTTGAGGTCCGTGAAATCAACATACATTTTCCATTTCCCATTAGCTTTCTTGACCATTACGACGTTCGCCAGCCAGTCGGGGTAATATACTTCTCGAATAAAGCCTGCTTCCAGCAGCTTCCTTACCTCTTCTGCTATCGCTCTGTCCCTTTCTTATGTGAATACTCGCTTTTTCTGCCGGAAGGGTGTAGATGTAGGGCTTACGTTCAGACTATGAACTATGACCGAAGGATCAATTCTTGGCATCTCCTCGTGGCTCCATGAGAACACGTCTTGATTCATCCTCAAGAAAGCTGCGAGGGCTTGATACATCGGCTAGTTGGCCAATGTCCCCATCTTAGTCGTCCATTCGGGCCTTGATTCATCAAGGATTACCTCTTCCAATTCTTTGAACGGCTCCGCTGTTGCCCATTGCTCTTCTATACACATGGTTTGCTAGTGATCTTCCATCTCTAGCATAGCAATATAGCATTCGCGTGCGGCCACTTGGTCTTCACGGAACTCGCCGGTCCCATATTCTGTAGGAAACTTAACCATTAGGTGGTATGTGGATGTTGTGGCTTTCCACGAGTTAAGGGTGGGTCATCTGAGGATAGCATTGTAGGCAGACGAACAATCAACCACAAAGAATGTCACATCCTTCGTGATTTGCTGAGGATAGTCGCCTACTATTACCGAAAGCGTGACCGCGCCTAATGGGAGTACTTTTGATCCTCTAAAGCCTACCAATGGGGAGTTCGTCGATATTAGTCTTTCTCTCTGTATTCTCATTTGCTAGAATGTTGTGTAATATAGGATATCTGCAGAGCTACCATTGTCAATCAACACCCGATGCACATTGTAGTCCCCCACGCATATGTTGACAATGAGTGCGTCGTCATGCGGATGATGAAGACGTCGTGCATCTTCATCCGAGAACCCAATGTTGGGGCTTTCCCTTCGTGCCATCTTTTGTACGGAGCCCGTCAGTTGGATGTTGTGGACAGTCCTAAGGTAGGTTTTTCGTGCCTTTTCGGAAGGGCCAGTAGTCGCGGTTCCCCCCACAATCATCTGTATGTCCCCCCAATGGGGGGTCTTTGATGCTCATTATCTCGTCAGGGGGCGTGCTCTTGGGGATTTGGATCCGTCTTCTCCTTACTGACGAACTTCTACAACTTTCCTTGTCTGATGAGGGCCTCAATCTGTTGCTTTAAGTCGTAGCAATCAGCCGTGTCATGACCGTGGTCACGGTGGAAACGGCAGTACTTGTCTCTAAATCGCTTACTTGGATCACTCTTGAGCTTTCCTGGAAATGTTAGAGCCCCCTCGTCCTTGATCTGCATCAGGACTTGGTCTATTGGGGCATTCAACGGGGTGAAGCTTGTAAACCTTCTTCCTAGGGGCTTAGGGCGCCTTTCGTCCCTTCTGTCTCCTGCTCTGGGTCTCTTCCGTTCTTGGTCCTGCTGTGTGTCTTCCTGTCGCTCTCTCTTTCTGGGTTTTTCGTCCCGGGCCAACAATGCGTCTTCCGCATTCATGTACTTGGTGGCCCTGTAGAGCACTTCCAACATGGTTTTCGGGTCGTTTTTGTATAGAGAGAACAAAAATTTACCCTTTCGCAACCCATTAGGCTACTACCAATATTTTATCGTCGGCTTCATCGATCGAAAGCGCTTCCTTATTGAAGCGGGTTATGTAGGATCTCAGTGTCTCGTCCTCTCGCTATCTGATGCTCATCAAGCACGCTGTGGACTTCTTGTACCTATGTCCCCCGATAAAGTGTGAAGTGAATTGGGCGCTTAGCTCCTTGAAAGTACTGATGGAATTTGGTGTCAACCGCCTGAACCAAATCCTCGCGGCTCCCTTCAGCGTGGTAGGGAACACCCTGCACATTATCTCATTCGCGACCCGTTGAAGGTGTATCAAGGTTTTGAACGTCTCCAGGTGGTCTAGAGGGTCTTTCACTCCATCAAAACTGTCGATCTGTGGCATTCGAAACTTATGTGGTAGGGGGAAGGAGTTGACAGCCGCAGTGAACGGCGAGTCTGTTCGATTAACCAAATTATCAAGGTCGCTAGATACTCGCCCCTTCAGGGTGTTCATCATGACCTCCATTTTTTCCTTCATCACCTGCATTTCCGCGATAATAGGAGGTGGAGCCACATCAATGAGGGATGGGAGGCTGATATTTTTCCACCCTGGCCTGCTTAGGGCGTTACTACCTTCAGGCCCCTCTCAATCTCCTCGCACGGCACTAGTACCTTCTTGTTCCCTCTGATTGTTTGGTGCCTCGTTTTTCTGGTGTAGCTGTTCTTCTAGGTCGCGATTTTGCTTGGTGAGGTGCTCCACAGCTGCGGCAAGGGTTTGTACTTGTCTCTCGAGGAGAGTCATGGGTAATTCCTCCTCTTGGATGTTATTGGTGGTTGCCATCGAGCGGGTTAGCACCATGTAACTCTTTTGTCCAGGAAGCGATAGTGCTGCTTTCGAATCACGAAAGAAACGCTACTTTCCCATAGACGGCGCCAACTGATGATGCCGAAAAAATCACCAATGAATCACACATTGCTCACACGCTCAAAAAGTCACCTGCACAGCAAAAAGAGAAAACCTGCAGAAAGCACTGGTGTGGTGCCAGCCAAATACCCTCCGAATGTCAAGTTAGAATCTTTTATAACTCCAGAGTGCTAGAGAGGGTCGATTATGCATACCTCGATTTGTAAGGGTATTAGGGCTCTTATAGTGGTCGAAGATTGACCTCTCTTCCTTGAAGCGAAAGTCTTTTCCTTATAGGAGTCTCCTTTAACAATCCCAAACGTGATGAACAAAACTTTTCCTTATGGAGTAGATCTCCATGAATGCGCATATCTTCTAGAATTCTCTTTGCCTTAGAATTCCATTTATACTAGGATTTTGGGATGTCCAAGCGTGGGCCGCAAGAGTTCCTAGGCTAGGGCTCCTTGAAGATAATTGATTTGGACACTGCATAGGTGTTAGACCCAACGGTGTGGAGACCGTCCTCCTGGGATCCGTCCGGTAAGGGTGATCTAAGTGGATCCATCATACGAGCCATTAGGTGTATAATTTCTCCTCTTCACATATTCACATTTGGATAGTAATAACATCATATATGCCATTAATAACATTTGCCACAAGCAGAAGGGTTACAGTTCTTCCTTGCAAATGCAGTACACAGGTGCATAGAATCACACTTAAGAATTATTTCCTGAACACCAATGTCACGGACAAACAACACTGAAGCCTCCATGGCTTTAGCAAAGGTCCCAGAGGAGAATAGATCTTTTTGCTTTACGCAGCCACCACTCTGTGGTGCTCACCTCTAGGCTCTAACCACAACTCCAATCTATGCTGCTCCTTGGTCACTGAAAATAGTTCCATCTACATTAACTTTGTACCACTTGGGCTTCTTGAAAATCACTTACCGATCTCGTAGCTCTTAAAACCAATCCAGTTTTCATCTTCTGAGATCCGCCATGCCTTGATTGTGTTTGTACATTGAAGTCCAAAAAAAAAAATATATATATATATGTATATATATATTAGAATATTGATTAATAAAATTGTAACGACACAACAAAAGCTTATATAGCAAAATATTATAAATTCAATCAAAATTCAAACTTCTTTGATTGTATACATACTTGCGCCTGCAAAACCACAAATTAAAAAAAAATTGAAATTTTATCTGCAGTCATTCAATTTATAACTTTGGAAATTTACTAACTAATATGAAATTGTCACCAAAAGCACTCACACTCTCCATCAAATCAAACCAAACCCAAAGCAATTTTTTTGTTGAGGTTAAGGAAGGAAAGAGCAATTTAAGATGAAGGAAATAATGATCGAAATAGAAAGATGATCATTAGATAAGAGGAGAGGAGGGTCTGTGTACTTTACTCAAATAGGTTCCACGTTGGTAGTGAGAGGGTTTTCTTAATGCTTGTTTCCATTTGGTACAGATCCCAATATTGCAAGCAAGATAAATTTTGGCAATGGCAGTGAAGTTGATTGAATTTGAAGCAAAACAAAAGTTGACTAAGTTATTAAATTCGGTCAAAGTTGTTGACCAAAAACAAGCCACATCATAATAGAAAGAGATTTGTCAACTCTCTTCCTTTTTCTTTTCTCTCTTCTTTTTTTTTTTTTTTTTTTTTCCTTTTTTTAACCCAGATTTGTATTGTCCTACCATTGGTGTTCGCACTATGGTGTAGTTTTGAATTATTTTTAGCACGGTACTTTGTCACGCGGTTTAACCAAAACCATAACTACACTGCACTTCATTTTTGCGGTCACATGTTCAATACAGTGTATAAAATGCAGTTTGAATGATTTCAAGTCAGTATATTTTTCAAATTTTGCGCTTTTCTTACCTAGCCCAAAACTGATTTTTCTCTTTGTTTTGGGAAATCAGTTTTGGGCTAAGTTTTAAACGGTTGAGCTAGTTTTTCTTTATTTTAGGCTGGCTTTCCTAATCAATACTTACTGGATTATTATTATTATTATTATTATTATTATTATTATTATTATTTTGAAAACTAGGGTTATTAAACTATTAATAATATATTTAATATTAAAAAAATAATTAATTAATACATATAAACGGTGCGGTGTGGTGCAATTTGTGTAGTTTTCTTATTATAAAACAACAAACTGCACTGCACCATGCGGTGCAGTTATGCCATTTTGCAAATGATTTTGGTGCAGTTTTTGCAGTTTGTGTGGTTTGATGAACATCACTAGTCCTACTTGATTGGAGAGGGAAAAAAAAATCTATCTTTATATTATAAAAAATAGCAAATCTTGGTGGGTATGAATTTTTGTATTTTAATTTTTTTTTTAGTAGGTGATTTGATGCCGTTCACGCTTCAAGAAATGATTGTATTATATTTTCCAAAAATGATGGTATCATCAAATTTATTAGGTATAATACTCCGGAACCCAAAAAAAAAAAAATTCACATCACAATTTGTAACAGAAACTTTTACACCAAGTTTGGAAGAAATTGTTTAGTCACTTGTTCCACATTGAAACGTCAAGTTTGGAAGAAATTCTTGTCTTGGCAATACTAATAATAAATGTTTTGGATTAATATTTTGAGTTGATTGGCTGATTTTTTTGTCACGGTTCCTGTTTGCAAGTTCTATAATTTGGGTTTAAATCTTCAAATGAACTTGATTCGGTCTCATATAAATTTTGGAAATAGGTAATTGCTATTTAGAATTACACTTCATCTATGGATAATTAATTTTAACTTTAATCTATTTGGCCAATTTTCGAAGAATTTAGATAATTCTGTACTCTAATGAAGAAAAATAGCCATGAAACAGTTAAGAATTTACTTCGCAATGAGCTTATAGTAGGCATACAAGCGAGAGACATGAGCTATTGATTTTAGCTTATTTGTAGTTAGAGCTCGAACTATTAACAATTTTGTCTTATGGGCTAGCCATGTTGTGAGTCATAGTCAACCACCTCTTGATGAGGTTTGGGTTCTTATTAGGAACTCACTGTATTTATCAATTAAGAATTTAAAGAAAATAATATTATATAGAGCAAGACTTAGGTACAGTACTTAGGTGTTGTTCCTTAAATTTTCTTTATAAGATTCTGTCATGTGAATTTTTTCTCATGGAAAGGGAGTGTATTTTTTAGTTAAATAGTCACATGACAGAATCTTAAAAAAGGACCATAAATAACAAAACCTAAATACTGTACCTAAGTTTTGCCCTATTATATAATATATTTTGAAATAATTATATGGAAATTGGAGGATAGAGAAACTGTATATAAAACTTTCCATCGCGTGTGACTCTCCCAAAACCTCAAATTCAATGGCAAGCAGTGTCATGTTTAATGGCCATTTGATGCCACTCACGCTTAGAGAAATGAATGTCTTATATCTTCCAAATATTATGGTATCATCAAATTTATTAGGTAAAATATACTGTATTTGTCAATTAAGAATTTAAAGATAATAATATGTTCTAATATTGATAAATTAAATGGAAATTGGAGGATAGAGAAAGTGTATATAAAACTTTCCATAGCGTGACTCTCTTCCAAAACCTCAAATTCAATGGCAAGCAGTGTTATGTTTCATCCATGCTTCCTTGTTGCCTCAATTCTCTCAAATTATTTTATAGGCCTTTTGGCTACAGCTGCTAGCAATGGTGGGTTTACCGTTGAGCTAATCCGCCCAGATTCTCCCAAATCTCCCTTCTACAATGCTAACAAAACTTTTACCGGCCGTCTAAACAAGTACTATCCAAATGCCCTTCAATCACGAGTAATAGCATACAAAGGTCAGCATCTCATGAAGGTCTCAATTGGAACTCCACTGGTAGACATCTATGGCATTGCTGATACAGGTAGTGACCTTGTGTAGACACAATGTGTACCATGTGATGGCTGCTACAATCAGATTAGTCCCATCTACGATCCTCTAAAGTCCTCCACATATAGTGACTTTTATTGTGAATCAGAACAATGTCGTCTTATAAACACTGGCACCTGTTCTCAAAATACTTGCACTTACACTTATGCATATGCAGACTCTTCCATAACCAGAGGTGTTTTAGCCCAAGAAAAAGTCACCATGACATCTAACTCAGGGCAAACAGTTCCCTAGACATTGCTCTCGGGTGTGGACACAACAATAGCGGGATTTTCAATGACCATGAAATGGGAATCATTGGGTTAGGAGGAGGGTCTGTGTCCTTTGTTTCACAAATAGGATCCACCTTTGGTAGCAAGAGGTTTTCCCATTGCTTGTTGCCATTTGGTACTGATCCTAGTATTGCAAGCAAGATAAGTTTTGGCAATGGCAGTGAAGTTGTGGGTGATGGTGTGGTTTCAACACCTATAGTATCCAAAGAATATAAGACCCCCTATTTTTTCACACTAGAAGGAATTAGTGTTGGAGACACATATGTGCCATTTAACTCTTTAGGTATGGTTTCTAAGGGCAACATGTTTTTGGATTCAAGAACACCACCAATGATTGTGCCACAAGATTTTTATGATTGATTGGCAGTGGAAGTGCAGAAGCAAATTGCAATGAATCCCATTAGGGATGACCCTGATTTGGGGACACATCTTTGCTATAGAACTAAATCTAATCTTGACGGACCAATATTGATTGTCCATTTTGAGGGTGCGAATGTGCAGTTAAAGCCTATGCATACCTTCATTTCACCTAAAGATGGGGTTTACTGCTTTGCAATGCAAGGTTCTAATGGTGGTGGTATATATGGCAACTTAGCTCAAGCTAATTTCTATTTTCTTAATTGGGTTTGACATGGAAACAATGATGCTCTCCTTCATGCCGACTGATTGCACCAAACAATAGAGTTTGCTATAGTTCAATGTAACACTACTATATCTTATACAATAAGAGATATAATAACGTAGTTATTCTTCTCTTGTAATATATCTTAATCTTAACATTTTTTTGCCTGAGAAGAATCTTAATATTAACCGGTAGTCACTACAAAACACGAGGGTATTGGGCCGCGTTTATAAAAACACGGCCTAAGACGGGCTAAAGCCACGTTTTAAATGCACGCGGCTTAAAAAGCACACCTGAGGCCGTGTTTTAAACATGCTGCCATAAAATGCATCTAAAGCCGCGTTTTTTTGAGCTATAGCCGCATTTTTGGTGTTGGAGCTATGGCCGCGTTTAAAACACGCGGCTATAGGACCTGCGTTTTTTATTTTTTATTTTTTTTAAATCTTAACTATATCCGCGTGTTAGAAACACGACTCTATGTTGCCTAAAGCCGCGTTTTATAGACGCGGCTTTAAATTTAGTCTGAAGCCGCATTTTTAAAATGCGGCTTTAAACAAAGTCTGAAGCCGCGTGTTTAAAACGCGGCTTTAGTTTGGGATGGGGCCGCGTTTTAAAAACGGGGCTTCACCTATTGCCTATAGCCGCAAGTTAAAAACACAGCTTTAGGTTTTGTATAAATAGTATAGTAAAAGGGCTCTAACCCTCTCCCTTCGTACATCATCAACTAGCCTCCATCTCTCAACCTAGCCCTCACCCTCCATCCGATCTCAACCATCCCCTCCAAGCCTCCATCTCTCAAGCCGTCACCCTCTATCTCCGATCTCAACCCTCACCGTACCCTACATCTCTCCGATCTCTCAAGCGCTCACCATCCATCTCTCTTATCAGAAGAAAATTTCTCTCTACTCTCAGATCACCGAACAACATGTCGATCTCATTCAACTCCACTAGTTCGTCGGGGTTGACCAGGCCACACTCTTCGATATCATTCTGGTATAGGCCACACTCTTCGTCACAGGTTTTAGGCCACATTTGAAAACGAGGCCTAAAAAAATGTGGCCATAGGCCAAAACGTCCTATAGCCACGTTTTTCTAGCCTATAGCTGCGTTTTAAAAACGTGGCCATAGGACCTTTTTTTGTAGTGAGTCCAGTTCATGGGAAAGTTTTAATATAGTATAATCGTTTTGATTTTTTTTATTAAATATAATTTCTCTCTCTCCCTCCTAAATATATATAGTCAAGTCATTGGCATTGGGCTACCACCTTTTAAGGGAATAAAGTTACACTCTTATCATCAGCTATAGCCTTTTTGGTACAGTGATCTGTAGGAGGTCAAATTGGGCTAAGTCTCAGTCAACTCATTGTCACTAGACTATCACCATTTAAGAAAATAAAGTTGTGCCCATTGTAGCAAAAAGCAAGAATAAAATAGTTATAAATCTAGAAATCATTCATTTCTAGACAAATCACACAAAATCCTCCTACCACATTACTCAAGATTAGCAACTTATTTGGGTCCAAGAGAGAATCACTTTGCTCATAATTGCACGTTGCACATGAAAGTTACACACATTACTCAAATATAAGTTTGAGAGAGAATTTCCATTTCCTAAATTAACATTTTGTGCATCACTAAAGTATGTTGGAATAAGTTGGGATCCATTGAAAGATAAAGACAAGATTTAAAACCAAAAAGAAAAAAATCAAGTTAAAATTCAACTTTCTCTCCCTAATATCCAAAATACGAAGAAAAAAAAAAGTATTGAATCAACTTAAAATCAATGGCAAAAAAAAAAAAAAAAAAAGAGATAAAGAGTTTCAACCCATGTCCAATAAAATTACAATTCAAAAACTAAAAAGAAAAGAAATATTACACCAAATTCCAAAACTCTCTCCCAAATATCAATAACACAAAAATGTATTGGTAAATAGATTCACTAGGTAAAAAAGTATAATTGGATTGGAGCTGCGTGTGGCCAAATCAATAATTCCTCTTGTAGTTCATAGGTAGCAATATTAGGATCGGGTTATATTCTTGTATTGTATGGTTTCATTCTACTAAAATGAATCAATTTGGTGGTGAGCTACCTGTAGGGTTTTTTTTTTTTTTTTTTTTTTTTTATAACACTATATCACTTATGTTATAACTTTCTTCCTGCTCCACTTTATTTCTCCCGATATGGTGGTACTCATCTGATAGTAAATTGATATATCTTTACTTAATTGGCATAATTAATAAAGTTAACTTGCCTCATCACATGCATGAAGAGCGTGTGAAGAGACTTTTTTTTTTTGGAGTTTAGTGTCATAATTTTTCATTCATTCCAATTTGAAATTTACATATTTAATATTACACATTTGCGAACTAATACACTTCATAACGACTTACCTACTTCCATTGCACATTATTTTTAATTTTCCAAAATTCCACAACTTCTTTCTTTAGCTTGGTACTTGACTACATGGGTCCCCATTGAACATAGAAGAGATAATCATTTTTTAGCTAATAGAATTCAAGTTTCATTATGTTACATTATTAATGAAATTTTCTAACAAAAATTTAAGAACATACCTATCGCTCAATGAATTGCATGTTTGGGTCTTAAATTCCTTTGTATCTAAAATCCAAAAATTTAGGATTTTTTTTTTTTTTTTGGCTGGAAATTGTAAGAAATAATAATAATAAAATTGTTGACCGAATAATAAATTCTTTGAATTTGAAAACCAAGGAAAGAGTGGTCTTATTTTGTAGATAATGTTGTACTTGAGAGTTAGAAATGTATTTTTATTTGATTGTCCTTCAGTTTTGTCTCTACTTAAATTTGGGGTGTAGAGATATTTTTGAATTGACAAAATGTCCATTCTAAACATGAGAATCTCCTTAAATAGTAGTGTAAAACTATAGATATAAATAATTTGGCATAAAATTAAACAATGTACCGATGTCTAGATTTTCCGACCTATATATAGTCAAAAAGTTTATTTTATTGAACTTGATGCTAAATCAATAGCATGTCTGTTGTCCAACAAAGATGTCTTATGTTGACTATGCATCAATGGTTGCTAATGCTTAGGCTAGGAAAGCAGTTTGCCTTTAACATGATTTTGGTATTGTTGACTCTCCACATGTGGTGCTATCTTAGCCTTTGATGCAAGACCTTTCTGGTCTATTTTGTAACAAATTATGTGCTGTAACAGCCCTGCGGCTTAAAGTTTTAAATTAGTTGCTATTTATATAATTCCCTTAAAAAAAAAGTGGGAGATTTTTTGAATTTGAAGCCAAACAAAAGTTGACTGAGTTCTTGAATTCGGTCAGAGTTGTAGACCAGTTTTTAGTACGTAATTTGATGCCATTCACTTCACGTTTGGAGAATGGGCAAATGTCTATTTTGGCCTGTTCTGAAACTAAGGGTTATAATCATTTAGGTATAAATTAATAGTGGTTCATATTCATTTGGTAACTTGTTCTCAACTTCTTTTCTTTCATATTCCTTAGAAATACAGGAAATCTATGAGTCTTCTCTAAAATTGCTATTTGTAAGTCATTATTTTTATTATTATTAAATAGTGAAAAGGTCCAAAAATCAAACCACACCAACAGTAGCAACAATAATACTAAATGATTTCTTCATTTGGTAACTTCTTCTCTTTTATCTTTCTTAAAAATACAAGAAACCTGTGGGTTTTCTCCAAAATTGTTCTTAATGCAAAACAAAGGCATAAAATGCTTAGAAATAGGAGATGATATTAATAATATACCATATGTTGCATGTCAATTTAAGAGTATCCTATGACAGAATTGAAATTAAAACGAAATAAAATCTAAAACAACGTAGAACAAAGTGAATGAAACATATATTTTATAAATCGTATGAGATCTGATTCCGTAAAGATGAACAACACTATTTTAAAGCACTAACAATTATAGCTTTCATTCCTTTTAGGGGAAAAAATGATATAGGAGTCACTAGCCTCTATTTTTTATAGATAAATTTTTAATAAGGTCAATATGTTAATCGGGAAAAATGGTGAATATAATTTTTTTTCATAACAATAGAAGTTGTTTTAAATGTGGAACTACAAATTTTCTTAGAAAGTTTAAAAAATTGTTAAGTGGCTTTACTTGTGAATTGATGATAGATTGCACCATTTCATCTTAATATCACAAATTGCCCTTCAAAAACCCATGTGATGCTTTACCTACATGACACATACCCACATTTGCTTCAGGTCAAACTCAAAATGGAATTGATGAAACCTACCTTATATTGATTATTGCCAATGCAATTAGTGCCGTATATAAGCATAATTGATATAGTGAAATTATAAGACAAACTTAACATCAGAATCAATACAAAGTAATTGTAATCATCTCTAGTGCGAACCCATATCCAAAAAAAAAAAAAAAATGATTAAACAAAAAAGCAAAGCAAAGTAAGAGGAGCAAAATCCAACACACCGTATTGTCTCCCACTAAGTGCAAAAGTTCCAATTTCTGTTTTTGCAACCTGCCAAACATAGAGAACATGATCAATACCAGTATGTTGAAAACACCATGATTGGAAATGGAAATGGAAAAAGGTGGTGGTGGAGACGTTAGGATGCAGAGGAGGGAATTGACTAGGGAATGTGAAAGGTTATAATGCTAGATTTGAGAGAGAGAGAGAGAGAGAGAGTTTGTGTATGTTTAAAATAATGAAGGAATATGAACGATTTTTATATGTTATTAAATTTATCTAGAACGTTGCTATTTTGTACCTACTACCCAAGAGAGAGAACATTGTGTCTCTATTTTACTATAGGCCACTAAACACATCGGTATTGAAAAGTAAAACTATCACTAAAACATTTATCTTATTCCTTCAAATGAAAAAGGCACAACGTTTCAATGTTTTTAAATGTAAATGTGGCATTAATTCATGTAACCACGTGGCACAACAAGGAGTGGTCAATAAAAAGTCAAACGTTTCAAATTGTAAGGTTGAATTTATTCAACCATGTGTTGGCTTTATTCCTTGCCAAATTTGCTTATATTTTAGCAATTAGATACCCTATATTTAGGTGGGAATCATGTAAGGATTGTGTGTGAGAGAGTGAAGAATTCAAGTGTGTGTGCATTCAAGAGGATTCTCGCAAATGGATCTCGCGAGTGACTCATGACTGTTGACTCGCCAAAATGCCACACATGTGAAGCATACAAGAAGCTGAAGGGTCACGACAACTGAAGCACTACAAGACAAAAAGGACAGTCTAGCCTAGCAGTTATTTCATGACTCAAACTCACGACTCATCCCAATAGCGAGTGAGTCGCCAAAACACCCTGTTTTGCAGAAAAAATGACTTTTCACATTCCTCACGTACCCTACTATAAATACCCTTATACCCATGAAATGTTGTAAACTTCCAATAGAGAATTTTAAGAGAGAAACTCTAGAGAACAATAAGATTGACTCATCCACAATCTTATATCTTTGATTCTCAAATTTCTCTACTCTCACTCTCAACATTGACATACCCTTGAGAGGTTCATTATCCAAATCATTATCTCACCATACCCATATCTGTGAGGTGGTTATTTGGTGCTTAGGAAGCAATTTAGAGATGACCAATTCATTTGCTTGATGCAATGGGCTTATTACAGGATCCGAAAAGCTAAAGAATACATAGTTAGGCTTAATCTTGTTGGAGCAAGAAGCTTGGAGTGCTTAGGTGCATTGGGTTGATTAAGCTTGGAGGGTCTATTACTATTCATGTATCCCAACTTTATTCTTTAGTAGATCATTTTACCGCTTGGAGGGCGGTGGAGAGGTTTTTCGCCGAGTTCTTCGGTTTCCTCTTCGATAACACGTGCCGGTGTTATCTTTGTGTTTGCATCTCTCTAACCTTTCTTTTTACCTTTAATTGTTGCTGTGTTGTGATTAATTATGGTTTAGAGTAGTTTGTTTATTTAGGTATTGCTTGTACTTATCATTCTGCACATATATTGTTTGAGTATAAGCTTGTGTCGATTATTTTAAAATTGGGGATCTAAACATTCACTAGTGTTTTATACACCAAGTGAACTTTCATAACTATTAGTTATTATATAGATATAGATATATATATATATATAAGTGTGTGTGTGTGTAGATATATATATATATATATATATATATGAGAATCAGCTTTGTAAAACTTATTGCAAAGCTTCCATTATTATATAATAACATAGAGATATATATGTATAGACATTGTTTGTGGTTTTAGATTATTCATTGATTTTATTGTGTAGGTATAAATATCTAAATTAATGTAGGAGAATATGTAAATGCAAAGTTATATTTAAAGTTAAAACCGTCAAAGTTGAATTTGTAAAGCCAATATATATATATATATATATATATATTTGATGAACGAGAATTTGGGGGGGGGGGGGGGGGGGCGAGGGTGACCGTTATGACTCACTCCTTAGGTCACCCTGAATTTTTTTTATACCAATAAAATTAAATTTTGGTCCATAATTTGAGCAACTTAACAATATATTGGGGTCTTTCAAGCAAAAAGGAAAAACTTTTAAAAAAATTGAACTAAAATCTTTTTTTAAAAAAATTTATAATAAAACTACTACAGGCAGTGGCTTGATTCCTTTGACTAAGCACACTACCCAATACAACACAATTTTCAACATTTTATTATTTTTTATTATAGTATTATTTTTCCTCACCAGACATATATTACTTCTCATTTTTAATTATTTTTTCTTGTTTATTCTTAACCACACACGTCTTCTGTCTCCTTGATTTTTACACTTCATACTTTTAAATTTTATCACATCTTCATCTACACTTTTACATCTACGTTTTGTCTTCCTCCTTGTTCGTAACTTATGTGTCTTCTACCAGTACTAGTGCGGCAGTGCCTCTTCTCAAGTTTTGAGTCTCAAATTTCTTAGTACGATTTTTTTTTTAGCTGCACAAGTAACTTTGTTCATTTCTTTTCTTTTCATTTTTTTTCCTTTTGAGGTTTTTTGGTTTACAGAATGCAAATTTGTTTTGGTTTTAAGAACAATTTTTTTTTTTTAAGCACAAACTTCATGCCGGCCGAATCTTGAATTTCATACGGTATTTACCGAAACACCCAAAATAGATCGAAATGACCCGAAATTTTTTCCAAAGTGGAATAGGGTAGGTTACTGTTCCGGTTTGTTTACTGGCACAGTATTTTCCAGCCGTTATGGCCAAAACGGAATGGAATTAATAGCATTGAATCAAACCTAATTACCTAAATGCTAAAAAGAAATAAGATTGTGTAATTTATGCTTCCTAAGGAACATCCTGAACAAAATTTCTGAAGCCACCACTGGATGTGGACATAACAATACTGGGGTTTTCAATGAACGTGAAATGGGAATCATTGGGTTAGGAGGAGGGCCTATATCCCTTGTTTCACAAATAGGTTCCACCTTTGGTAGCAAGAGGTTTTCTCATTGCTTGTTGCCATTTCGTACTATTAAAATTGCAGGGCATACTATAAGGCAGAGTAGCATGAGACAAGCTACAAGTGTGGCAAGTGATGCAGCTGTTGCTGAGATGAAGTGCACTAGCCAAGCCACAAGGATGGTAGGGAGTGCAGCACTTGCTGATAAGCAATGCAATGATCAAGCCACACAGAGTGCATCAACACCTGGCCTGATTAGCACTGAAGTCTTGGAAGCCATTGAGGCAATGCCACATCATGAATTCTTCATTCAAGATCACTGAAGACTTAGGTTCCGAAATTTTAGGAAGCAATTGGTCACAGTTGACATGTGTATAATTCTAGAAGTTTCAATAACTGTTTTTGGTGCCATTCTTGGAAGTTAGTTATGCTCACTGTGTATATAAACAGAGCATTATGTATTTTACTATTCACTTTTCATTCTTGTAATCATTTTCTAATCAATGAAATTCTCCCAATTCTATTTAGATTTCTCTTAGATTTTTTCATGGTATCAGAGCAGCTAACACAAATTACACTGATTTCCTTGCTTTAGTTTGGTTCCAAAAGTTTTTCTTTCATTCCAAACAGGAATTTTCTCAAGAAAATTTCCTTGATTTTTCTTTACTGAGAATTCTTTCGGAGAATTTCTTTCTATCTCTTCTTTTTCATTGAAGTTTTTGTTCAAGCTTCGAAAATCATTCATGGCTTCTGCTGAAGGAAGTGATCACTCTGATCCAACACACACTCAATCCACGCAACCAGTCTCCAATTCCAATATAAAGACCAATTCACCCAATTCTTTTCTGCTAAGTGCAAGTGAGAATCCAAGTAATATCTTAGTCACTCAGCCATTGTTGGGAATGAAGAACTATCAATCTTGGTCTAGGGCTATGGTTTTAGCACTCACAGCCAAGAAAAAGATAGGCTTCGTAAATGGGAAGATTGAGAAACCTGAAATTGATTCTCTGTTGTATGAAGATTGGGAAAGCTGTAACACAATGGTGCTTTCTTGGTTGATCAATTCGATGCATGTTGATTTGTCAAGTAGTATCATGTATTGTGAAACTACGAGAAGATGTGGCTTGAGTTGCAGCATGTGTTTTCTCAGGGAAATGGACCAAAAATTTATAACCTTCAACAAGAAATCTCTCAGATAACTCAGAGTCAATTGTTAGTGACTGAGTATTACTCTAAGTTAAAAAAGTTTTGGGATCAACTGATTCATTATGAGCCTTTACCAGCTTGTACTTGTGGTGCAATGAAAATACTCAGTATTGCTCATGAGAAGTCCTATGTAATGAGGTTTCTAATGGGGCTCAATGAGAATTTTGAGACTGTAAGGAGTCATATTCTCATGCTTGAGCCATTTCCATCAATGAGCAAGGTGTATGCTTTGATTCTTCAAGAGAAATCTCACAAAGGCATTGGTCATGGTCATGGTTCTGCTTTCATACCTAAACCTGACTCAGTGGTAATGTATGTCAATACCAAAGGGAATTCTTACAGCAAAGGTGGACCTAAGAAGGAGAGGCCCTTGTGTACCCATTGTAACATGCTTGGACTCACTGTGGACAAGTGTTATAAACTTGTTATCCACTGGGCTATAAGCACAAGGGGAAGTTCAATGCCAATTCTAATCAAGTCTCCTATCCACAAGGTGCTACTGTTGAGATTTCTTCAAATGCATCTACTCAGTGTCCTATTACTAAGTCACAGTGTGAGCAACTCCTTGCCCTATTCAATTCAAGAATTGATCAAGGTCAAAATCATCATGTTGCATTTGTTAGTACAAGTGGAAGTGTCTCTGGTTTGACTACTGAAGCTTATGGTGTGCCTGTTACAACTGGTGTGCCTTCCTCATCAACTTATGACAATTCCAATTTCATTGACACTGTGTCAAGTACTACTTCAAGCCTTTTCTTCAAACCTACTTTGCAACACTATATTTTCTGCCAAAGTAGTTGATAAATAGTGTTTTCATACCACTGATTGGGTCATAGACACAGGGGCTACTGACCATATGGTACATTCTGTCACTTGCTTTACTTCCATCACCACTATTTTGAATACTCATGTCAATTTGCCTAATGGTGAAATAGCTTTAGTCACACACATTGGTACTGTGAGGATTTTTGAAAAACCTACCCTTGTGCTTTATCCAAGACCTTGCTCATTGGAGCACACTTGGTCTGGGTAAGGAATGCGATGGACTCTACTAGCTGGAAAGGGGCAACTCCACTTCACACTCAATATCTACTTCTATTTCTGCTGCAATACCTTTAGTCCATAGCACTCATGTATGGCATTCTAGATTAGGACATCTGTCTAATGCCAAATTAGTTTCAATTAGGAATAATGGTGAACCACTTTGTACTTCAGTTGAGGACTTTGCTTGTGAAATATGGCCACTTGCAAAACAAAAACGTTTGCCTTTCAATAAAAGTTCTCAAATTTCTAATGCTTGTTTTGATTTGATACATTGTGACTTGTAGGGACCTTTCTCCATGTCTAACATTGATAATTGCAAATATTTCTTGACAATTGTAAATGATTTCTCAAGGTGTACTTGAGTTTACTTGTTAAAACATAAGTCCCAAACCCAATCTGCTTTAGAAGGATTTTGTACCATGGTGGAGACTCTATTTTCTAAAAAGGTTAAGACCATTAGGTCTGATAATGGTACAGAATTTTTCATGAGGGATTTCTTTGCTAAGCAAGGTATTTGTCATCAATTAAGCTGTGTTGAAACCCCCCAACAAAATGGTGTTGTTGAGAGGAAACATCAGCACATCTTGAATGTAGCTAGGGCTCTCATGTTTCAATCACATTTACCTTTATATCTATGGGGACATGCTGATCTCGCTACTGTTTACTTGATAAATAGAACTCCCTCTTCAGTTTTATCAAATCAAACTCCTTTTGAAATTTTGTTTGGTCATCCACCCACTTATTCACAATTGAGGGTTTTTGGGTGCTTGTGTTTTGCCTCTACCCTTTCTAATAACAGAACAAAGTTTGCTCCTAGGGCAAAGAAATGTGTCTTCTTGGGGTATCCTTTTGGGGTAAAGGGATATAAGGTTCTTGACTTAGTTACTCACAGTGTGTTTCTCTCTAGGGATGTTATTTTTCATGAACACTCTTTTCCTTTTGCGTTTGTTTCTAGTAGTGTTGCAAATCCTTTTACTTCTTGTGAAGATGTTGTTGCTCCCTCTTCTTCAGTAGGTAATGATTCCTTTGTTACTCCCATTAGTGTCCCTAACCTTGTTCCCAATGATACTAATAATAACTTATTTCCTTCATCTACTTCTACTGATCCTGTTTCTGATAATGACATTACTTCTTCTTTAATGTCTGCTGATGTTTCACCTAGTCCTAGTCAAGTTTTTTCTCCAGCCATTCCTTCTTCTCCACCAGTTGTACCAGCACCTCCAGTGCCTCTCACGAAGTCAGCTAGAGACACTAGACCTCCTGCTTACTTGCAAGATTATGTCTGTACTACATTTGTTCCTGGTGCTCCTTATGACCTTACTGAGTGCCTCACCTATTCTCATTTGGAGCCTGGTTACCAAACTTACTACTCGGAACCTCAGAGCTTTTCCCAGGCAGCTTAAGATCCTCTTTGGAAAGCTACCATGGACAAAGAAATTCAAGCTCTTGAGAGCAATCACATTTGGGATGTGACTGCTTTACCTACTAGTAAATCTCCCATTGGCTACAAGTGGGTCTATAAAGTCAAATTCAATCCTGATGGCAGTGTTGAGAGGTATAAAGCCAGGTTGGTGGCTAAAGGCTATACCCAAAGAGAAGGACTTGATTTTTTTGGAAACCTTCTCTCTAGTTGCTAAGACAGTTTCAGTGAGGGTTTTGCTTGCACTTGCTGCTGCTAGGTCCTGGCCTTTGCATCAATTAGACATCAACAATGCTTTTCTCCACGGGGATTTGGATGAGGAGGTTTACATGACTTTGCCTCCTGGTTTTCACAGTAAGGGGGAGTGTTCAGCCTCTTCTTCAGTAGCTGCTCCTAAAGTATGTAAGATGGTGAAATCCCTTTATGGTTTGAGACAAGCTTCTCGGCGATGGTACACTAAATTGTCAACAACAATCACACAGCTTGGTTTTGTTCAGTCCTAGCCAGACTATTCCTTATTTGTTTATAGCAAAGGATCTTTGTTCACTGCACTGCTAGTCCATGTAAATGATATGATCATTACAGGTAATGATCTTGATTGTGTTGCTTCTCTGAAGTCAGTTCTAGATCAAAGGTTTGGGATCAAAGACTTGGGATCACTCAAGTATTTCTTAGGCTTAGAGATTGCAAGAAACAAGACTGGCATCAGTTTAACACAAAGAAAATATGCCCTTGAAGTTCTTAAAGAAACTGGAATGACAGGATGCAAACCAGTTCAAACACCAATGGAGCAGCAATTGAAGTTGTCTAAAGCCAGTGGGGATCTGATTTCCAATCCTAGACAGTATAGAAGGCTTATTGGGAAGCTAATGTATCTGACTTTGAGCAGGCCAGATATCACATATGTAGTACATAGGCTTAGTCAGTTCTTGGCACAACCTAGAGTACCACATATGAAGGCTACTACTAGGATACTTCAATACATTAAAGGCACACCTAGACAAGGTGTTTTCTTTCCCACAAATTCTGATTTACACTTAAAGGCATACTGTGATGCAGATTGGCAACGATGCCCTGACACAAGGAAGTCCTTGACAGGCTATTGTGTGTTTTTGGGTGATGCCTTGGTGTCTTGGAGATCTAAGAAACAAAGCATAGTGTCTAGATCAAGTGCTAAAGCAGAGTACAGGGCAATGGCTACAACTACATGTGAACTGACTTGGATCTTACATTTGTTGCAAGATTTGCATGTTAAACATGACAAATCTATGTTGTTGTACTATGATAACCAGGCAACACTTCACATAGCAGTAAACCCAGTGTTTCATGAGAGGTCCAAGCACATAGAAGCTAATTGCCATGTTGTGAGAAATAAAATCATTGATGGTACACTTAAAACCTTCTATGTCTCACCCAAGAATCAGTTGGCAGATGTATTTACAAAAGCATTAGGGGTTGAAAACTATTTGAGGTTGATCAATAGATTAGGTGTCATCAATATTTTTGCTCATGTAGTGGAATATCCTTCCTCACCTAAGCCAAGTCAAAAGGCAAGAGTTGTGCTCTTGAGGGGGAGTGTTAAAATTGTAGGGCATACCACAGGGCAGAGTAGTATGAGACAAGCTACAAGTGTGGCAGGTGATGCAGCTGTTGCTGAGATGAAGTGCACTAGCCGAGCCACAAGGATGGTAGGGAGTGCAGCACTTGCTGATAAGCAGTGCAGTGATCAAGCCACACAACATGCATCAACACCTAACCTAATTAGCACTGAAGTCTTGGAAGTCATTGAGGCAATGCCACATCATGAATTCTTCATTCAAGATCACTGAAGACTTAGGTTCCAAGATTTTAGGAAGCAGTTGGTCACAGTTGACATGTGTATAATTCTAGAAGTTTCAATAACTGTTTTTGGCACCATTCTTGGAAGTTAGTTCTGCTCACTGTGTATATAAACAAAGCATTATGTATTTTACCATTCACTTTTCATTCTTCTAATCATTTTCTAATCAATGAAATTCTCCCAATTCTATTTAGATTTCTCTCAGATTTTTTCAGAAACTGACATAACTGATCCTAGTATTGCAAGCAAGATAAGTTTTGGCAATGGTAGTGAAGTAGTGGTGATGGTGTGGTTTCAACACCTTTAGTAGCCATAGATTTTAAGACCCCCTATTTTGTCACACTAGAAGCAATTAGTGTCAAAGACGTAAATGTGCCATGCAAGGTTGAATTTAATCAACCATCTTGTTAACTTTATTCCATGCCAAATTTGCTTGTAATTTAGCAATTAGTAACCCTGTATTTAGGTGAGAATCATGTAAGGATAGTGAGCGAGAGAGTGTAAAGAAATGCTCAAGATTGTGCAAGGATGCAGAGACTCGCAGCTGGGACTCATGGGTGACTCGTGATTGGCAAGCCGCCAACTGTAGCACATGAGTGAAGCGTGTAGGGAAGATGAACAATCACGCCAGTTAGAGCACTACAGGACAAAAAGTTTAGCCTGACCATTCTTTTAGCTCGTGACTTGAACTCGCGACTCAGTCAAGTTGCGAGGCCAAGCCGCTAGCTAGCTCTGTTTTGAAAAACCTGACTCTTCGCATTCCAATCTCACTCTAGTATAAATACCCCTTATACTCACGAAATGTAAAGAGTTTCCAAAGAGAATTTTGAGAGAGAAACCCTAGAGAAAAACAAGATTAATTCATCCACAATCTTCACATAGAGACTCTTCAAATTCATCTACCCTCACCCTCTCCATTGTTACACCCTTGAGAGGTTCTTACCCAAATCCTTTTCTCACCATACCCATATCTATGAGAAGGCTATTTGGTGCTTTGGGAAGTAGTTAGGAAGGGACCAATGACTATTGGTTGATGCTATGGGCTATAGCGGAATCCGGTAAGCTAAAGAAGACAAAAGTTCGACGCAACCTCGTTGGAGCAAGAAGCCTAGAGGGCTTAGGTACACTGGGTAGATTAGGCTTGGAGGGTCTTCTGCTGTTCATGTATCCCAACTTCATTCTTTAGTGGATTATTGATCATTTGGAGGGCAGCGGAGAGATTTTACGCTATGGGCTTCGGTTTCCTCTTCGATAACACATCGTTGTGTTGTTCTTATGTTTGCATCTCTCTTCCCTTAATCTTTGCCATTTAATTTCTGCTGTGGATGTGATTTTATTTGATTTAAATTGTTTATCAATTCTAATATTAGCTTGTGTTCATTTTCCGCACATATATTGTTTATCACTAAGCTTGAATTGATAAGTTTGTAATTGGGGGGTCTAAACGTTCATAGTATTTTACACGCTATTTGAACATTCATGCCATTTAATCCTTCAGGTATTTCTAAGGGCAATATGTTTCTGGATTCAGGAACACCACCAACAATTTTGCCACAAGATTTTTATGACCGATTGGCAGCAAAAGTGCAGAAGCAAATTGCAATGGATCCCAATAAGGATGACCCTGATTTGGGGACACAGATTTGCTGTGGAACTAAAACTAATCTTGATGGACCAATATTGACTGTCCATTTTGAAAATGCGAACGTGCAGTTAAAGCCTACGCATACCTTCGTTCCACCTAAAGATGGGGTTTACTGCTTTGCAATGCAAGGTTCTAATGGTGGTGGTATATATGGCAACTTTGCTCAAGCTAATTTCCTGATTGGGTTCGACATGGAAACAATGATGCTCTCCTTCAACTGATTGCACCAAATAGTAGAGTTTGCCACTTCCATGTAACATTACCATGTCAATAAGAGATATAACGTAGTTATTCTTCTTTTTCATATCTTGATCTTAAGTCTTAACTGCTTTTTTTTTTTAGAAGATTCTTATAACGTAGTCAATCTCCTTCAAATCTTGTACTATTATTATTTTGGTGTTTTGATTAAATGAAATTCTGAATTATCAAAATACTCTCTCTCTCTCTCTCTCTCTCCCTCTCCTACAAATACAATTTGATAATTATGATAGTTACTAATGATATTAATTATTATTTTGTTTATATATAGAACTTAAGGTGTGTATCAAACCCACCAACCCAATCCAGCCCAATGTCTTGGATTGGATTTCATGGGTTGGGTTGGAATGGAATTTTATTTTGAAAATGGGACAAGTTGATAGTGTTTTTAGTAATGCTAGATATAATTTTTTTTTTTTTTTTTTTTTTTTTTTTTTTTTACAAAACATTGATGTGGTGAGTGGTTATTGGTAAATGATAAAGTAATGTTAATGGTGGGCCTAAAAGAAAACCAATTAGAAACTGGCAACATCAATAGTTTGTAAAAATGTTGTAAAATAATTTGTTATGGTTGCATTACTCTAGTTTTTTTTTCCAACCCATTTCATGTAAATAATTGATGAAAGCTCAATTTTTTACAAGGTATAAAGCATGTATGCACAACCCATCGACTGAACCCAACCCAACCTAATTTTCGACACATGTGATGGATTGGGTTGGATTAAAAAATTCCCAACCCAACCAAGCCGAGAGAGAGAGAGAGAGAGAGAGAGAGAGAGAGAGAGAGAGAGAGAGAGAGAGAGAGAGAGAGAGAGAGAGAGAGAGAGAGAGAGAGAGAGAGAGAGAGAGAGAGAGAGAGAAACTAAATTTTTTTATATTATTTGTTGGTATAGTTTATATTATTTTAATGAGTTGTGTGTAAAAATAAAAACTAGAATGTTAGGTGAGTTGTAAAATAAGATTGGTAAAATAAATAAAGTTGTGTTTGAGGATGTAAAATAGGTGTTTTTTTACATCCCCATTGCTAGTGCTCTAAGTAGTAATAGCTTAATTTAATTTCTTTTATTATTTAATTATTCTTCATGCTAGATAATGATATGTCATAGAAGAATGTTTCTCTGTCGTATTTGATGGCACATTTTGCCACATTGCGTGATTTTTTTTTTTCTTTTTTTTTTCTTTTTAAATTTCACTATGGAAAGTAGTAAAATGTCATAAATGATTATAACTTTGTCACATCTAATAGTAATCCATGTTGCACATAATAATAATCTAAGGGTTTTCTGATCTTGCATCGAAAGTGACTCAATTAGATCGTGAGGCTTGAGCAATGCCACCATAGGGATGAACTTTGTTAGTGAGACAGAGAGATGCATAAAGTAGTGAGGGTCTAGAGATGAAAGTATGATTGGGTTTGAAGGTGTTTCTTAGGTCCATTAAAAAATGACATCTTTCCTCCATTTGTTTTTGTTTTTATTTTTATTTTTTATAATTCCTTACCTAAAATGATGTCGTGTACAATATTTTATATATATATATATATATATATATATATATATATAACAATCTAGTGTGTCTTTTTTAAATTTTCAAAAAAATATAACTAAGGTCAAACCACACACCTTCCACATCAAAATTTTTCTCCAACCATTAAGGTCAACAACTGTGAATTTTCTCAAAAAGTAATGCTACGGCCACAACCTATTTTATAAAATTTTTATAAATTATTGATATGTCCAACTTGTTATTGGTTTTCATTTAGACTCACCATTAACATCACTTTTTCATTTACCAATAACTACTCACCTCATCAACAGTTTGTAAAGAAAAATGTAAAAAAATTTGTATCTCTATCATTACTCTTCTCCCAAAAGTACGGTGGACCTATTAACATTCATTATCGTTCTTTCATAGATGAATTGGTGTTTCAAATGAGACAACATTGCCTAGTCAGTGCAAAAAAGTGGTCAAATATACCATATGAGGAGAAAAATGCCATGAAAGATAAAGTTTTGGTATGTATAGACTCTACAAATTAACAAGTCTTTTAATACATATTTTTAATTTGTACAAGGGTTATGCACATAATATAATTCAAATGTTATTAGAATCGATGGAGACTAAATGATAATAATTTTACACGGGTGAAGATTTATAAAATTTCCCAAGAGAAGTATAGGAGTTGGCGGGCTACTCTTTCAGAAACATATAAAGTATATGCATAGGATGACAATAATGCATTACTTCGAAATAAGCCCAATGAGGTTAGCATTGTTGATTGGGAAGAAATGTGTGAATATTTTGGAATAGATGATTTTGTGGTAAAAGAATAATAATTTTGTCTAATTATCAAATAAATATGTTTTAAACTATTTGCTAATCTATGTTGTATTATTTTTATTTTAGAAAATAATTGATAAATATTCAGCAAAAAATTGGGGTAAGCGAGCTAGCAATCATCGTGTTAGGAGTAAATCATTTGGACAAGTCAATTATGAAAATGTAAGTTTTTTAGATGGTTAGAAAGAAAATGTAAAGTTTGATAGTATGGAGTAACCATAATCTAATAATATGGTTGTGTTTCTTTTATATTTTAGCACAATTTAGAAACTCAAGAGGAGCCTGGTGATCTTGAATTGTTGGTGATGACATATGGTCCTAAAGGTGAATGGACTGGTACTAAGTCAAAGGGAATTTATGTAAGTATTTTTTTTTTTTTATGCGTGTAGTTAAGCGAGCATTGTTGAGATGATGATATTATTCAAAGCATGTATTAATTTTAACAAAATAAGGATGAAGTTAAAGAGAAGATTGCTTAGGTAAAAGTTGAAGGACGGCTTTTGTCTGGCAATGAGGGTAATGAAATATTCCAATCCATTGTGGGTCTTAAGCCAAACTATGTTAGTGGACAAGGATACATGGTGAAACCTCCAACTGCTGTTCAACGTGTACATGATGAATTAAATGGCGAAATGGAAAATCTGAAAAGGCAAATAGAAGCAATAGATAATCGAGTAGGTGATTTGGAGGCAAGAATTGCCTCCAAAAGTGCTGAGAGGGAGGCAAGAATTGCAATTGAAAGTTTTGAGAGGCAAACACGAATAGAGGAACTTCAACAACGCATGAGAGATGAGATAAGAAAGGAGATGATGGCATTATTGTCCAATCAATCTCAGGTATACACCAATTATTATATTTAAATCTCTCTTTTGCTCTGTTGTTAATCCTTGGTTATGTTTTGGGTATGATTTTTGGAGGATTAAAATGGTTGTGGTTTTGGCTGGAGTGTTGGGTATGATTTTGTTGTGATGGTATTGGTTGGAGTGTTGGGTATTTGTTTGTATGATATTGTTATGATGGTGTTGGCTAGATTGTTGGGTATGTGTTTGTGGGCATGACTTTGTTGTGATGGTTACTTAATTTGCAGATGCACAAACCATGTCAAACTTTTAGCTTATACTTAATTAAGTCTATTTGACCAATAAGGTGATTATTTGGTAAATTATTCTATGCTATATGCATAATTTTGGGTTGACTGTCAATGAGATATGACTATAAATGTATCTTTCAAATTTTGGTTGCTGCTATAGCTATAGGGTTCTATCTTGCAACGTTATCATTTAATTTTATTAAGGTCTTTAATTTGATTTACCATTCATATGGATATATGGAAAATTTTGTGTGATGATTATAGCATGATTTTCTTACAAATTTTTATTGTTTTTAGGGTGGAAATCATTTAAGTGATTTGTGATTAAGGCAAGGATAGCACATTTTTGGAGGCTGAACAAGTGGTTTGTAATTAAGGCATGGATAGTACATTTTTGGAGGATGAACAAGTGATTTGTAAAAGACATGGATAGTCCTTTTTTGGAGGATGAATAAGTATGCTTAAAGCATACATGGAGAATGAAACTCAATTCAACTAGTTGTATATTTGATGGTTTGTGATAATGAATTTATGTGGTTGAATATGAATTCAACAAGTTGAATATATATTCAGAATGGATGAAGTATTGATGGTTTGAGTCTTTTGTAGATTTTTTTTTTTTTTTTTTTTTGATTTTTTGATTTTGTGAAGATATGTTTATATTGTTAACAGGTTAATATGATGTAGTAGAAAAAAAACATATGTATAATTTATTGCAACAAAAATAATTGTTGCAATAACCTATTGCAACAAAAAGTTTTGTTGCAATAAGTTTCGTAGGTACTTTGTTGACCTATCACAACAAAATGATTTGTTGCAATAAGTTTTCAAAGGTAGTTTACTGCAACAAAAATCACTGTTGTGGTAACCTATCGCACAAAAGTTTTATTCTAATAAATTATAGCTACAATATTTTTTGTTGCAATAATGTATTTTTAATGATAATAAAAATATGTTATCGTAACAAATTTATTGCAAGAAAACTCTATTGCAACAAATTTTTTGTTGCAATAGTTTAGTGCCACATTTTTTTTTTTTTTGGTTACAATAGAAGTTTATTGCAACAATTTGAAGTTCATTACAACAAAAATTTTCATTGCAATAAAATTTTTTTCTTGTAGTGATTAAAGATAAGTCATTCTTTACTTTCATTCAGGAATATTGAATGTGTGTGCATATATATATATATATATATATATCCTACTTAAATTATTAACAAAATGACACTCATCTTTCTTAAAAAACAATACAACCCTACAAGTTGTTCAAAAACTACCACTTTTTAGGGTCATATTTTCTATGTAATTGGTTAGTCCTTTGATAAAATACACTTTACTTATAATTAGGTAGATCTAAGTTGGGTTTAATGTATCAAGAAGTACGTTGTTCAAGCATATCAAGTGATATCATTAAAGACATGAAAGTTGATCCAAGAAGCAAGTGAAGAAAAGCTGTTTTATTAAGTCTCGACACAAGCTCAACAGATATTGCTATCAAAGATTAATGGAGAAGCTTGACACAAGCTCAATCTATCGATATCTACGATTTCAGATATTCCAGATCTGAAATTCAGTCCATGATGCCTTGGATGATTAGAGTTTCTCTTCTTACAACCTTATATAAGGTTTATTTTAAGAGTCATTATACATAAAAATAGAGACATGGAACTCATACACTCTGTGAGAAACTACTGCGTTTTGTGTGCCTTAGGGTTTTGTAACCAAGTGCTTCTTAATTTTCATCGTTTATGAAGTGAAGAACTTTGCAGCCAACAACAATCAATCAGGTTCCTGGAGTTAGTCATGTGTTGGAATCTATGCAAAGAAGTTAGTCACAAATTAGAGATTTGTGCAACAAAAAATAGAAGGCTACTACAATATCAAGTTCAATTATGTATTGAAGTGAAGGTTCAACTATAGGTTAGTATTTTGGAATAGGCCAGGGTAGTAGTAAGATTTCTCATACTTGTAATCGCTTAATTGTTGATTAGTGAATTCTTGGGAGTGGTGACCTTAAAATCACCTGGTGGGATTTTTTCCTTGCAAGAAGTTTTCCCCATTTGTCAACAAATCACCGTGTCAATTTAATTTTTGCTGCATTTAGTTTATTTGTTAATTTGTTGGTACCTCCATAATTTGCATGTAATTTAATCTAATTAATCAACTTAGATAATTGAATTAATTAACCGGAGTCTATTTATTTTAACCCAACACCACTCACATTCAAATTTGTGTTGGGATTTGCATGAAATGATTGGCTCACCACCGAAAATTCTCAAATACATAATTTGGACAGTAGATGTACGTGCTCGACATTGCATTGCACACTCTACATGTCAAGTTATATTTTTCATTCGTTTGAATTTGGGAATTATATGGTTAGGGCTTAAACTAGTTTTGATTTGGGAAAAACCCAAATAAAAATGGATTTTGATGTGTAATTTTTTTTAATCCATCAATAAAAAAATACCACGTCATTGTTTTATTAGACACATAGACAAGAAAACTAAAGAAATTTGATGGAGGGATCAATTGTGTTCTTTTTTAGAGACCATATCGTTCACTTTAACTTAAGGGAGGAAAAATGTTCAATAGGTAAATGCAACCAATAGAGTTCTTTTTTTCTTTTTTTCTTTTTTTTTGATAATTTACAAATAATATTTGTTTAAATACAACATATTAAATGCCTCTACATCATCAACCCGTATACCTATTTTGGCATTAATTTTGATAAATATTGTTGTAATACCATATACACATGCACACGCGCGTGCACACACGCACGCGCGTGTGCCGCACTCTAGTGAACAACTCATGCAATGCAAAAGAAAGTTTAATAAAATATGATTTTATCTAAAAAAAATGATTTTCTCTTTCTTTAATTTTGCATATAAATACGAAACTTGATCATTATAATAGTTATTTACATACATTTATTTTGATTGATTATGCTTGTATATTAAATATAAAATTATGATAATTATGTTGTTTATTAATAGGTCATTATTATTATATTTCATATAGAACTATTAAATATATAATTATGAACACTATTAATATATATTTATTATGATTTTTTTTTTTTTTTGGAGAGATTTTCAACCTATAGCGTCTGCTCTTAATGATAACACTTTTATTATCAGACCAAGACACCAATCAATTTTTGATGTATATTTATTATGATTGTGTTTGTATATTGAACTAACTTTTATCATTTAATTGAGGGTTGTAGAATGAATTAAAGTCGAATTAAAAAGTATATATTAAAATATTGACGTGTAAAATTATAAGGACATAAAAACTTATGTGACAAAATATTGTGAGGTTAACTAAAAATAAAAAAATATTTGGTTATATGTGTGTGTGTGCGCGCACACACCCAAAACACATTATAAAAAAAATGGAAATTTTATATGCAATCATGAAATTAAAATATTTTTTATCAAAATAATAATGTAATTAACAAATGATTTTTAAATGCAAATGTATTTACTAACCCATATGAAATCATTACCTGGACACACTCTCCATCATATTAAACCAAAAGACCCAAAGCAAATTATTTGTTGGGGTTAAAAAGAGGACACACTCTCCATCATATTAAACCAAAAGACCCAAAGCAAATTATTTGTTGGGGTTAAAAAGAAAGGGAGCAATTTGTGGTGAAGGAAATTATTGAAATAGAAAGATGATAAGATAAGAACGGAATAAAAGAACAGGTTGGGCCAATAAGGGCTTGAAACATGTGGCCCAAGCATGGTCCAAGAATACCTGTCTAACTCGAAATATGTCCAAATTGGCCCAAATGACGATGGGCCTAATGGAGTGGCTTCAATTTCTAAGTGATTTACATGAGCACAACAATTTAACAATAATTTTAATAATTTTACAAGTCTACATGATAAATAAAAAAACAATATTAATGATAGACTCAGATAAAAATTTAGAATTGCAATATGTTCCAAGGGATAGATTGTTCACCAATTCACTCCCGTATATTATCTATTTTATCTTGTGTTGGATTAGAAACTTATTAATATACGAGATTTTATGGGAACACACCCAAAAAAAAAAAAAAATGCCCAATATGATATTATGGTGTTCGTTTAAACAAAAATTCCAATTTTGTCCAATTCTGATCGCTAATAGATATCGAGGATTTGCAATATTTGATTTGTCATTTATATTTCATTTGCTGAAATTTTTCATTTGCTGAAATTCTCTTAAACCGAGAGAGAGAGAGGTTATTATGCCTTCTTCAGATAAATCATATATTAACTAGTAAGATTAGTAAAGGAATTGTAATTACATTTGAAACGATCAAAAAGAATATATCTTTTCTTTTTTCTTTTCATTTTTTTAAAGAAAAGGAGGTTGAGGTTGAGGTTGAGAATTGTGGATGTCTCATAATCCGTGGCTATCTAATGAAGAGGGCGAGTGGTTCTCTTGGTCCCAATTATCCCTTCTTGTACTTCATATTTCCAAGCCTCAACCACCACAACCATCTCTGCTTGTTAAACTCAAACTCACTCACACATACATTAAACTTACTGCTATCCAAATATGTCATCAGCTGTGGTTGCAGGTTCTTCCTCCTCTTGCACCGCCACCTTCACTGGGAACAGCTCCATCAAAACTTCTTCAACAACACCTGCAAAGCCATTCTTCATATCATCTAAATGCCAGGTATAGCTTTTATATATAAAAACATATAGTACCAACATATATAAACATTGCCACTTTCATCTATTCTCTATTCTCAAGAAACCCATTTGTAAGAAAACCTTTACTCTCTTTCTTCTCTCCAGAAAACCGCCTTCCAAGGCCTCTCACTCCAAGAGGCCAAAAGGGGTGTCTCGGATTCCTTCGTAGCTGAGAATAGAAGCAGTTTCGCAAATGTTATAAGAAGAGGGCTTGAGGTCACTGCTAGAACTACTGGGGCGTCAAAGACCATTGAGGCAGAGGTTGACAAGCCACTAGGCCTCACTTTGGGTCAAAAGCCTGGGGGTCGTGTTATCATTAGTGTGAGTTCTGCTATTTCTATGTTTTCTATCTTCAATTTGCGAAATTTGTTATCTACCAAAATATTTTAAAAATAAATAAATAAATTACAGTACAATGATCTTATTTTGTAAGAGTTGGAATAATAGTTAAATGATTAAATACATACAATATGCTTAAGCGTTTTGGTACAAATTGTAGTTTATCATGATATCCGATCAAGTAATCCTAAATTCAAACATGTTTATAAGCCAGTGTCATTGCTCAAAGTTCAAATCCCCCCTCCCTTGATATTATAACTATCAAATTATTAATTAAAAAAAAAAAAGTTTAAACTTGTCTTCCCTTTACCCCTCATTTAAAATGTTAAACGTCACATTTTGAGTCTCATTTATTAAGATGAGTCTCGAACTCTCTATCTACAAACATAGAGAGGATTAGAATAATGAATAAATGATTAAAATCAATATTTCTTAACAACTTTAAACTTTTGGTACAAGTAGTACAACATCAGTAAGTATACCATATGGATTAAGCTGATGTTTTTCATGGCAACTCATTCTGATTCAGGCTGTAGATGGGGGTGGGAATGCAGCAAAAGCAGGACTAAAGGCAGGTGACCAAGTTCTATACACTAGCAGTTTCTTTGGAGATGAGCTATGGCCAGCTGATAAGCTGGGATTTACAAAAACTGCTATCCAAGCAAAGCCAGACTCTGTCTACTTCGTTGTTAGCAGGTTCACTTTTCTTTAACTTTGTTTGTATCCTCTTGCTTCTTCACTTCATGTTAATTGTGCACTGTTGGTGAAACATTCCATGGAAGATAGATAAAGGTTAAAACTAATTAAAGCATTAATCATTATTGAGGCTTATTATTAGGCTTAGCAGTACAATTGACAATTTATCTGAAGCTGTATGAGGATCTTGTTAAAAAAGCTTTGGATTATTGAATTTTTTATGCCATTTGCTATTACCTGTAAACTCAGTAAAAGATTGATAAATATTTTTCTAGAATATCTAATGGATTATCAGTGTGACAATAATTTCTACAAGTTCAAAATGTTCAATTTTTAAAGTTTGATATATGCTTTTGTAGACGTGCATTACAGCCCTTTTATAGGCTATCTCAGGTGGGGACTGAGCTTTTTGTCCAGAATTTCAGCTGATCAAATGTAATGAATTCTTTCGTTTGCTAGTCAATTAATGGATTTTTTGACAATATAGTAAGAATTTGCTATCATAATTGTCTTGGACACATTTATCTGGACCTTGAAGTTATAACCTTCAAAGATTGTGAGCATGCCAGTAATTAGAGGCCCACAGTGTGGTAACTTCATCAAGAAGCATTAGAGCTGAGTTTGAAATGGCTCTGTAGAAGTGGAAATTTTGCAGCTAATTACAAAATGCCTCGTGCTATTTAGTGGGTTCCATTATCGTTATTTAGAAACCAATGAAAATATTCCAAGTGTTCTAAATAAAAATTTCAAAGAATACCTAAGGGTCAATCACAAAGATGAAAATGCCACAGGAAACAAAACCTAACATATACAATTCATTATATAATAATATATTTTGGATCATTATACATAAGGGGTCAAGCTGCAATATCAGTGGAATCCAATTGTAAGATCTCCATTAATACTTGAAATCTTGGTTTCCCATCCACTATTACGTTGTTTGTGGAAATTTGTTTAGTATTTTTACTCTGTTTTGGATCTTCATCTTTCCTTGAAGTCCAAAGGAACTTTTAGTATGCTAGACATGATGGCCTTTCTCATTCCCTTCTTTGCAATTTGGAAGAATCAAATCTGAGAATATTTTATGTTAAGGAGAGAGAGGAGCCAGGGGAATTGTTAACCACTAGTGGTAATCTATTTTTAGGGTCCAAATATCTGGTTTGTAATAGTATATTTTCTTTGTTCTTTTTAGACAGAACCTTGTGTCATTGTGTCATTGAAGTTTGAAATTATTTGGGATATGCGTATCTTGTCATGCATTTACTTTATCTATATTAGATACTAACCAACATAATTTAAGAGGGAAAAAAAAAAAGAAAAAAAGAAGGAATTTCTTCAAAAGAAATTGATTAGACTTGTCTAATTTTTTAAAATTAATTTTATACTTTAAGTAGTAGAATTGGTATCAGTTACTTATACTATAATGTTGTCACATTTGTCATTTTAGGTTCCTTCAGTCAATTACTTACTGTACACATAATGTATTCCATGTAAAAATCAGTACTTAAAGGAACAAAGTAAACTATAATAACAAGTAAAAATCTGCAAGTGAGCTGATGATGTTAAATTTTTCCTAGTATTCTGTTTTATTTTTTCTATGCCTAATGGTCCATTTATCTATCTGCAATACAGAGGTGCTGAAGTAGATGTTAAGAAACTACAAAAGCGTCCAGCTCCTCCCCGCTTTGGAAGAAAATTAACTGATGCTCAGAAGGCAATTATAATTTTGGCATAATAAGCTTCAATTTAATACGAATTGTTTACTTATCTTCTGGGTTCAATATAATATCTTAATGTAATTTTAACACCTAATTATTAAATGGGAACCTATCTTGCAGGCTAGAGCTACTCACATATGCCTTGATTGTGGATATGTATACACTGTACAGAAACCTTTTGATGAGCAGGTAAGCTTAGCTTCTGAAATTTGTCATACTCCATAATTCCCCTTAAGACCAGAGAAGGAACAGATTCCAGCTGAAGCACTTCTCAACATCAGAGTAAATATAGTGAACCCTCTCCCTTTTAAGAAAGAAGAAGATTCAATAAAACAGCAGCAAAAGTAGAACAACATTGCTTCTTCATCTTTTCTTTTCTTTTCTTTTTCTCCATTTCTGTTTTCTGTCAATAGCAGAGAGTTTAAGTCAAGACTCATCTACCCCTTGATTCCTTCAATGCTGTGCTATCACAGCATTGGCACATTGTTGCCATGCTAGTTAAGTCACAGTTCACCATGAGTTCACTATCCATATGCATTGCCTTGTGATCATTTTAGTCAATTATTGATATCTTCTTAGTAGGTGATAATTTATCAAGATATTCGGATTTTATTTTTCTGCAGCCGGATGCATATGTATGCCCTCAATGTAGAGCACCAAAGAAGAGGTTTGCACGGTATGATGTAAACACTGGAAAACCAATTGGAGGTGGGTTGCCTCCAATTGGGGTCATCATTGGGCTGGTGGCTGGTATTGGTGGAGTTGGAGCATTGCTTGTTTATGGTCTTCAATGATTCTTTTTTACTATTGCCTTCTGATTAAAAACCCTTTGTTCTCCTCTCCAAATCAATCAGCCTGGTTGATATAATGTTAAATTCTGAAGTGTCTTTGGTATTCAGTATGCCAAGATTTCACTCTTTGGAGCCTTTGTATGTGTCTTAAAATGAACTGTAAATTTAAAGGATGTGCTTGAAATTAGAAGAAACTCCAGGAGCAACATTTGTGACCGTTGCATTGATTGCAATATCTGAAGTGCATAAATTCCCCTTCCCCCCCAAAAAAAATGAAAAAAGTGTGCGAGTTCAGGATCTATATGTTGCTATTTTAGTCATGTCTAGCGTAAGCTTTCCACACATCATATGTTTCTAACTTGGCTCACACATAGCCCCCACCCTCCTTTCTCTCTTTCTAGCACACAGGTGGTTTTGCACTCAAGGATTGGTGGCATGGTGTCACGGGAGGCAATTTGCAATGCTTTTCAATGATGGGAGGTGTTGATGGTGGCTAGGTTTCATCGATTTGTGACAATTAGGTGCCAATGGTGGCTAAATTGTATAGATCAGGCTGTTTTGTGGGTGGATCCTGTCAAATTTGAGTTGATAAGGTTATTTTTTGGATAGATCTAGTCAAATTTGCACCGATTCGTTGAGTTGTGCATGGTGGTGAGTCGAATTGTGAGATAGCAAAATGTTTTTCGAAGCATTTGCAAATATGCAATCAAACACTAAAAAATTATACATTTTTAATTGAACATATTTTACATCAAAAAATATTTTACAACAAAAGAAAAGTAACCTAAAAGTACACTTTGGGCCTTTCAAGTTTGGGGTTAGTTTCATTTTGATTAAGTTTTAAAATTTTCATTTTAGTCTTTCATGTTTGATACAAAATCGATATTCCTGCATTACATAACATTTTATAACTAGTATTTCATATATAGTTAAACATGAATAGAACTTCATATCACTAACTAAAATGGATGGCAGAGCTAATATGAAAATGAAATCAAACATAAATGGCTAAACTGAAAATTTTGAAACTTGAAAAACCAAAATGAAAAGAATATCAAACTTTAAGGGCTAAAAGTGTATTTTAGACAAGGGAGTCAATCTCGTACCGAAGGCTGTACCGATTTGACCAGTAGAACGATATATTTTGGTACCGCTCAATACTAGCATACCACTTCAGGTTTACCGCTAATTATATATATTATATAATTATTTATCTATTTATATGTTTATTAGTTAAAGTAAGTATATTCATTATGAATAGTTAATGGTTTTTATTCTTTAGTTTTTTTTTTTTTTTTAAGTTAAAATAATATCTGATTGTTATTTTTTATGACAAAACTAATAGAGTAAGACATAGATATAGTACTTAGGTGCTGTTTTTTAGGTTCTCTTTTTAATATTCTGTCATGTGAATTTTTTCTCATGGAAGGAAGTGTATTTTTTAGTTAAATAGTCACATGGCTAAATCTTAAGAGAAGAATTTAAGGAATAGCAACTAAGGTATTGTGCCTAAATTTTGTAAAAACTAATATATCAATATTAGGGTGCGTTTGTTTTGGGTGAAAATGGTTTCAGGAAATCATTTTACACCCCTTGACCTGTTTGGTAAGCTCAGAAAATTTGGTCAAACGGAAATCAGTTTCCGTGTTGGCCATAAAATAACCATGTTTTGGCGTAAAATGATTTCAGGAGTTATTTTATGTTAAAAGGTTTTCCACTTCTCACTCTCTCGAAGCTCCTCACAGACATACTCCTCACAGACACCCTCATAGACACACTCCAAGCATAGAAAAGACCGAGCTCCGATCCACAAGACACGCCAAAAGGTGAGCCTCCACAGAACGAGCTCCAGTCCAACAACCCACCCTCCACTGACCCGCACTCTGCCGATCCACCCACGGTGAGTTTCCGTCACTGTTTTGAACAAAAAATGTTCGACAACCTCACCATTTCCCAATCCGATCCACCGTAAAATCAGTCTGATCCACCCTTCAGTCTGATCCACCACCTATTTCACTCCGATCCACCCCCTATTTCACTTCGATCCACCCCCTAGTTCAGTCCAACCCACCCTCAAACCCATAAACACCAACCTCTGACCCACCCTCAAACACATAAACACTAGCCTCCGACCCACCCTCAAACCCATAAACAACCCATCCTCCGACCCACCCTCTCGGATCCGATCTATATATATATTTATTTATTTATTTATATAATTATATAATTATTTATTTATTTATTCTTGCCTCAGTTGTGTTGGTTGATATCAATGTGAATGCTATGTTGATATAAAATGAGAAGCATTTTCCGTAAAATGTTTGAACGAACCAAATACCGGAATTGATTTTCTGTAAAACGAATTCTAAGGCAGCCAAACAGCCTGAATATATTTTCCTTTATGGGAAAACAATTTTCCCTAGTTGTAAGTAATAGAAAACTCATATAGTAATATTAAAATTTGAAATGCTCACGTGTTTGGTTAAAGAAGGGCACATAAAACAAAATAAAGGCATTTAACAAAAGTTAAAAAGAAACAGAACAGAAGGCAAACCAGTTTGGGCTATGGTGAAAAATATAAGGAAGAAGAAGATGAAGAAGCAATGAAGAAGAAGAAGAGGAAGAATGGTGGATCATCAATATGGGGTTAAGGCCGGTGAAATTGTGGCAGCAACAGCGGCAATTTGTTATCAACTTCCGCTGCTATTTTCATTTAAAATTTTTTTTTTCTTACTGGCCGATTTTCTTTTTTCAGCCGAAATACTCCGATATTCGCTGGTATGACCGGTACACAGCCAGTACGGCCGGTATTTAAACTGGTAGGAAATACCAGTGTATTTATACCAATCTAAAGTCCGGTGCGACATATACTGGCCGGTACGGTACGGTATTTACTACATTTTTTAGTGAAATATAAGTTATATTTACTAATCGTAAATTTAAAATAAAATAAATAAAAAAAGAAAAAAAGGGAATGATTGAATTAATAAACTTGTTTTTATAAATGCCTTCAAAGTTCAAACCTATTATCTTGAAACTTTGTAAAATTTATTATGCTTGGTTTTTCACAAAACCTTATTATCTTTACAATGCTTATTAGTTATTATCATTGGTCAAAAGTTCTTCCCATAATCAAAGGCCTCAATCTCAGCTGTCAAAATAATCACTCCATTATCCAAGGTCATTACTGTATAGTACACCTCAAAAGCATCATTTTGCTTAAAACCATCACTCTTACCAATTAAGCAGCCCCACAGTCTGAAACACTCAAATTCCTCTTATAATAGTAGCCTATTACTGATACGGTGCATATTTTGTATACATATTTAGGACTGTTGTATCAACCATCGTGGTCATACTTTTGATTATGGCAACTACATCAAAGATTGGCCAGACTAAAGTAAAGCCCAACTGGAATTTTGATCATTACCGAGCTTCAAGTTCTTTGGCTAGTAGGGCCAGGAGACCCTCTCAATTCTTCGAGATTATACTCCCCTTTGCAATGCAACACATGAAACTAGTAATGTACCCTCCACTAGTTATATATTACCATACCATTTTACATCACAATTACAACAATGTAACTTTATTTGGTGGCTGCAAAGGATCCCTGAAAAATTTGTGATGGAATTTGGAGATGAGCTATCCACCATAGCTACACTCACTGCTCCCTATGGTGGTATTTGGCAAGTGGGATTGAAGAAAGCTAACGACAACATTTGGTTTTGTAATGGTTGGCAGGATTTCATTGAATACCATTCTATCTGTTATGATTATTTTTTAGTTTTCAGATATGAAGGAAATTCAAGCTTCCGTGTTCTTATATTTGATAAGACTGCCAATGAGATTCAATATCCACCCAGCAAGAACTGTAAATTGGAAGATCAACAGGTAGAAATAATAGACTTAGATGAAGATGATACAACCATATCTCGCTCAGATGATTTGCCCACAAAACATGAAGTCAGAGAAAAATTTGTAAGGAAAAAATTTTCTAGCATGTCCAGAGGAAGAGAGAGAGCAATCCAAGCAGCCGAAAAGTTCAAGCCTAAAAATCCTTCTTTCATGGGTATCTTGTGGCACCATTATATGGTGAGCCTTTATACATAATGTGATCATGATGTTCTCTTAAATATGGCCTTGAAACATATATGTTTTAATGCTTAGTTGTTTCTCCTTCTTGTGCAGTATGTACTTGCTGAATTTTCTACCAAGTATATTATTAGGAAGCAATTTGTGATACTTCAAACTACTGATGGAAAACAATGGCAAGTATGGTGCTATTACAACCAAAATCTTAAGTCTTCAGCAATGAGAATGGGGAAGGGATGGGTTGCATTTTCGAAAGACAATAATTTAGAAGAAAGAGATGGCTGTGTCTTTGAGTTGATCGAGAGGAAGCCTGTTTTGTTTAGTGTCTCAATATTTCATGTGGTTGACCATTAGAGTTCATACTAGAATAACTTGTTTAAATGTAAAATCAAGGTCGATGATGCCTTTTTTTTTTTTTTCATTTTTTTTTTAATAGAGATTTTGTTGAATGGTATGGTTTTATTTTCTGATTGGTAGTTTTTAAGACTTCTCTCTATCCAGTATAGTTGGTCTTGTTCATTCGAGTAACTCATAGTACAAACCGTATCTGGTTTTATTTATTTATTTATTTATTTATAATTTCTTCCTTATTTCAAAGTGTAATTCTAAAACTTTTAAGATCAATATTGTATGGGACTAGAATAGAACAGTTTAGTCTAATTCATATCGTTGATTAGTTGAAATCAAGGGAGTCAATACCGTACCGGAGGCTGTACCGGTTTGGCCAGCGATACGATATATTTCGGATACCGATCAATACCGGTGTACCGTTTCGAGTTTACTGCTATTTTTTATATTTATAAATAAATAAATAAATATATATATATATATATATATATATATGTATGCGTGTGTGTGTGTGTATATATATATATTATAATAAATATAAAAGTTTACCATAAAACATTTCCTCAATTCAGAACTAATTATTCATGGTTTTAGACTTTAGTATCAATTAAAAGGAAAAAAAAAAAAAAACACAATATAAAAAATAGAAAGCTTAAAAGTTACCATTGCATACTAAGAAAATAAATAATACTAATAAGTTAATGCAAATAAGTTACCATTCTGCCCTAACAAAAATTCAAAAATTACAAAACTTAAAAAAAAAAAAAAAAAAAAAACTTTTTTTCTGTACTGGCCGGTACGCCCGGTACCGGCCAGTATTGCCCGAAATTGGCCGGTACATGACCGATACAGCCGGTATTTTTTCCGGTACGAAACAGGGGGGTTATATGTACCGGATTGCTAGCCGGTACGGTACGGAATTGACTCCCCTGGTTGAAATTGGAAGCCAAATAAGTACACAGACCAATTGCTTAATTTAACAACAATACATATAATCAAGGGCCCTATAGCTTAATTGATACATCTCCATGTACGAAGTATTTGGAGGGTTAAGACTCTAAAGGATGGAAAGGGTTCAAGTTGTGAAATTAGCAACATTAATACGTACATTATAATTATCTCAAAAAAATACAACAATACATACATGCATACATACATATATACATACATATATATATATATATATATATATGAAACACATAATTTAATAAAAAAATTTAAATTACATAATTATAAATTTTTTTAGAAACTATTCAGCATAGTTTTGTTCAATAGCTGGTAAATCAACTGCCACAAATTTATCAATTGTTTTATATAAATGGAGAAAATGTTTTTAATATCACTTTTTTAAAATATACCATTATCAGTTGAGTAATTTGAACATAACCAAACATATTAAAAAAAACAAAAACGTACAACCACATTCTATGGAACACGTGTAACATCTTACATTAAGTTTAAATTATTATATAAGTTTAGATTAGAATTGTAACTTTTTTTTTTTTCCAAATATAAGTATAATACCTATATTATTGAAATTTTAATTTTATGATTTTTTTTTTCAATTTTTCTCATTTTTATTACTTTTTTAGGGCTCATATTTCTAATTTCTAATGCCTAATTTTTTTTTTTTTTTTTTATAGCCTGAAACTAGATAGTTTAGCCCAAATTTAATAAAATTTTATTCCTTTCAACCCAAAAATTAAGGAAAAAAATGAACTTTTGAGTCTAAACAATTTAAGGCTACGATTAAAGAGGAAACTACAAAAAGAATCAATTTAAGGTCTAATTAGTCCAAAATGGACAGAAGTGGATTGAAATAGACTGAACTGGACCGAATAGACAGAAGTGGACCGAATAGGACTGATATGGACCAAATGGAATAGAAGTGGACCAAATAGGACTGAATTGGACTGACGTGGACCATATGTGTAGAGATTCCAAAACTTGACCCAGAGGTAGCTAGCTATCTCCTCTTTTTCTCTTTCATGATCAATGAAGAACCAATTTCAATTACAATCCTTATTTGATCAACAATCGTGAGAGGCAATTCTGAAAATTCCATCACCAATACCTCCGTAGTCACATAAATTAGTATTGCTTGGAAACTCAAAAGGAAGCTTTGTCTTTAAAGCCAGCCCGTGGTTTAAGTCAAAGACATAAATTCAACACTGAAGGACGATGTCCGGCTCCTGCATCATTGCATTTCTTAAGGATTATGTGGTGGAAAGATCTGCTTGGTTTTGATCACCTTGGAATTTTAGATCAATTCAATTGATATTACATATATTTTCTAGCTCATAAACTTCATGGTGAACCCAAATGACCAATTGCTTATTGCTTAATAGCCATATCTAAAAGGAGGAGTTCTCTTCTTTTGCTGCTATCACCATTGACTACCAAGTACCAACTTAATGGTGAATTGGTGAATGCCTCTTATGCCATGGGTTCTAAACATAGGAAGGGCTAAACTGAATTGTGATGCAGCCTTGGAAATTGGAAAGGAAGAAGTTTGGTGTTGGCTAGAGGAATTCTATGGGCTATGCAGATTACTAAATAAATGGGACTGTCCAAGATTGTGGTTGTAGGAGATTCTAAGGTTTGTATGGATGCTTTGTCAAATACAGTTGATGTTGATGACCCTCCACGGCAATTAAACGTTATTTTAGAAGATATCATATTAAAACTATTATAAAGTCACTTTGTAGATTGAAAATTTGTGTGGGTGTTCAGGACTTAAGAATAGTGTAACTCATGCCCAGGTTAAATGGGCAGCCAATGTGAATTTTGTTGGTACTCGGTTTTACCATTCACTACTAGAGGCTGTGTTAGCTGCTCTGCGTAAAGACTTATGTATTTGATTTTGTTTTGTATGATATGCTCTTTTACTTAGCCAAAAATAAATAAATAAACTCCCTTGCCAATTGATCAAGACTTAGACCAGATGGCAAGGTATTTTATATTTGCACACTCAAGACCAAACAATCAGATTGCTCAAATGGCATTACGATGGTATCAGCCTAAGTTTCTCCAATAAATTCATCTACATCACATGGTTTACATATCATTGCTTGATTTGCTTCATTATTGTTCAACCTAAATATGAAGTGACGCAACAATAAAGGTGGAACTGAAAAAACGAATTTTATTGATGGTAGTCAAGAGAATAGTACAAAAATAAAGAGACAATAAACTCAAAAAATCACACATGCACTTGATGGAATGAACTCGAATCCAAATTCACCCTTCCCCCTTCCCTTTTAGACGACTTTTTAAAAATGCATTTCTATTAAAAAAAAATTAAAAATATGAGCAAATTAACAAACTTGTTTTATAAATGTCTTCAAAGTTCAAACTTGATCATCTTGAAACTTAGCAATATTAATTGTATTTGGTTTTTCAAGCTTAAACTTCGCTATATTAATTGTGTTTCGTCTTTCACAAAACATTAAACTTCACGATGTTTATTATTTTTGGTCATTTTCAAGGATGTTAATCAAAACACTCTTCCCATAATCCATGACTACTAACTAGTAAGTAGTAATAGCACATGGTAAAGCCATCTTGAACCCTGAAACTGTCAAACAATCACATGTCATAAATATATACATTAAAAGCATCACTTTTCTCTCAGAACCATCACTCTTACAAATCAAGCAACCCCACAACCTGAAACACTCAAATTCCTCTTGTAATCGTAGCCAATTACTGTTATGGTGTAGATTTTGAATACATATTTACATGCCTGTTCGATCAAACATCATGGTCATACTTTTGATTATGGTAGCTAAATCAAAGGCTTGCCAGACTGAAGTGAAGCCCAACAGGAACTTTGATCATTACCGAGCTTCAAGTTCTATGGCTGGCAAGGGCAGGAGACCCTCTCAATTCTTCGAGATTATACTTCCCTCGACCATGGAACACATGAAACTGGTAATATACACTCCACTAGTTATACCTTACCATTTTAGATTCCAATTGCAACAATGTAACTTTATTTGGTGGCGGTAGAGGATCCCTAAAAAGTTTGTGATGGAATATGGAGATGAGCTATCCACTTTTGCTACACTCACTATTCCCTATGGTGGTATTTGGCAAGTGGAATTGAAGAAAGTTGACAAGAATAATATTTGGTTTTGTAATAGTTGGCAGGATTTCATTGAATACCATTCTATTTGTTATGGTTACTTTTTTGTCTTCAGATATGAAGGAAATTCAAGTTTCCATGTTATTATATTTGATAAGACTACCATTGAGATTCAATATCCATTTAGCAAGAACTGTAAATTGGAAGATCATGTGGAAATAATAGACATAGATGAAGATAATACAACCATATCAAGGCATGACAACTTGAATGAAAACAAAATGTCCCCCTCAAATGATTTGCCAGCAAAACATAAAGTCAGTGAAAAGTTTGTAAAAAAAAAAATTTTCTAGCATGTCTTCAAAAGGGAAACTCAAGATGTCTGGAGGACAAGAGAGAGCAATCCAAGTAACCGAAAAGTTCAAGCCTAAAAATCCTTCTTTCATGGGTATCTCGCGGCCGCATAATATGGTGAGGCTTTATACATAATGTGATCATGAAGTTCTCTTAAATATGGCCTTGAAAGTTGAAACATATATGCTTTAATGCTTAGTTGTTTCTCTTTCTTGTGCAGTATGTACCTGCTGAATTTTCTATCAAGTATATTATTGGGAAGCAATTTGTCACACTTCAAACTACTGATGGAAAACAATGGCAAGTCTTGTGCTATTACAACAACTAGTTGCAGACCCGCGCAATGCGCGGGAAAATTTGATATAATTACTTTTTATTGGAATATTATTGAATTAATATAATATAGAATGTATATGTTTAGAAAGTCAATATGTGTTATTTGAAATCGTGTTATAAATTCAACATATGAAAAAATCCCACAATATATTGCCCTTTAAATTCATAAATTACATGATTTTTTGCATTTTATGGTAAAATAAGACCAATCCGTCCATCATGGCATTGTAAAGTCATCTAAATATAATCATATAAAACCACCGTTTTGTTGATCTTGTCTCATAAAGCAAAAGTATCATCTATACAGTTGATAAGACCTTTAAAAAGTAACATATGACATAGAATTCTAGTTTAATTACTGCCCTCAACATTGAGATCAAGATAATTTTTTCTAGAGAGTGTACATGTTCAACCAAGAGGAATTAATCAAGGAATATTTAATCACTGTCAGCCATGTGAGTTTTCTCTTTAATTTTCTTGGTTTCTCACTTTTCAGAATGAAGATGACATCGGCAATACAAACTACAATGATTGTAAAGTAGTTATGCAAAACTATTTAATACGTTATTGTTCAAAACTTGGTACAAATAAATTCAACCTCTTGTTCCATGTGTTGTATATAGTTATGGAATCTCAAAGTTTATTCTCCACTTAGGCTTGCACTACAAATACCAATGACTTAATCATAGAAACTAACACTATTGAGAAGCTTATGTGGTGCGGTGCTTTAGCTAGTGCTGAATGTTGTAATAGAAGTTATGCAATTTCAAAACTTGCAAAGAGACTAAAATGGGAAAATGAAATACAAAATATTAATTCAAAAATGTTAAATGAAATAAGCATTGCATATATGAAATATTTAAGTAAATAATGGGATACCACAAAAGATGTCATTACTGGCAGGCTATCACTTGAAGTCTTGAACCCCCAAAAATTAATCTAAGGGGCTAGATATAAGGATAATTGGAATAATAATCCAACAAAAAATTAATAAGTTTCAATAACTTATTGAGATTGATTGTTTCCAACAACAAAACATTTATAAATTAGTTTAAGTGTTCAAAAGTATTCTCCCCATTGATTACCTGCTACCACACATCTAAGAGAAATTTCATCAAGTATATGTCATGCAACAATAACCCAAATAAAAATTATCAACATTCCACATGGGATAAAAAAACGAATGGGTGACAATTAAAACATTTTTATTGACAAAAAGGAGAAAAATAATTGACAAAAAATCAGGTCTAAAGATTGATCTCTTTTTCAATATGTCTCTTGCTTTTGCACCGTCTAGTTCTCTGGTTTTTTCAATAGATTAAATTAGATGGAGAAATGAGGAATCGAGAGCATGAGACAGAAATTAGGAAAGACAAATTGGTTACCTGGTTGATTGAAGAAGAGCAAAAAAGACCATAGCATTACCGAGTCCAATGGTGTTTCGGCAGCTTCTGCAGAAGTGGAGAGGGGGCAACTGCAATATATAAATCAATAAAGAGAGAATATGAGTTAAGATCAAAGAATTGAAGTAGTGCTGAATTGAGGTTAAAATGGATTTAATAAGGTGGTGTGGGAAAGTGGGGTGATGTTATCCCTTTGTTTGATGGAGAGAGAGACCAAGGAGGATGGTTAATTGAGAACTGGAATAGTTAGCCAATTGGGTTTAATGGAGCAAATGGGGAAGATGAGTGGGTTGCCCTCAGTTATTTTGGAAAGGATTCTACATATTCTATCCAAAATAAATAAATTAAGCACGTTGAAAAATAGGAAAACATTCAATGGATAGTTGGGGATTTAAAAAAGAAAAAAAGAAAAAAAAAAAGGGTTTGAGTAATAGGACGATAGCATAATTTAATGCAAAAAAAGTCATGAGAATATGTCAAGTCATGATATATTGTAAAGTCATGAGAATATGTAGCAAAGCAAAAGAATTAAGACCATTTAAAATGTGTAAAGTCATGAAAATATGTAAAGTCATCATATATTTTGCATTCTTTTAAAAAATGTAATAAATTAACAAAAAAAAAAAAAGATGACACTGATGATGATGTGGCTCAACTGGAGTATAGTAACAATAAATACTACACTTCAACTTTTAGTAATATATAGATTATACATATTTAGCAATGAGATTGGGGAAGGGATGGGTTGCATTTTTGAAATGTACGTTTTTAGACCCCTTAAAACACAACCAAATTAACCTAGTTAATAAGCTAGCCAAGTGATTACTTAGTCAAATTATCAGATCTAGGTTAACACAAATATATCATATCAATGTAAAGTGCAGAAAATAAAGAACACAAAGATATGATAACCCAGGAAAACCAAACCGGTAAAAAACCTGGGGAGGATTTAACCTAACTATACTCAAGGTAAAACGAATCAACTATGAAAGAATTGAAGTTTACAAAATAGTGACTTAGACCACTAACATCCTATTGCTACTTCGAGTAAGAAACTTACTATCACGACCATGTGACAACTCCGAGTCCACGGGCTACTTCTTTCTTGGATTCCCAACAAGTACAAGTACTCCCGCTTGTGTATCTTTAAACTCTTGAATCAGCAACTGAAACGATCACCAAGTTTTTGACATAGTCTTGATTCCTGATAACCCTAAGTATGTGTGAAGGCAAACACATCTAGATCTCACAAAAGATTCACACACACAACATAAAGAGTAACCTCAAAACGTGGTTAGGGTTTTCCCTTTTATACTTAAGACAAAACATAAAACCCTACACGTCAAACAGGCTTAGGCTAAGTTGGAAAATTCTGCAGAAAAATAATCTGCACGACTATCGATCGATCGAGCCAGGCAAATTTACACAGTAAATCCTGCAACACACTCGATTCCAACTTTACATATAAACATACTTTGAGCAAGTTTAAACAAGACTAAAACGTTTTGATCATGGTTTGTCATCATTACAAAATGAAGTTCTAATACATTAGTTCCTAATTCCTTAGAACTTAACACGAAAGACAATAATTTAGAAGTAGGAGATGTTTGTATCTTTGAGGTTATAGAGAAGAAGCCTGTTGTGCTTAGTGTCTCAATATTTTACATGGTTGATCATCAGAGTTCATACTAGAATAACTTGTTTAAACATAAACTCAATGTTAATGATGCTTTTTTTTTTTTTTTAGAGATTTTGTTAAATGGTATGGTTTATTTTGTGAGTGATGATTTAAGACTTTTCTAGTTTTCTCTGACCAGGATAGTTGGTCTTGTTCAAGTAGTTCATAGTACAAACTAGATCTGGTTTTTTTTTTTTTTTTTTAATAATTTCTTTCTTGTTTCGAAGTGTGTAATACTAAAGCCTTTTAGATCACCATTGTATTGGACTAGAATATAATAGTTTAGTCTAATTCATTTCATTGATTAGTTGAAATTTGAAGTCAAATAAGTCAATTTCATAACATTTTTTCACAACTGCTAAGGTAGCAGGTTGTGATTAGTATACAATAAAAGTGATGTTAGTAGTGATTCAAGTTGTGTCACTAATCACAATCTACCACCTTAATAAGTTATGAAATTTGCTTTGTTTTTGTTAGTGCGTTTGGGTGTATTTGACATGAGGAAAGGATGAAGGGGATTGTAGGGTAGGTAACCAAGTTGGCTTGGAATTCAGTCCCGTCCGCATTAAGGGCACCGTCAAACCTTAGAGAGGCAATTAGGGGCAAAATCACTTGAGGGACAAGGTTGGAGAGGTGCTAATCACTTGATGCCGGGAACAATTCCCTATCTTTGAGAGGTAATCAAGACCTCGTCGAAACATGATTGTGGCGTGATCAACAGTTAGTCCTAGGTATGGCTGGCTGAAAAATGATTAAAATGGAAGAAATCAAGTGTTAGAGTGAAATGTGAGCTTGCCTTGTTATGTTTGAATCATCTAATTCTATTATATCCACCTGATCGTCCAATCTACAATTCTTTCCTGATGGATATTAAATCTTAGTGGCAGTCTTATTAAATACATGAACATGGAAATTAGAATTTCCTTCATATATGAACACTGAAAAGTACCCATAGCAAATAGAATGGTATACAACAAAATCAGGCCAACCATCACAAAAGAAAATGTTCTTGTCAAAATTTTCCAATCCCACTTGCCACCATTGGGAAAAATAAGTGTAGCAACAATGGACAGCTTATCCCCAAATTTTTTTCACAAACTTTTTAGGGATCCTCTGCAGCCATCAAATTAAGTTATACTATCTTACTCGCAATGTAAAATGGAATCAACGAAACATGTGATTCCAAGACGCAGAAATATGACTTCTTATTATTTCAATTGTAAAATTAGTCTTCCTTAGGGAAGTGCTACACCTACACAAGTCAATAACTTCAATTGCCTCTATTAAAATTTTGATGTGAGCTTCCTATCCCTGTAAGTTTTTTTTTTTTTTTTTTTTTTGATGAATGAATCCTAAATAATGATATACTCCAGATTCAATGGAAGGAATTGTCTAGTATTATTCCAAGATAAAATATATATATATATATATATATAAAATAAAAGATGTGTTGCTTGTTAAAAATTTCAAGTTTTTGAATTATGTTCTTGGAAGAACTACACGTTTTAGACTTTTGTCAAACCTAATGTGGGGAAAATTCTTTTGCCGGGACTTGAAATGGTGAAGACTGTTAATAAATATTTAGTATCAAAAGTCAAAAAATCACACACTTGATGGAACGAACTCGAATTCAAATTCACCCTTCCCTCTTAGATGATTTTAATTTTATATAAGCAATAATGCATTTCTATTAAATAGTTTTTTTTTTTTTAAAAAGACCAGTAAACTAATAAACTTGTTTTATAAATGTCTTCGAAATTCAAACCTGATCATCTTGAAACTTCACTATATTAATTGTGTTTGGTCTTCCACAAAATATTAAACTTCACAATATTTATTATTTTCTGTCATTTTCAAGGACTCTGTTCAAAGCGCTCTTTCCATAATCCGTGACTAATAACAAGTAGTAATAGCACATGGTAAAGCCATCAAACTGAACCGTCAAACAATCACATTTCAATGTCATGACTATAGACCTTAGAGCATCACTTCGCTATCAGAGTCTTATAAATCAGCCCTAAGGACCAAAACATGCAAACTGATCCACTGATAATCGTAGCCAAATCCTAAAGCAAGCAGAGTTTTGTCAAAGAAATTTACCACCGTTGGACTAACCATCTTGGTCATACTCTTTTATAATGACAAAGACTCGCAAGAGTAGAGTAGTGCACAACTGGAATTGTGATCAACCGCCATCAAGTTCTATGGCCGGAAGGGTCAGGACACCCTCTAACTTCTTCAAGATCATACTCCCCTCCACCATTCAGGACATGAAACTGGTAAGTGGTAACTTAACCTCTACTAGCTTTACCTTATAAATTTATTGCAATGGCTTTCTCTTGTGTGGTTTTTACTTGAAGTTCAATTGAAGTTTTTGGCTTGTACATGGCAGACTAATTTTACAATTGTAACAATAAGAAGTCATAATTCTACATCTTGGAATCACATGTTTCGTTGATTCCATTTTATTTTGCAAACTAAGACAATATAATTTATTTTGGTGTCTGTAGAGGATCCCTGAAAAATTTGTGAAAGAATATGGGAATGAGTTGTCTACTGTTACTACCCTCATTGTTCCCAATGGTGATATTTGGCAAGTGGGGTTGGAGAAATCTGACATGAACATTTTGTTTTGTGATGGTTGGAGGGATCTTGTTGAATACTATTCTATTTGTTATTGGTACTTTTTAGTCTTCAGATATGAAGGAAATTCTAATTTCTATGTTCATATATTTGATAAGACTGCCATTGAGATTCAATATCCACCAAGCAAGAATAGTAAATTGGAAGATCAGGTTGACATAATTGATTTAGATGATACAAACACATCAAGCCATGACATGTTGAATGAAAATGATATGTCCAACTCAGTTGAGTTGCCCACAAAACATAAAGAAGTGAGAGAAAAGTTTGTAGGGAAAAAAATTTCTGGCATGTCGTCAAAAGGGAAACTCATGATGTCCAGAGGAAAAGAGAGAGCAATCCAAGCAGCCAGAATGTTAAAGCCTAAAAATGCTTCTTTCGTGGGCATCATGCCACCTTCTTATTATATGGTGAGCCTTATACATGATGCGATCTCTCTCTCTCTCTCTCTCTCTAAAGAGACAAGGATATATATATATATATATATATATTGTGACCATGCACTTTTTTTAAATATCACCTTTTGAATCCTTAGTTGCAATCCTTCTTTCTTGTGCAGTATCTGCACGGTGAATTTTCTATGAATATTGGTCAGAATCAAATTGTCACACTTCAGACTCCAGATGGAAAACAATGGTGTGTCTGGTGCTATTATTACAATCCTCCATCTTTAACAATGAGAATGGGGAAGGGATGGACTGCATTTTCCAGGGACAATAATTTAGAAGAAGGTGATGTCTGCGTTTTTGAGGTGATAACGAGGAAGCCTGTTGTGCTTAGCGTCACAATATTTCATGTTGTTGACCATCAAAGTTCAAACTAGGATAACTTGTTTAATTACCATCACAATATCATGCAATCCTTCTTCACTGGTATGGTGACCATGGTTCATTTCTGATGGATATTTTATTAAGACTTTTCTTTGACCTGTTTAGTAGGGAGTTATTAACGGAATACAACATTTCCAACCCTTTTTCCCACAATTATCCAATGTAGGAGTCTATCCATTACTTTCAAATGGACTTACCACTCACAATCAATCTCATAAAATAGTTGTAGCAAAATTTGTGTTTGTTGAACTTTTGTTTTAGAAGGTCTTGTTGAAGTACTACATAACAAATCGAATTTGGTCTTTTTATTTATTTATTTATTTTTATTCTTTTTTTATTCGAAGTGTATTAAAGTCTTTTTAGTTCACCATTGTTTGGGACTAGACGGGAACAAATTACCATTACTTAGTAGAAATTTGAAGCCAAAAAAATATAAAAACACATCAATTTCACAATATTTTTTGGTGATATATTATAATTGGTATATAATAAAAATGATATTAGTAGCCGTTCAATTGAAAAATGATTGTGGCACTAATCACAATTTATCTCTTTAATAAGTTATGAAAAAAATGATGACATTTGTTATGTCTGTGTTAGTACGTGTGGGACTGGGTTTACATGACATGAGGAAAGGATTAAGTGGATTTGAGGGTAGGGATCATCCAAGTTGGTTTGGAATTCAATCGCATCTACATTTAGGGCATCATCAAACCTTACAGAGGCAGTCATGGATGAAATGACCTAATTAAGGGATGAGGCGGTTGAGTTTAATTGATATTGAGCTTCAGGTACCTAGTCGGAACGTGAAGGCCAGGATACATGGCCGACATTGTCTAAGGCATGGTTGGCCTAAAATTTACTAAAATGGAAGGTACGTAGTAAGCGAGAGGACAAAATTGGAGCTCACCAACTCAAAGCAAGAGCAATGCGAAGAGCCTAAGTTGAAGAACTTAACAAACCGATGTGGAGAGGTTGAAGGTGACCCAGTTTGTGAAAATTAACTTTGAGAACTTAAAAAGGAAAGAAAATGAAGCAAGTGGGAAATGATTGCTCTAGAAAATTAAAGAGACGATATATAGTTCACATATTGAGGACAATGGATTCCAATAAATATGCCATGAGTGATAAGTTGATATTGATGCCTGTCAGTCGGTGGCTTGGTATTGCAAGCCTAAGTTGACAAGAGATGCATGGCATTAAATGCATGTGTGCTGTTTGCATGCATTGTCAATCTATGCTCATAAGCGTGACTGTAGGAGCATGCCCAAGATCAAATTTGTCTCTTGAAAATTGTGATTTTGTCAAGCAAGCGTGACTTTGTTATCACGTCTAGTAAAGTAAACGCAATAGCATGACTTTCTCCCATGGACGGATTATTGCCTTGCGGCCTTGCCTACAGCTTGGTTTTTGCGCTATAGATATGCCTTTGTGTGGCAGATTGTGTGTGTAAGAGAAGAGGGCAAAAGAGAAGAAGCAGCGAGTGGTGCAGCAATTGATAGTGTACTAATGGGCAGGGGTCTGATGGTTTTATGAGGATGGGGAATACTGATGCATGGGGAAGAGAGTTTGTTTGGGGAAAGGGTAAATTAAATGCATGAGTGGACATTTTCTTTAATGCATTTATTTTTATATTTAATTTTAAATGTTAAACTTTTTAATTTAATATATTAAGATAAACTTTAAAGTAATATTTTAAACTTGAAAGTGCTGCATCTCTATATTTATTTGTACTATTTTGATAAAATATTTTATTTGTAATAATTTTATACATTTATTTATATTTAAAATAATTAGTAATTTAATTATAACGTTATCATTATTCGACTTCGGTTTAATTTCGGTTCGACTTTAAAAATCTTGAACCTCTTCTTTTTACAGTTTAATGAATGGTTCAGGGTTCAAAACCTTGGATTTGGCTCGTTTGGGTTTAGGGAGAATCTCGTTACAATATTTGCATTCTTCATATTTGTTAGTAAAATTTCTCCTAGTTCTCATCTGTAAACGGAAGTCAAAAGTCGAAATACGTAAATCCTTAGTATTCTTTCTTGTTAAACTTAATTTCTTCATTCCAATTAATTATTTGGTGAGATCTTTCTAAGTGCCATCCAAAGGCATTTTCCTACAACAATTTGTTAATCTTGTTTGGTCTTCCACAAAACCTTAAACTTTCATTATGTTTATTATTTGAACAAGCGCCTAGTTAACGAGGTGCCCTTAAGGCATTTTTTAATTGACCATCTTAGGAAATACTTAATACCACTTTTATGGAAAATGACAAAGTTTGACAACAAATTTGGTTATACCTTAAGGGTGTGTTTGGTAGACTGGATTTTAGAGAGAATAAAAAAAATTAAAAAAAAATAATAATAAAAAAGAGAGAAAATGAGGAATGAAAATGTTTCGGAGTGTTTGGTTGGGAGGAAGAGAGGACCAAAATGTGGTGGGACTCAGGAGTTTTCTCCCCATTCCCACCAAAACGTTTTCTCCTTAAAATGGGGAGAAAATTGAGGGAGAGAGTGCGATTTGTTAGATGGACAAAAATGCCCCCAATTGCTTTCCTGGGCAACATTGGGTTTTTTTTTTTTTTTTTTTTGGGACACTTTGCCTCTTCCTTTTTTTTCTTATGATTTCTTAGGGCGCGGGCATCGTTGGCTCTTTTTCCCAAGACACTTTGCGTTGTCATCTTTTTTTTTTTTTAATTTCCTGGTGTGTGATTTGTTTTGTTTTTGTTCTTTTTTTTTTTTTTTTTTATAAACTAGATGTGATTTTTTTTTCGTGACATGATTTTTATTTTTTAATAAATTTGGGTGATTGATTATTATTATTATTATTATTATTATTTTGGTGCTTGTTTGTCACTTTTTTGTTTTAATTGGGTATCATTTTTTAATAAAGGTATGTGAGTAAATTTATACAAACTCATTTTTTTCCATCCCTCCACTTTTCCACTCTCAATCAAACAAAAATAAGCAAAATTAAAATCTTTTCTATCCTCCCACTTTTCCACCCCTCCAACCGAATGGGCCCTAAGACTACAACTCTACTCAATATCATTTTATTGGATGTGAATTTTGATAAATCCACCATTAGATTACATTCTCTTGTTATATCCTTCGTTCTTGAAAATTTTCCAGAAAAACAGAGATCAATAACTATGTCATCAATCAAATGTTTAAATTTCAAGTTTTTGTAGTCTAAAATTATACATAAAAAATTAGTCAACAAATTGAATAGTAAATTACATCAAATTGACATAAAATTTGACGTGTGTACAGTGGTTAGATTTTAAAATTTTGTAACTATGTTAATTATTTTAAAAGGAGTTATAATTTTTGACAACAACCAAGCCTGTAACCAAATTATGTTCTATGTAAAATATAAAAAGCCAGCAAAATAATTCTAAGTCCACAATCTTTAGCATATCGTTTTTCACAACTATTATATGTAGCTAAACTTTGAATAATAGAGAAGTTATAGGTTTATATAAAAGTGATAGACAATCTGTCATAGTCTACCACATAAGATAGTTGTAAAAAGAGAAATGTTAGTTATATAATATTTTCACAATACTTTCACAATAAATCATAAATAAAAGGTTTTTTAGAATTATTATTAATAGATAAGAAAATAATTTTAATAATAAATTCAAATTTGAACCAACTACAATTTACCACCTAATATTTTGGAGGCATCAATTCTACTATCAAAAAAAAAAAAGCGTAATAAAAGTGGAGGTTTATAGAATATCTCAATTTTTCGTCAATTTTAAAGATGTTAGTCAAAACACTTTTCCCGTGATACGTGACTACCAGTCATTACTGTAGCTCACCTTAAAAGCAAACTCCACTAGCACTAGTAATGGTAGCCAAACGACCCCTTAAAAGCATCCCTTGGATGGCTCTATCACTCTCATGAATCAGCCCCAAACCCTGAAACACGCAAACTCCACTGGTGTCTGGTAATGGTAACCAAATCCCAAAGGAAGGCAGAGTTTGGTCAACAATATACCATCTTGGTCTCATACTTTCAATAATGGCTTCAAGTTCTATGGGTGGCAGGGGCAGGACACCCTTTCATTTCTTCAAGATTATACTCCCCTTCATTTTGCAAGACATGAAACTGGTAACATACACTCCACTAGGCACTAGCTATACCTTAATTTATCCAATGGCTTGCTTCTTGTTTTTTTTTTTTTTTTTTTTTTTGGTATATAAGTTTTGGTTGTAATAGCATCACTTTTACATAAATATATTATTTATATAAATTTTGTTATGCGTTAATCATAACACACCACGCTATGAAAAAAAGTTGTCTCAAAACTTTTCTTGATTTTAGAAAACTTATTGTTGTACTATTAGTTTATCTTTCACTTTATTTTTTTACTTACAAATTACTATAGTGGTATATAAGTTTTGATACTAAAATTGTTGATAGTCTTCACCGTTTCGAGTCCCAGCAAAAGAATGGGAAACCCACATATCAGCTATGACAAAAGTCAAAAGCTTGTAGTTCATCCAAGATTATAATTCAAAAACTTGAAATTTTCTACAGGCCTCTTGGAATGATATTTGACAATTCCTTCCATTGAATATGGAGGTTTTATTATTATTTACTTATAGGGACAGGAAGCTCACATAAATATTTTTTAAAAGTTTAGTTGGAAGTTATTGGCTTGTGTAGCACTTCTAAGGAAGGCTAATTTTACAAATGTAATAATAAGAAATCATACTTGTACGTCTTGGAATCACATGTTTCGTCAATTCAATTTTACATTGCGAGTAAGATAGTATAACTTAATCTGATGGCTGCAGAGGATCCCTGAAATGTTTGTGAAAAATTTTGGGGATGAGCTGTCCACTATTGCTACACTCATTATTTCCAATGGTGGTATTTGGCAAGTGGGATTGGAGAAATCTGGCAAGAACATTTGGTTTTGTGATGGTTGGCCTGATTTTGTTGAATACCATTCTATTTGTTATGAGTACTGTTTAGTCTTCGGATATGAAGGAAATTCAAATTTTCATGTTCATATATTTGATAAGACTGCAGCTGAGATTCAATACCCATCAAGCAAGAATTGTAGATTGGAAGATCAGGTGGACATAATAGACTTAGATGATAGTCATGATACAGATGTATCAAGGCATGACAAGTTGAATGAAAATGAAATGTCTAACTCAGATGAGTTGCCCACAAAACATGTAGTGAGAGAAAAGTTTGTAAGGAAAACATTTTCTGGCATGACTTCAAAAGGGAAACTCATGATGTCAAGAGGAAGAGAGAGAGCAATCCAAGCAGCCAGAACGTTCAAACCTAAAAATGCATCTTTCATGGGTATCTTGCATCCCTATAATATACGCTTTAAATATATGGTGAGCCCTTATACATGGTGTGATCATGAAGTATTTTTACATTTGGCCTTCAAATATATATATGCTGAGTTCCAATCCTTCTTTTTTATTCAGTATGTGCCTGCTGAAATTTCAATCAAGTATATTAGTCAGAATCATAACGTCACACTTCAGACTTCTAACGGAAAACAATGGCATGTCCGGTGCCATTACCACCAATATTCTGCCTCTTCAGCAATGAAAATGAGTAAGGGATGCGCTGCATTTTTTAAGGACAATAATTTAGAAGAAGGAGATGTCTATGTCTTTGAGGTGATCAAGAGGAAGCCTGCTGTGCTTAGTGTCTCAATATTTTACTTGGTTGACCATCAAAGCTCAGACTAGGATAACCTGTTTAAACTTTAAACTAGTGATGTTTATGCTTATATTTAATTAGGGACTTTGATAACTGGTATGGTTTATATCTGATAGATGTGGTTTTAAGACTTTTCTCTAACCAGTTTGGTATGTCTTGTTGAAGTAATCTTAAGTCCAAATCTGGCCGATCTAGTCTTTTAATATATTTACTATTTTTTTTTTCTTGTTTCGAAGAGTAATAATTTTAATGAATTTTTTTAGATCACCATTGTATGGGACTAAATTTGTACAGTTTAGTCTAATTCATATTGTTGATATAGTAATAATTTGAATCCAAATAAATACAAAAACACATCATTTTCACAATATTTTTCATAACTATTAAGGTGAATAGTTGTGATTGGTGTACAATAAAAGTGATATTAATAGTAGTTTGAGTGAAAAATAATGTGGCAGGAATCACAATTTGCCACCACAATAAGTTATGAAATTTGTTGTGTTTGTGATACAATATGTGGAGGCGGTATGGGTGCATATGACATGATGAAAGGATGAAGTGGATTCTACATTCTAGGGTAGGGAACCAAGTTGGTTTGGAATTCAAGTCACATCCACATTCAGGGCATTATCAAAACTTAAAGAGGCAGTGTCAAAATCACCTAAGAGGCAAGGCAGTTGAGGTTGGAGACGCATTAAGCCTCAAATGGCGCTATTGGTACCCTCCTTTGTTAAGTTGGACCTCGACGCCTAGAATAATTCTTAATTCCTTGTCTTCGAGCTTCCAATCGAGGTCTAGACCTCGCTGAAACCTGACTAAGGCATGGTCGGCTGTGAGTCCAAGGCGTGGCCAGTCGAAAAGCAATTGATATGAAAGGCACCAAGCAAGAGGGCAAAATGTGAACTTACCAACTCTAAGCGAAAGTAATGTGAAGAGCTCGAGTCGAAGAAGAACTTAGAACTTCTTAATAAATCAATACATAGAGATTGCAGGCGACCCAATCCAATTGTGGAATCTAAGTCCGAGAGATGAAATAAAAGAGAGCAAAGAAGCACAGTGCAGAAAGCGGAGAAGGGAAAGAAACAGAGACCTGATTTTTTTTTTAAAATGTTTATATTTGCAGTGAAAGTGGAATTAAAAGTATTTTAAAATATTCTATTAACAAATGTCCTAGAAGTACCCATTAACCAGACTTATCCAAAAAAATATACATGTGGGGGATAAAAGCCCAGATCTACCAATTGGGCCTAGGGCCCTGTTCTTTAGGTTACCTTACGTCCGAAGAGTAGCAATGGGCTGAGATAGTGTTCACCTAAAGGCAACGGACCCAAAGATGGCGGATGGGTACAATCCGAAGAGGTCACCATTTGTCCGAGGAGGTTATACTCCTCGGATACAAATAATTCTGATTACGTACACGTACAGAAAGCCCGAGTGCCCCTCCTGGCAATCTTGGTGACAAAGATAAACTCTGGGCATTCCTGGGGATGATAAGGATGAAGAAATATCTCAAGGAAAAGCTGCCACCACCGCATTTAATGCCCTGCAGCAACTTCTCTGGCCTCATTTATGTGGAGAAGACCCTTGAACAGTGCAACTTCACCTACCGCCACTCCCAAAAAGCTAAAGAATATGTTTGATGTGACCTACACTCAAGTATGTTAGCAGATGGAGGACAAGTGGAGGGTTAGGATGATTAGGAAAGAGGCTATATAAAGAAGGAGAGCCCATGATAGAGGGAGGGAGAAGAAGAAGAAATCACTTTACTGTAGCTCTGGAATCTGTAACCTAAGAACATTCAATAAAACTCCTCTTCGGACCTTTAGCCCTTCATGGTTTTTACGTGATTGCATGTCAAATTATCTGCCCATACTACCACCAACTCTTGTTTAATTCATATCCGGCCCAGTTCTTTCACCCACGCTCTACAAATTTATTGTTTTGGGTGTGTTGGGCTCATATTCCACACCTCGTGGACTTGGGCTACAAAAACGGACCCTACAATTGGCGCCGTCTATGGGGAAGAGCTTGTACAGGGGTGATAACAACCGTTGGTGATGGCAGAACGAAGTCAACAACAAGCAGAATCTAGGGCATCTCAGCATGCAGACCCTTTTCTTAACTTGGAAAGAAGGCAAGATCGTGAGGGTAGTGTGCACACTGTGCATACTGGCCAAAGCCAGTCACACGACGATAGTCACGTGTCCCATGCAGAGGAGAATAGGGGCTTACAACTGGAAGTTGAGAAACTGAAGAGGGAGCTACGCCATGCAAAGAGGAAACGGATTTCCTCATATTCTGATGATGACTCGGACGACGAGCAGGACGTCACTTATCAGCAGAAATCTCGGATGCCGGTCAGTGAATCCTTTTCCTATGAAGAAGAGCCTCATTGCAAAAAGCGATCTAGAAGCCCATCACGCGGAGGCGTAGGGAATGATGCTATGAACGAGGCCTTGAATCAGATCTCTCGATCACCTTTTACTCGCAGAATTGAGGAGGCAAGACTCCCTCGGCGTTTTAATCAGCCAACGTTTACCATCTACAATGGTAAAACGGACCCCGTGGAGCACGTGAGTCATTTTAACCAGAGGATGGCTGTCTACTCTAGAGATGAAGCTCTGATGTGTAAGGTTTTCCCTTCCAATCTAGGACCAGTGGCAATGAGGTGGTTTGACGGCTTGAAGGCAAACACTATTAATTCCTTCAAAGAGCTCACTCAGGCATTTGGTTCACGATTCGTCACTTGCCGAAGAGTAGCCAGGCCCCTGTCTTCATTATTGTCCCTAAGCATGTACGAGGGCGAGACTCTGAAAGCGTATTCGGACAGATACTGGGAGATGTTTAATGATATGGAGGGCAACTCTGATGCAATAGCCCTCAGCACATTCAAGCTCGGCCTCCCTACTGACCACGGTTTAAGGACCTCCTTATTTGGCAAACCAGTCACTAATATGCGTCAACTTATAGACCGTATAGAAAAGTACAAGAGAGTTGAAGAGGATCAGCAACAAGGGAAAGGAAAAGATAAAGCAATCCCCCAGGAAATGAGAGATTTCCGGTCGGATAGCTACAACAGCAGTAAACCGCGTAGGGATTTCGCTGGACAATCAGGGTCGACTAATCCTCAAGCGGTCAATACTGTATTTAAAGAGCCAGTGCCCCAAATTTTGGAGAAGATTAAGAACGAGCCATTTTTCAGGTGGCCGAATAAGATGGTAGGAAATCCTGAGAGACGTAATCATAATCTCTACTGCCAGTACCATCAAAACCATGGGCACACCACGGAGGATTGTAGGAGCCTATGGGATCACTTGGACCAACTGGTTCGTGACGGTAGACTAAGACACCTATTGCACCCCTCTAGCGACCGAGGAAGGCAGAAGGGCTCAGGGCCACGAAGAGGTGACCCTTCAAAGCCGCCACTAGGAACTATCAACGTCGTCTTCGCTGCGCCGGGGAGAACAGGGTCTTGGCCATTGAAAGTTATGTCAGTAAGCCGACCGCCAGCAGGGGACATAAGTAGAGTTCCGAAGAGAGATAAGTCGGGTTCTCCGCTTGTCATAGGGTTCTCGGACGAAGACATGACCGGCACCATCCAACCCCACGATGATGCGTTAGTCATCACCCTTAGAATTGGAGGGTACGATGTGAAGAGGGTAATGGTGGACCAGGGAAGCACTGTGGAGATAATGTACCCTGATCTTTATAAGGGGCTAGGCCTGAAACCCCAGGACCTCATACCATACAACTCCCCCCTCGTCAGTTTTGAAGGGAGGGCAGTCACCCCAAAAGGCCAGATACGCTTACCTGTCCAGACTGGGGCTGAAGTGGTAGAGGTGGATTTTACTGTTGTGGATGTGTATTCGCCTTATACGGAAATTGTGGCCAGACCTTGGCTTCATACGCTAGGGGCTGTTTCCTCTACTTTGCATCAGAAGGTTAAATACCCATCTGAAGGGCAGGTTCACGAGATCCGAGGAGACCAATCGGCGGCCCGACAATGCCTAGTGGCTGCTATCCAACAAGAGCCCGAAGCCGAGTCTTCATACAGAGCCGAAGGAGGTTTATAGCAGTTAAAGTCTCGGGAATTGCCCGGCGAAGGTTCAGACGAGGGCACTCGATGTGAGGATCTAACGAAAGTGGTTATTGGAGATGATCCTGATAAGTTCTTCCAAATTGGATCACAGCTACCTCTTCAAGAGAGGGAGGAGTTGATAGAGTTCCTCAAACGAAATCTCAATGTATTTGCCTGGAGCGCTTACGAAGCCCCAGAGGTGGACCCAGAGTTCATATGTCACCATCTAAAGGTAAACCCGCTGATTACCCCCAAGAAACAGCCTCCTCGGCGCCCATCCAAGGAGCATGCTGATGCAGTAAGAGAAGAAGTAGCGAAGCTCAAACAATCCGGAGCTATTAAGGAAGTTTTTTATCCCGAGTGGCTGGCGAATACCGTGGTGGTAAAGAAGAAGAGTGGGAAGTGGCGAGTGTGCGTGGACTTTACTGATTTGAATAAGGCTTGCCCCAAAGATCCATTCCCTATACCGAAAATCGACCAACTGGTGGATGCCACCGTCGGCCATCCTCAGATGAGCTTCCTAGACGCCTTCTAAGGCTACCACCAGATACCACTAGCCCTGGACGATCAGGAGAAAACTGCTTTTGTCACCCCCATTGGTAACTACCACTACAAGGTAATACCATTTGGTTTAAAGAACGCGGGGTCCACCTATCAGAGGATGATGACGAGGATGTTCGAGGCACAGATGGGCAAAAATATCGAGGTCTACATAGATGACATGGTGGTAAAGAGCAAGGTTGTTGCTGAGCATGTGAAAGACCTGGAAAGTACCTTTGAGGTACTAAGGAAGTACAAACTGCACCTGAATGCGTCTAAGTGTTCATTCGGGGTAGGATCCGGCAAGTTCTTGGGATACATGGTGACGCACAGGGGAATTGAGGTTAACTCCGACCAGATAAAGTTCATCAACGATTTACAAGCTCCTCGGAATCCCAAGGAGGTTCAGAAACTAACTGGGATGACCGCTGCCCTGAATCGATTTATCTCTAGATCAGCAGACAGATGTCGGCCCTTTTTCTCTCTGCTCGGTAAGTGAAAGGGATTCGAATGGACAGAAGAGTGTGCTTTGGCCTTTTAGCAGCTCAAAGATTATTTAGCTCTGCCGCCAATCATGTCCAAACCTGAGCCAGACGAGGTGTTGTTCGCCTACATCGCTGTAGCCACCTGTGCGGTGAGCTTGGTATTGATACGATCAGACCACGGTGTGCAAAGACCAGTTTATTACGTCAGCAAGTCACTGCATGAGGCCGAGATCCGTTACTTACCTCTGGAGTAGGCTATCTTAATAGTAGTACTCGGCACGCGAAAACTGCCTCATTACTTCCAGGCCCATACTGTCATTGTCCTCACTCAACTCCCACTCAGGGCCATACTCCGAAGCGCCGATTACACTGGGCGCATTGCCAAGTGGGGTACGATCTTGGGGGCTTTCGATATTAAATATATGCCCCGCACATCGGTCAAAGGCCAGGTCCTTGCGGATTTAGTGGCTGAGTTCACGGAGCCTCAACTAGAAGAGGTAATGCCCATGTCGGACATGGATGAAAAATCAGTTGACATAATTTCTCAGCAACACCCCTCCCGTTGGGAAGTGTATGTAGATGGAGCTGCAAATCAAAAAGGTTCTGGAGTGGGGCTAGTGTTGATATCCCCTGAAAGAATAATCATCGAAAAGTCGTTGAGGTTGGACTTCTCGGCAACGAACAATGAGGCGGAGTATGAAGCCCTGCTGACGGGAATGGCTATGGTCCGAAAGATGGGGGGTAAGTCCGTGGAATTGTTCTCGGACTCAAGGTTAGTCATGGGTCAAGTGCAAGGGGAGTTCAAGGCAAAAGACGAAAGAATGCAGGGGTACCTGAGTCGAGTTAAATGTCTGCAGTCGGAGTTCGACTCTTTTAGTTTGCTGCACATCCCCAGAAGTGGTAACGCACATGCCGACTCTTTGGCCACGCTTGCTACCTCTTCGGCGCAAAATTTGCCTAGAGTTATTCTTTTTGAGGACCTGTATGGACCTACAGAGACAAAAAAGGATGTAATTCAGCTTCATCAAGTTAGGATTGGACCCTGCTGGATAGATCCTATAGTTAAATTCTTGAAAGAAGACATCTTACCTGAAGAAAGAGAGAAAGCTGATAAAATTCGAAGAAAGACGACCAGGTTCTGGCTATCCGAAGACCAGAGATTGTATAAACGCTCCTACTCAGGACCATATTTATTATGTCTGCATCCTGAAGCGGCCGAGTTGCTGCTAGAAGAACTACATGAAGGAATATGCGGAAGCCATACGAGAGAGAGGTCCTTGGCCCATCGGGCTATTACACAAGGTTATTGGTGGCCGAACATGCAAAAAGAGGCCCTCGAGTATGCTAAAAAGTGCGATCAGTGTCAGAGATTCGCCCCAAACATTCATCAACCAAGGGGGCTTCTTAATCCACTGTCCAGCCCATGGCCTTTTGCCCAATGGGGCCTAGATATCATGGGACCATTCCCTAAAGCTGCAGGAAACAAGAAGTACCTTCTGGTTGGTACAGACTATTTCACCAAGTGGGTCGAAGCGGAGCCGCTAGCTAACATCAGAGACGTTGACGTTCAAAAGTTTGTATGGAAAAACATTGTCACTCGGTTTGGAATTCCTCATACTCTCATCTCCGACAATGGCTTGCAATTTGATAGCAAAGCATTCAGGAGTTATTGTAGCGAGCTGGGGATCATAAATAGATACTCCACGCCTGCCTACCCCCAGGGTAATAGGCAAGCAGAGGCAGTCAACAAGGTCATAGTGAATGGCTTGAAGAAGAGGCTAGATGACGCGAAGGGCAAATGGGTAGAAGAACTACCACATGTGCTTTGGGCTTACAGGACTACGCCCCGCAGGTCTACTGGAGAGACCCCCTTCTCAATGACCTATGGAGCTGAAGCTGTCATACCTTTAGAAACTGGATTCCCAACCCTGAGGACCAGTTCCTTCAGTCCGACTAGCAACAATGAACAGCTAGAAAGGAGTTTAAACCTGATTGATGAAAGGAGGGAAAGTGCCATGGTTCGGCTGGTATGTTACCAGCAAAAGCTCAGGCAGGGCTACAACGCTAATGTAAGGCTACAGCCTCTAGAACCTGGTGACCTAGTGTTGAGGAAAGTGGTGGGTACTGCAAAGAACCCAGCTTGGGGAAAGTTAGGACCCAATTGGGAAGGGCCATATCGTATCACTTCAGGAGCTGGCATTGGGGCGTACTTCCTAAAAGACCTGGATGGTCATGTAATACCACGTCCTTGGAATGTAAATAACCTCAAAAGGTACTATTATTAGTCAGTCGTTTTCTTCAAATAATATGCTGGTTTTATATATCCTACTGTTCCTTAAGTGTTTAAACTTAAATCCAATCATGTCTGTAGTCCTCGGACCAAATGATTTGGGTTAGTTAACACAGTTACCGTTTCTCAAGTGTTTAAACTTAAATCCAATCATGCATGTAGTCCTCGGACCAGATGATTTGGGTTAGTTAACATTGTTGTTATTCCTTAAGTGTTTAAACTTAAATTCAATCATGCCTGTAGTCCTCGGACCAGTTGATTTGGGTTAGTTAACACTGTTGCTGTTCCTTAAGTGTTTAAATTTAAATCCAATCATGCCTGTAGTCCTCGGACCAGATGATTTGGGTTAGTTAACATTGTTGCTGTTCCTTAAGTGTTTAAACTTAAATTCAATCATGCCTGTAGTCCTCGGACCAGATGATTTGGGTTAGTTAACATTGTTGCTGTTCCTTAAGTGTTTAAACTTAAATCCAATCATGCCTGTAGTTCTCGAACCAGATGATTTGGGTTAGTTAACACTGTTGCTGTTCCTTAAGTATTTAAACTTAAATCCAATCATGTTTGTAGTCCTCGGACCAGATGATTTGGATTAGTTAACACTGTTGCTGTTCCTTAAGTGTTTCAACTTAAATCCAATCATGTCTATAGTCCTCGGACCAGATGATTTGAGTTAGTTAACACTGTTGCTGTTCCTTAAGTGTTTCAACTTAAATCCAATCATGCCTGTAGTCCTCGGACTAGATGATTTGGATTAGTTAACACTGTTACTGTTCCTTAAGTGTTTAAACTTAAATCCAATCATGCCTGTAGTCCTCGGACCAGATGATTTGGGTTAGTTAACACTTGTTCCAAGGTCTCTAAATATTTAAACGTACATTGGATCATAACAGTAATCATCGGATTGGATTATTCGGCGTAAATAGCATCTTTATATAGTTATTCCCAGAGTTTGAGTTTATCGTGCTCGAAATCCTTGAATGCGTTTAAGTTACAGCTAAACTCCTCAGCTAAAACCCTGCTCTGCACGCTCACACGAAAGCCCGTGAAACGTTCATCACTCATCTCCCTTCCTTTTCAACTGTTGAGTAACCTACTCTCTTCGGCATTGATCTAAATTATTGGCCTTATTGTCCTAACAGCATGTTTGAGTTTGCCTTTACTACAATTAACATACGGTTCAAGTTGTTTGCTGTAATAGAGAGATTTATAATTTAAACAACAAGCGTATTGAAAGCAAAAGATAGAATTTCATTAATTTAAATAAAAAGGTTTACAAGCTCTTATAATAAAAAATAAATAAATAAAAAAAAGATAACAAAACATACTACTAAACTAAAATTGTTTACAAGTACTAAGTAAAAACTGGCAACCACGTCAAATCTACGTCCGAGCAGCTGAGGGGTCAGTTACTTGGCTGGACTGGGCAGCAGCAAGGTCTGGGACTTGTTCTCCATCTTTTTCTTTTGCACCTGTAGACTCTTTGCTTGCTTCCACAGGGGCAGGGGGGACCTGGCTGGCTGGAGGATGCTCATCAGCTTCTGAGAGTACGCGGATCTCCGGATCATAGTATGTACTCCCAGGCAGCCTCAATGGGGAGTCTGTAGGAACTCCAGCAGCATCTAAAGCCTTCACCCACGTGATGTCGCAGTAGTCTCGGCCAACTGCGGCGAACTACTCGGTGAGGCTGATTTGGGTCTCCTCCACCCCTAGCGTATAAGCTGCCTTCCTCTCGGCCTCCACTGCTTCCTTGGCTAATTGTGCATTCTTTTCAGCCAGTAGGGCAGCTTCCCTGGCCTTCTTAAGCTCATCTCTGAGCCCTTTTACCAGCTCTCTCTCAGTGGCCAGGTTGATCTCGGTCATGTGTAGTAGTTTGCGCTGCTCCTTGGCCTGCTTTTCAGCATTTTTGAGGCCAGCGTCGAGGCTGTTCCGCTAGTTGGTCATATCTTTGAATTGCTCGGATAAATGAGCGTATTCTTCCTTCAAACTGCCCAGGAATTTTTCAGCCTCGAACCGAGAGTGGGCCTCCGCTTGGACTTCGGTGTAGGCCTTTTTGTTCCATTCCTCGGCCACGTAGATTTGATGTGTCACCTACATAATGGAAACTCCGAGTATAAGGCATAAACAAAAAAAAATATATATATATATATATATATATATATAAAGGCTCAACGATTTAACCTAGCAGACTAAGCCCACTTACCATGGCTATATCCCTCTTGAGGGATAGGAAGAGTTCCTGCTGGTTGAAGCGCCGGTAGGACTCCATGTCATAGGGTAAGAGGAGTGGCTGCTCCAAGGCTTCGGCAACGAAGTCTGCCCTTCCCCCATCATAGTTCCTGAGGGAGGCGTCCTAAGGGATCGGAGCGCCATCCAGCTCCAACCTCGGACACCATGTGCGAAGTCCTGCTCGGCGGACGTCAGCCACCACATTCTCTTCCCGGCTCTCCACAGACGAGCCCCTTCTACTCCGGTGGTCTCTCACCACTTTTTGCTGCTTGTTTGTTTTAGGTGGCACCACCACCACCTCCCTCTCCTCAGTTTCGAGTGGCCTCTTCTTCCTTAGGTCCGATATGGGCCTTAGACCAGGGTCAGGAACCTGAGGTGGTGGCGGAGGCAGGTTCGCCACCGGTTGAGAAGTCCCAGTGCCCTTCGGCTCGGGCTTCTTCCCTCTGCTCTTCATTAGCGCCCTTAAGTCTGTCATGTCTTCCTCGTGCGAAGAGACTTCAGGAATGGCAGTCACCAGAAGGGGTGGATGGGCGCTGGAATGCCTATCAAACTCCTCTTCGGAGTTCGAGGATGGAATAACTTGCACCCCGCCTGAACCTTCTCGTCTAAACTGGAATTTGTCTATTTGCTCTTCTAGCGAGGAGGTCGAAGAGCCAACCCTTTCGCCCACAGCTTCCGGTTCAAGAGGGACTTGGGCAATTGGTTGGGCGAGCAGTGGCACACCCGCTGGGTTAGGATGGGGCACTGGTGGAAGATCGTGTGGTGCTAAAAACCCCTTCCGAGCAACGTCTATTCGGTGGAGACGGTAATCCCCTTGTGTTATAGCGTTGCCAATTGGTTGACAATCCTTCTTCTTCGTCGTGTACCCGAGGATGAGAGGAGCCGACCACAACTGCCCGTCCTCGCTCACAAAAATCTCTGATCTTAACAAATAGTTGAGGGCGGCGGTATTGGTAAGGCTGACCCGAGGAGAAATGCGGTTCCTATCTGTTAAAAAATCACGGCAAAACTTTATTAGAAACTCATAAACAATAACACAGAATTGAAAATTGTTAAAAGGGCAGGAATCCTAAGCCTACTGCTGGTGGACCTAAATCTAGCATGTCCCACCTGGCTCTCCTGGCTTGGTCGGATAGTGGGGACCGTCATGCCATGCACCTGAGACGATCACGTAATCGTCTTTCATCCCTTTGTTGGACTTGGGGAGGCAGGAGATCAGCCTAACCTCGTCGGACCGGGATTTCAGATAGTATCCCGCCCCTTGTTGGCTGTGGCACTCATACATGTGCACCACATCAAGCCAGGTGAGGCCCAAGTTTAAATGGCGGTTCAGATCCTTAACCGCTCCTAGGATCCTAAACATATTAGGCGCGCACTGATCCGGGCTAATCCTATGGTTCCTAAGATAATTAGTGGTGATGGGACCCATAGGGATGGTCATCCCTCCTTCTAGGAAGGCGTTGAGGGGGATAACCACTTCGCCCGTCTTCCGGTCCGTTAGTATTTTTTCTGCGGGGCAATACCTCACACCCACATTTGGGGGTATGCGATATGCGGCCCTAAACGCCTCCATTTGCTCAGGGCTATCTATCAGGTACTGAAGTTTTCCCATGGCACTTAAACGAAAATAACTGGCCGAAGAGAAAACTGAAGGATTTGATGGACGACGACTTACGAGAACTAGTTCGGAGAAAGATTCGCGGGCTCGAAGAAAGATTCGTGAAGACTCTGAGAAGACTGGAATCGGTGACTGAGATTTGAACGGAGTCGCGTGCTTGTTCTTGCTGGAGTGTCTGAAGATTTGCAAAGTAAGGAAGAAATGACTTCTTCTGAGGATTTATACTGGGTCACGTGAAGAGGCGGAAGTTATTTCGCCCAAACCCCGGGGAAAAACCACGTCCGTCAGATCAATCATTCACCGTTGGATGCAAAGGACAAAGCGCCACTTGGTGCAATTAATGCAACGCTTTGGGAATATGGAAACCGCAGCGGCAATAATGAAGCGCTTATGACTGTGCCTACACACGTGCCAGTTCAAACACGTGGCTGTTCTCAAGCTTTTTTCTCCGTGGCAAATCAAAATCACACTTTTTCTCTTCGGATGCGAGGGAAAAATCGTGATTTTGAGGGGCTATTGTGGGGGATAAAAGCCCAGATCTACCAATTGGGCCTGGGGCCCTGTTCTTTAGGTTACCTTACGTCCGAAGAGTAGCAATGGGCTGGGATAGTGTTCACCTAAAGGCAACGGACCCAAAGATGGCGGATGGGTACAATCCGAAGAGGTCATCATTTGTCTGAGGAGGTTATACTCCTCGGATACGAATAATTCTGATTATATACACGTACAGAAAGCCCGAGTGCCCCTCCTGGCAATCTTGGTGACAAAGATAAACTCTGGGCATTCCTGGGGATGATAAGGATGAAGAAATATCTCAAGGAAAAGCTGACACCACCGCATTTAATGCCATACAGCAACTTCTCTGGCCGCATTTATGTGGAGAAGACTCCTGAACAGTGCAACTTCACTTACCGCCACTCCCAAGAAGCTAAAGAATATGTTTGATGTGACCTACACTCAAGTATGTTAGAAGATGGAGGACAAGTGGAGGGTTAGGATGATTAGAAAAGAGGCTATATAAAGAAGGAGAGCCCATGATAGAGGGAGGGAGAAGAAGAAGAAATCACTTTACTGTAGCTCTGGAATCTGTAACCTAAGAACATTCAATAAAACTCCTCTTCGGACCTTTAGTCCTTCATGGTTTTTACGTTATTGCATGTCAAATTATCTGCCCATACTACCACCAACTCTTGTTTAATTCATATCCGGCCCAGTTCTTTCACCCACTCTCTACAAATTTATTGTTTTGGGTGTGTTGAACTCATATTCCACACCTCGTGGGCTTGGGCTACAAAAGCGGACCCTACAATACATAATTACAATGAATTTGTGCGTGTAAGCTAATAAATCATTAACATGTGCATGTGTAATTTTTTTTTAAAGCATTTCTCTTTTTTTAAAGTGTGCATTACAGCTCATAATTGAGCATTTATAATCTGTAAAATAATAAATACTTATATTAATGATTCATTGGCTTACATATACAAATTCATGGCGGTTGTATGTGCTTTTTCGGATATTTGTTTACAATTTGACTTTATTTTTGAAATGATCCAGTTAATGAGTACCCTTAGGGTATTAGTAAATGATCATTTTATGAAAGTTTTAATACTAATTTCATAAAAAAAATATAAAAAACTATAAAAAAAAGTTAGTTTTTTTTTCCAATAAATAAAAAGTTTTTAAAAATATTTTTTATATTAATGCTCGTAGTGCATCTGTTAACTTTTTCCCTTTTTGAAAAGTGTATAAAAATATTATCTAATAAAAAATTTAAAAAAAATTTAAATTAATGCCCGTAGTGCATCCATTAATATTTCTCTTTTTGAAAACTGTATAAAAATATTATTTAATAAAAAAATAAATGTATTTTAACATCAGTTGAAGGTCTTTATTAACAAAAGTGTGGTTCTAACACCACAAATTATTCTACAATTTTTTACGACAACTTTAATGTGGCAAATTGTTATAAGTAATTGTCTATCACTTATATATATATCTACATTTTTTTTCTTCACAGCTCACATTCTACCATATCACACTTGTAGCGAAAAAGTTGCCTAATAATGTATTAGTGTGTTACTAGATTTTTTTCTTAACAAAATCCATTACTATTATAATAGCCTTATTTTGGTAAATCCTTTTGAAGCCTTGATGTGAGCTGTCAAACATGCATGCACTATATTGCCCAATGTCTTTTTTTTTTTTTTTTTTTTGGGTGAAAATCCATTGCCCAATGTCATTACCTTAAAAGCATCAATTTGATGTTGGTATTGTCTCCACTATTGCCTATAGCTCTAGTCCATCAGCCTCAAAAGTCTCAAACTCCACTGATAATTGTAGCCATATCTTCTTCTCAAAAAAAAAAAAAAAAAAAAAAAAAAAAAAAATTGTAGCCATATCTAAAGGAAGCAGAGAGTTTCGTCAAGATATTTACAAAGGGTTGGATCGATCAACCATCGTGATCATATAATGGCAGCTAAACCAAAGACTGGTCGGACTAGAGTGGTACCCAACTGGAAATATGATCATCATCACCATTGGCCTTCAAGTTCTATGTCTATGGCACCCTCTCACTTCTTCAAGATAATCCTTCCCTCCACCATGCAAGAAATGAAACTGGTAATTACTTAATGTACCCTCCACTCTATATACCTTAATTTACACCAAGTAATTAATACTCTGGTTTCTTTGAAAATTTTAACCTTCTGTTTGGTTTATCAGTACCAGTACTATATTTGCAACGGCTTGCATGTTTGGTTTTGAATATTCTCGTGCTCCTGTTTTACTGTTTATTTCGTAATTTATAAAGAAGAGGAAACTGTACCTAGCCTGTTCTTGGTTTAGTGTTTATCGATTGACTACTCGAAATGGGATGAAGAGAGATAATTTAGTATATGTAGTTATAAGGGAGGGATATATTGAGTGCAATTTTTTTTTTTTTTTAAATTGATATATAAATTTGAATATGGTATGAATTTTTTTTTTTTTTTTTTTTTTTTTGAGGAAGAATATTGTATGAGTTTGAATATAGTTTTTTTTTTTTTTTTTTAAATACAAGATAGAAATTCTACTCTACTCGTGTATATGTATGTGAAACTCCCTTCTGAAAACTTGAACTCCGACCCTTGCCCCCCACACCTCACAAGCACTTATACTTATAGAGCAACCGTCGCACCAAAAGTGTGCGGTACTAGTAAGTTTGAATATAGTATTAACATTAAAATACTGCAGCAAAACTATTAGAGTAATGCTAAAGATACAAACTTTTTTACAAAAAAATTTTACAAACTACTTATGTAGTAAGTGGTTATTGGTAATGAAAAAGTGATGTTAATGTTGAGCTTAGATGAAAACTAATAAGAAATTGGACACATCAACAGTTTGTAAAAATATTGTAAAATAGTTTGTCTATAACATTACTCCAACTATTATAACATACTAATAATGGTATAAGGCCCAATGTTTATAGTGTTTTAATGAAGTTTAGCTGATTTATTTTAAAAAATTATATGGTGTGAGGCATATATGGACAAAAGTTGAGCTTAGTATTTCATTATAAGACTACCAATAATTGAAAAATAACAAACAAAATGGAGAAAAGGGGGGAAAATCCTTCCCTGTAAATAGTTTTTTTTTTTTTCTTTTAAATCTTAACATTAAGTGCAACTTTTGGAAAAGTATGGATTCACTTTCCATGCGGTTCGGCAACACTTTTCTCTCATGTCTTCCCTCTTCTCTTTTCTCTTCACTCTATCACGAATTTCAAAACAGTTCTAATTAACAGTTTTATATTTGTTTATGTCTAGAGTTAATAGTTTAACAAAATCCACAAGCATTACCACTATAAAAATCACCACAATCCAAAGCAATAAAAAGAACACACTCATTTTGGTGACAAACTGAAAAACTTTTGAAGAATGTACCAAACAAAACACACCCCCACTTAGGGGGTAATAGAATAAGCACATGAAGAGAAAATAGAAAATAAACTCCCAAGGAGACGGTTTCTGAATGTTTCGTCTCAAGAAATTAAGGCTCTTCCTATGTTATCAAAACAACAGCCTCTCCCTTTGAAAAATGTTCAAAGTGAGGCATTTTATAGGTAGGTAAAGGCCCTAAATCAATCAAAAATAAATAAGTAGGGAAAACTATAATAATTTCACTTAAGAGTCAAGCAAATTCTCAGACAGTACAGTTTTGCAAACTTTAAATTGTCATATTTACTCATTTCAGATCAAATTGGTTCAAATTTGTGTTTGTCTTGAACACTGGATGCTACTTTCCAATGAAATAGACTTTAATCAAAGATTTCTTTTGTTGTAAAAGAAAGGGTCAAAAGATAATCAAATCATCACTTTAAAGCTTATTTTGTTGTCTTTGAAAAACTTTTGAACCAAACTCAGCCCCAACATTATTCCCTTTATATAACCTAAATTTAATATGTTTCGTGACTCAACCCTAACATATTTTTCTTTATATAGCCTAAAGTTCATATGTTTTGACATTAGGATTTGCCAACACATCTATGGACTGGGAAGCTTACTGTCTCTCACTATTCAAGCTTGTTTAAAAATTAATAAGAAGATGTACGTAGCTAATACTTATTGGAGAAATTTTTTTATCCCTTTGGGTTTTTTTTTTTTTTTTACTAAAGAAAAAGGTAGGAAGTCTTTTGTCTGCAAAATCATCAATAATATAGCTAACTAAATTGCAAAACTTTCCACCCAAGCCAAAGTTGCAAAGGTTAAATGTAACAAATTTTTAGCCCATGAAAATTCCTATGCATCACATGGTTTACATATCATTGCTTCATTATTGTTTAGAGAAAATATCAATCTGAGCTCTTGAATTATTTTCTCTTATTTCATTTCATTAGAATTACCTGCCTATAGATATGCTCATATAAATTTAAATAGTTTGAAAGAGTACTAGTGATTCTAAAAAATTCTACAAAATGGGAGAAACAAAAAACTTGATCAAATTTTAAAAAGATTGATCGAATTGATTAGTTTGTGTCACCAAGGCTACAAATGACTAATTTTAATTGTAATCGTAATTATTGGAATCAATATATTTCTACATCTTGGGGTCACATGTTTCATTGATTACATTTCACATTGTAATTCAAGATAATATAACTTAATTCGGTGGTGGCTGCAGAGTATCCCTGAAAAATTTGTAAGTGAATTTGGGGATGAACTATCCTCTGTTGCAAAACTCACTGTACCCTATGGTCGTATTTGGCATGTGGGATTGGAGAAATCTGACAAGAACATTTGGTTTGGTGATGGTTGGCAGGATTTTGTAGAATATCATTCTATTTGTTATGGTTACTTTCTAGTTTTTAGATATGAAGGAAATTCAAATTTCCACGTTCTTGTATTTGATAAGACTGCCACAGAGATTCAGTATCCATCGAGCAAGAATTGTAAAATGGAAGATCAAGTGGACATTATGAAATTAGGTGATGCAAATATATCAATGCATGACAAGTTGGATGAAAATGAAATTTCTGACTCAGATGAGTTGCTTACAAAACATGAAGTGAGAGAAAAGTTTTTAAAGAAAAGATTTTCTGGCACATCTTCAAAGAAGAAATTTAAGATGTCCAGAGGAAGAGAGAGAGCACTCCAAGCAGCCAGAATGTTGAAGCCTAAAAATCCTTCTTTCATAGGTGTCTTGCGGCCAAATTATATGCAAAGATATATTATGGTGAGCCTTTTATACATGATGTGATTATGAAGTTTTCAAATATTGGCATTAAATATGCTTATTTGCAATCTTTCCTTCTTGTGTAGTATGTGCCTGTCCAATTTGCTGTCAAGTATCTTAGTCAGCCTAAAATTGTCAAACTTCAGACTTCTAACGGAAAGCAATGGCCTGCCAAATGCATTCTCAGAGATCGTGCAAGTTCAGCAATGAATATAGGGCGGGGATGGACAGTATTTTCGAGGGACAATAATTTGGAAGAAGGAGATGTTTGTGTCTTTGAGCTGATCAAGAAGCAGCCAGTTGTGCTTAAGGTATCAATATTTCGCGTAGTTGACTATGTAGTGTAATTGTCTTCAGACTAGTGTCAAAACTAACAATGGTCAGAGATTTTTGAGGTGCTGTAGTTGACTATGTAGTGTAATTGTCTTCAGACTAGTGTCAAAACTAACAATGGTCAGAGATTTTTGAGGTGCTGAAGCTTACGCGGTACGTCAATGGACTTAGTCTACTGGTTTGGTTATTTCGGATGGGTTGATGCTACAACTTTTTGTTTAAGCTTGTACATACAGCTTAGTGGATCTTCTTGAAGGTTTTTGTAAGAAATACTGTCATTTTACTCTGTTTCCTAATATGTATTTGGATTTGGTCTTTTTCTTCCCCCAAAGACCATTGTATTGTACTTCAATCTGTTGACTGGTGGGATTTTTGTGACTTGTGACTCCATGAGTCCATGTAGAGACTTGCTGGTTGCTGCTGTGAAAGGCAAAGACAGTACTATTCCATTGAGGAAATGCGTTTTTGAAAGAACCTGCTCTAAACGTGATATGACTTAGGCTAGGTGAATAAAAAATAATCGATGTTACATGATGTTACAGGCTCTTATTTTGGTTTACCACCGACCTCACTTTTCTATTCACCAATAACAACTTATTACTTAATCTATTGTTATAAAAATGTTGTGAAAGTGTTGCTCAAAATAAAAAAGAATCTTTTAAAGCAGAGACTTTTAAAGCACTAGAACTTTCTCGATTATGGGCTTGTCAAATGGGTTGGGTATTATTTAGTCCGGTTTTGTAGGTTAGTTATTCATTGTTTGAAATAAAATAATTGGTCCATGACCCGGTAGTTAGGCCCAAATACTCATTCTTATTTTGAATCACATGCTCTTTCGCTAGCTTAGATAACCTTTTGTGACAATGATTAAGCCCAAATAATTGTTCCAATAACTTTCTTTTGAAATAAAATTCTAAAATAAACCCAAGTCCAAATGATTATTCAATATTTAGACATGCGTCGCGAGGACGTTCTGGCCTTTTGCCTTTAATTTTTTTTTTTATTTAACAATTTGCCCCTGTTTGCAAACTATATAGGGGCGTGCCCCTATTTCGATACTCATTTACCTTAAAATTGAATTTCAATGAAATAATCGATTCGTAGAAAATCGAGTTATGCCTGATCAAACTATAAATAAAAAATAAAAAAATAAAAAAAAGCATGTATGGGGCAAGTTTCAAAATGCCACTATAGGGCTTAAAAACGCCACTATAGCACCCCCTGAACTAGTATGGGGCGATCACACAAAAAAAAAAAATTTTAATGCAGGAAAATGCCGCTATAGGGCTGTAAAACGTCACTATAGGGCTTAAAAATGCCACTATAGAGCTCCCTAGACCTGGTATGGGGTGATCACACTTATAAAAAAAATTTACAGGAAAACTCCACTATATGGCATTAAAATGTCACTATAGGGGTTAAAAACGCCACTATAGGGATCCTTGAACCTGGGCAATCACAGTTATAAAAAAATTTTGCATGGAACTTGATTTCCATGCAAATTTTTTTTTTTTTTTTAAGTTTGATCGGGCATAACTCGATTTTCTACGAATCGAGTATTGAATTGAAACTCGATTTTAAAGTAATCGAGTATCGAAACAGAGGCACGCCCCTATATAGTTTGCAAACAAAGGCATATTGCCAATTTTTTTTTAAATTAAGGGTAAAATGCCAGAATATCTTGCGTCGTGAAGTAAGATTTATTTTGTTAAATTACTTGTACTTTTAATTTTATTACTGCATTATTCTTGTTACAGCTTGTCTTTTAAAAATTATTCTCCATTTGTTTTGATGTAAAATATTTTCAAATGTAATTTGACAATAAAATATTTTCAAGTGTTTAGAATGACAAAACGCGTGAAAATGCAAACTGCCAACAGCTAACTCAAATGAGCAAAAACCCACCAACGGCCACCCAAAATGAGCATAAACCATAAACCACTCCAAAAACCAAATTTGGAAGAGAGGAAAAAGACAACTACCACCTAAAAATCTGACCATTAAACCACAAATCTGAGCACAAACCACCAGCAATCCACAACATATGAGAATTAAGCCACAAATTCGACCAAATCACAGTTTTGTTTCGTCTTTGCTTGCCACCGTAGCACCTTCCAGACGTTGATGGTAGATCACGACCTTAGCACCTTCTTTTGATCTGCCTATGAAACGGAACTGCGATCAACATTTCAGACAAATCAAAACCCACGAAGTCTTCCTTGGTCGCCACTAACCACCATAGCACCTTCCTTTGATCGCGGCTATCCAGATCATGCTGGAAAGCTTCCTTGACCACCACCAACATCACAGCTCCCCACCAAGAAGCCCTCCTCGTGACTTTCTTTTTCTCCGCGAGATGGGTATGAGAGAAGGGAGACAGATCTGACGATGGGAGGCTCCGACGGAAGCTAGAGTTGGCCAGTGGTGCCTCAGACCTTGGAGCCGGTGATTGGTGGGAGAGGGGACCGGAGGTGGCTAGGTTTATGGAGAGAAATTTGATCTAGGAGAGTTTGAGCTTCAAGTGACTATAGGAGTGTTGCAGGGTGATGAGTATCGGGGTGTGAGAGAGTAAGCAAAATGTAAAATGTTTTACCAAAATTTTAAGCGTAAAATATTTTGCATAAATTTGCTTATATTGATTTAGTTGACTGAAAATATTTTACTACAAAATAAATATTGGAAAATTGGAAAATATTTTACATCGAAATAAACAGAACGTAAATTTACTACTTGCTTGGGTTGATGAAATAAATTTGAATAACAAAGTGTATCAAATAGTTTTATAAGTATTGAATAGCACTTATTCAATGGTGTTGTAGTGCAGTTGGAAGGTGTTTTAGAAAAGAGGCAAAACAAATGAAGAGAGATCTAACTAGCATGGTAATTAAATTGGGAAAAAGACTTGTTACACAAAATTGTTGAAACAACTCTTTTACTAACCTAACAAGAGAAAGCAACACTGCTAGAATAGTAGTGTACTATTATTTCAATTGGCACATGCACTGAAATTCATATTATAGACTGACTATGGTTATCTTTTATGTTGATTATTAGCTAAACTGATATATATATATATATATATATATATGATTTGTCTATTTCATATTTGCATTATGCTTGTAAAAATCATGAGATCAAGATTGCACAGAATAGTTGAAACAGCTTTATTAACCTAACAAGAGAACTCAACACTAGAATTTTTCAAATAAAATCTCAAATAAAAATCCATGGTCTATCTGGACACAACATAAATGTTCAAAGAAAGAAAGAGTGCATCTCTAAATATTACAAGCTAGTCATCTACTTAAAAAACTCCATAACCCAAATATCAGATACACAACAGCCAAATCTGATGCCACTAAATCCAGCCCTAGTTGCCAAGGCCATAAATTCTTGCTGGGTCCTTTCCCTTCCTCCAGGGTTTTGAGTCATCATAATCAAATCAAGATGAGTGGTGCTCTTCATAGAACTGCTATTCTCAGGCATAGTTGGAAGAACTGCCTCCACAGCGATTACCTTTCCATCATTTGGAATAGCATTGTAGCAATTTCTCAACAGCTTCAAGCAGTATTCATCACTCCAATCATGAAGTATATCCACTAAAACATCATCCAATTATAGTATCAATTGTCTTGAATTGATTTGATTTTTTTTTTTTTTTTTTTCCTTTTGCAGCAAAACATTTTTATTGTAAAAGCATTTTTGTAAATAATTTTAAAAAAAAAAAATGTATGCAGTGCTTATAAAGCGAGACCGTCCTAACTCCATTGTTATCAATTGATGTGGCTATTTAGCTTATACTTTTTTGATGGGTAGACAGTGGAGGAGGAGGAGGAGATATGCTATTACTTGACATTCCTTAGACTTGTTTCTAATAGAAAATTACTGTCAATAGGTCCCACTTCCTATAATTTAGTGAGGTTGCCAAATTAATTGGATGGCAACTACTTGAGATAATATAATGGGAAGAAAACCATTTCCTATGATACACAAATCAATTAATAATGTATTTGGGTTTAAGTCAAGGGTTCAAGTAAATCAAAACAGATAACAATAACAATTAAGTCTTAATCCCAAAATTTTATTTTAATTATAAATTGACTATTTATAGTTAAGATTGGTCATATGTATAAATCAATCAATACAAATATGCCTTCAAAATATGAAACTCACCTTCATAAAAATAGCATGCCCTTTAGGAACGCTCTCAAACATATCTCCTCCAATATGTTCCACACCTATAACACAAATTAATATCTCTCTTCATTTGCACAAATTGTGTATAAATACATTGTAGGGCTATCCTGGTTTACAAACTTGTGATCCAGAAATATTATTCCACAAACCATAAAAATTTTGATCAAATTTTAACTTGGTGAAACAAGAAAAACCTTGAAAAATAGAGATTGTGAATTAAAATAATACTTGGATAAGCTGGGGCATGTTGTATAACATGTGGTAAGTCAAAATTAATGCCTTTGATATTGGAGTATCTGGAAATGATTCTAAGTTAAGGGTAACTCCTAGACCTCCACCAATATCAACTAGTTGTGTGAGTTGCTCAAAGCCTTTGTAAGACTCGAGAATCTTCTTCATAACAATAGTAGTGTGGTTGAACATAGCTGTGTTAAAAACTTTATTGAACCTAGGGTCCAAGTCTGGATACTCGAAGGCATGCATGCCATATTCCCCGTTGAATGGAATTCCTCCCTCAAGAATTGCACCTTTCAATTGGGACCTATAAAGAGCTCCAATTAGATACCATATTTCATTCATAATGTCACTACCTAATTAATTAGTGTGTAAAGTAGTTTATGGAAATCAACCTGGGACAAGGGAGCGAGGTGCGTAATGTATATGCCTTTTAGGTGGTACAAGACCACTAGCAACTCTAATTAATACTCAGAACAAGAGAGGGAGGGGGGGTTGTTAAGGGTACAATTAATAATTTTCATATTCTATTAATAAATGACTCATTCTTTGTTTTGATTAAAGTAACATCATGTTCACTAGATCCACCACTTTAATTATGTACAAATCACAACATACTATGTCAATAATTATGAAAATTTGTGACCTTAAACTAACTAAAAAAAATGTAAATAACTTCAAAGAAAAGTCAAATTTGTCAAAACATTACAAGGCTTACCCAAACGAGTAAACATTTGGTTAGCCCCAACAATCATTTGACCCAAATTAAGATTGAAAAGCAGTTTTATAAAATGGCATAAAACCTACCATAACAAAAACATTTAAATAGTAGAGTTTGACCTTAATTTCTAATTTTAATTTGATGACTGTAAAATGGTCATTGATTATAAGACACATATCTTATAATCAATGACCATTTTACAGTTTAAATGTGACAATTGATCTGTTAACAAAACCCACATAAATTATACTTAGAAGATCTACCTAAATATTGTCCCATAATTCAGTAGTTTTGTTTAGTCTCCCTTTTGACGATTAGATTCAAATTCACTCTCCCCTACTTGTCGTAACAATCAAATTTTGAAGGGAAAAAAAAAACTAAATAATAAAATCCTTTCATGTGAATAATCAACATTCAACTAGGTAATGAGTAAAATAATAATAATATATAAATCAAGAACAAACAAAGAAAAAATTTAATGAATGTTGTAAAGACATTAGTTTAAAAACTATTTATGAAAATATAAAAAAATAACTGACTTTTTTTTTTATAAATTTTTATTTTTATCAGGAAAGTAGTATTAAAACTTTTCTAAAATTATTCATTATCAAATTTCTTAAAGCACCGTTAACTAGATAGAATATAAAAAGGAAAGACTCTTTCAAAACAAATGGTATGTTTTTATAAATTGAAAAGTGGTGAGAAACGTGTGAGTTTAAAAAAGAAATGCACGTGTGTTGTGTAAAAGAAATTGAGATGAATGAAATTGATTTTGAATTTATTTTTGACCATAGTAGTCAAATTTGGTTGAATTTAACTACTATTTATTTTGTAGTTGCTTATAGTAACTTTGTTGTATTTAATTTCTATAAATATTATTTCTTGTAAATGTAGTCTAATTTTGGTTAGATTTAATGTTTTTTTCTAAAACTAATGAAGGAAGACATATATATATATATATATATATATATATGTCATATTTTGTATTTTTCTTATATTGCAAATCAATATGATAATATTATCTCGACCCCCAACCAAAAATTTCTGACTACGCCCCTAAACACGATGGCAAACCAAAAGGATAGTTAGCCTTTAGGCGTTGGTTAAATCCTTCAAATCCTACATAACCAGTTATCCACTAATCAATTAATTGAGCTTATAATCAATTTGTGAACAAAACATATGGGTCAAGTTGACTTTAGGTCCTATATTAGTGCCTGGGTAGTGACGTAGTGTTGTTACCCATGTGTACACACCGGCACACCGCTTTAGGAAAAAAAACAGATAGGTCTAGTTCACTTTAACTCCTCTATTAATGCTTGGGTAGTGATGTAGTGTTGTTACCCACGCATTACGCATGTGTATACATAGTCTTAAAGTAATATGTATCTTGACTTCAAGTTGTGATTTTAATTTTTAAAACTTACATATAAATTTGTGTGTAATTGAATGTATGTAAGATTTTTTGACTATGAGTACCGGTTAACAGGTATACTTAATAGCAGTGGCGGAGCTAGGAAATTTTGGGATAGGTCATTTTCATGGCTATGTATTGGAGAAGGGGCCAAGTTTTTCTCATAGGAGGGCCAGCTCTTAAATGAGAAAGTGTGAGACCTATTTCTTCCTACTATTATAGAGATTTTAAAAAATTTTGGAGGGTCCATGGCCCCCCCAAACCAAAGCATAATGTGCCTCCGCACCTAATGGTGTTATATTACACCGTAATATTATATTATTGTAATCTTACATTAATATAATCTCAATACAAGAATACAACATTACATTTAGATTATGGTAATGTTAGAAAAAATCAAATAAACTAAAAACACATCATCATAATATACATCACATCAAGGACACATCACAACGAACTAAACGCCTACTAATGCATGATAGATGCGTTTTCTTTGTTAAATATAACATTATTATTAGCAATAATGCGATGTGTTATACCATGTTGTGTATGCTTGAGTGAATGCGGAAGGAAAGCATAGAATTGGAACATTGAGAACACGAGGGTTACGTGATTCAGCCTTGACGGCCTACATCCACGGAAGAATCTCTTAAGGGCTAAATCTTTATTGTATAAGAGTGTAGTACAAAACCTATATTACAATTAACCCTAACATGAGTATTGTGGGGCCAACGAATCCTACGGCCCAACCCACTCCGTTTCAGGGCCGAAGGCCCAAGCCGAGGATCCATCCATGGTCCGAGGATAAAAACAAGAAGCCCAGGCGCATAACAGGCCATGCCGAGGACGACCCCATCATCGGACATCCGAGAACTTAAGGCAACCAGCAACACTTCCAAAGGAGTCTTCATGACTACTCAAAGGGCCGAGGGGGAATACCACGCGCCTGCAATATAAATCTGGTGGAGGGACAAGCTCATGACAAACAGTCACCTCCACATTAAATGCACCTGACCGCCGCCCTGGCCGCATTAATGAGGAAAGGACCCCGCACCAGCGTCGCCTTGGTTGCCGCGACCCACGAAGAGAGTGGGAGGCAGCTGATAGGACGGGCACCTGAGCAATGTCCTAATCGCTCAACAAATGTAGGGCTAGGATTGGATAGGTGAAGGGTATATAATGTAAGGGATCCCTCCTGAAAGAAGAGGAGGGAGAGGCCCAAGCTCCTCGGACCAATGCCGAGGAGTAGTTTAGGCAAAGAATCAAGGCACTTAGCCTTTAATGGCAATGAATCCACGATGAAGCTCCGTTTGCCTGTAAGGGCCAATTTCTTCAACCCACTCTCTACAAATTCATTGTTTGGGGCCTACAGGATTATATCCCTTCTAAGTTCAGAGGGTTCTTCCAAAAATCGAGTCCCTACAATTGGCGCCGTCTGTGGGAAGAATTTGTGCACTAACAGGCGCAACGGACAATCGCCCCCAGAAAGTCAGTTGACGGAAAGTTCACAAGAATGCGTTTAAAAAAAAAGAAGCAAAAAAAAACGCCATTGCAGAAAAGTAAAAGATTCAAAGGAAAGAAGAAAACATCGTTATTTTATTAGATAAAGGAGAGTTACATTGTACAAACAAAGGCTCAGACAGGCTTGTTTTAAAGCCAACTCTACAAACAAAGGCCCAGACGGGCCTGTTTTAAAGCTAACTAAGGGAAAGGGGGCTGAGGCGGGCCTGCTTCAAGGCCACCAACAACGCCCAAGTCGGTGCGGTGGCAATGGCGCAAAGAGAGGAGCAGATGCAAAGGCGCCGGACGGCCCTCCCTCATGTTGTTCCCTTGATTCTCTTCCAGCCCCACGGTGGTTGGCCGTTGGTGACGGCAACACCCGAGCACCAGACATGACGTATCCTTGCACGCTTCCACCGGCGTGGCAACGCCCCGGGGAAGAACGTTATGTACTTCAGAGACCTCCCTCTCGGCCGCGGTACGGGGCCCCACCATGATAGCACACGGATTTGGCCGCACAGGAGATCCGGCACGAGCCATTACTATGGCGGCTCTCCGTCGAGGGAGGAGGATTTTGGGCCTAGGCACCCTCGCTCCCATCCGATGCCGTCCCATTTCTCCAAACTCTTATCACAACTTTTGGCTGGGTCATTGAAGAGGCTCTGAGAGTTGGGAGGACATGTTCCCTGAAGTATTGGAGGTTTCACGAAGAGTAGGAGGTCATTTCTCCTACGTAGCCTTAAATAGGCGGTGAAGATTAATAGGAACAGAGTTACGCGGAATTCGAAAGATGGATTATCGGTGACATTAATCCTCGCCGAATTCCAAAGCGCCTGTCAACCGTTTGATCCGCATCAGTCCAAGAGAATATTAATGAGAGCGCGCCTCGTGTCTCGAAACGTCAAGCGCGGAACGCGAACCGTCAGGGGGCGCCTCGTAACTGATGAATGCAGAAACTTGAACGGAGGGCAGCGCCACTACCACGTATAAGGCTAAAAGTCACAAACCAGCCTGGCCCGGGGCACGGCGGGGTCAATAGTCTTGTGTGCACGATGCCCCACTTCCGACGAGGCCAGGCCGAGCCCATCATCACGCCAAGAATGGTATGGCCAACGCTGAGGATAACCTCCTACTTCAGAAGACCAAGTGTTAGACAGAACTAAGGCACTGCATGGTCCTCAGACTCAGGCCTGTGGGGAAACTAACTACTTCAAAGACTGAGTGTTAGACAGAACCAAGGCACTACATGGTCCTCGGACTCAGGCCTATGGGGAACCTAACTACTTCACAAGACTAAGTGTTAGACAGAACCAAGGCACTGCATGGTCCTCGGACTCAGGCCTATGGGGAAACTAACTACTTCACAAGACTAAGTGTTAGACAGAACCAAGGTACTGCATGGTCCTCAGACTCAGGCCTATGAGGAAACTAACTACTTCACAAGACTAAGTGTTAGACAGAACCAAGGCACTGCATGGTCCTCGGACTCAGGCCTATGGGGAAACTAACTACTTCAAAGACTGAGTGTTAGACAGAACCAAGGCACTGCATGGTCCTCGGACTCAGGCCTATGGGGAAATTAACTACTTCACAAGACTAAGTGTTAGACAGAACCAAGGTACTGCATGGTCCTCGGACTCAGGCCTATGGAGAAACTAACTACTTCAGAGACTAAGTGTTAGACAGAACCAAGACACTGCATGGTCCTCGGACTCAGGCCTATGGGGAAACTAACTACTTCACAAGACTGAGTGTTAGACAGAACCAAGGCACTGCATGGTCCTCGGACTCAGGCCTATGGGGAAACTAACTACTTCAGAGACTAAGTGTTAGACAGAACCAAGGCACTGCATGGTCCTCGGACTCAGGCCTATGGGGAAACTAACTACTTCACAAGACTAAGTGTTCGACAGAACCAAGGCACTGCATGGTCCTCGGACTCAGGCCTATGGGGAAACTAACTACTTCAAAGACTGAGTGTTAGACAGAACCAAGGCACTGCATGGTCCTCGGACTCAGGCCTCTAGGGAAACTAACTACTTCACAAGACTAAGTGTTAGACAGAACCAAGGCACTGCATGGTCCTCGGACTCAGGCCTATGGGGAAACTAACTACTTCAAAGACTAAGTGTTAGACAAAACCAAGGCACTGCATGGTCCTCGAACTCAGGCCTATGGGGAAACTAACTACTTCAGAGACTAAGTGTTAGACAGAATCAAGGCACTGCATGGTCCTCGGACTCAGGCCTATGGGGAAACTAACCACTTCAGATGATCCTAAGTGTTATATGGAACCAAGGCACTGCATGGTCCTCGGACTCAGGCTCATGGGGAAACTAACCACCTCAGATGATCCTAAGTGTTAGACAGAACCAAGGCACTGCATGATCCCAGGACTCAGGCCTATGGGAAAACTAACTGCTTCAGAGGATTCTAAGTGTTAGACAGAACCAAAAGCACTGCATTGTCCTAGGACTCAGGCCTATGGGGAAACTAACTGCTTCAGAGGATTCTAAGTGTTAGACAGAACCAAAAGCGTTGCATGGTCCTCGGACTCACGCCTACGGGGAAACTAACTACTTCAGAAGATTCTAAGTGTTAAAATGTTGGGAAAGCAAGAGTCCCACCTGGTCCTGGAGACATAAAAGGCCTGCCTATGCGTACGTACCTTCACGTTGTTACAATCGCTGCCATGACTGGCCGAAGTACAATTGGTGATAAAATCATGCAAGTAAAAAAAAAAAAAAAAAGACAACAAAGGAAAGAGGAAATGAATAACACGCAGATGTACAAACAGCCAGAACAATTGGAAAGAGGAATAAAAATCATACTGCATTAAATCCATAAAGATTACATGATGAACACCACATTACAATCTAAAAAAAAAAAAAAGGGAAAAAGAAAGATGCGAAGGACAAGAGAGACAGGAGCGCCGAGGGGCCTGCCCCTCCCACCTATTCTCCTCCCTCAGTAGGGGGCTGGTCCGTAACAACTTCAGGGCTTTCTAAGCTCTGGCCAAGAGAGAAGGCCTGCAAAGGCTCGGCAGGGACGGCTGCCTCCTCAGCGGAAGGAGCCTCGGCTTCAGAGGTGGACTTCGCAACCTCCTGGGGCACCTCCTCAATGGGGCCCTCACCTGATTTAGCTACCTCGGGAGGGTCACTTCCTTGGACAAGCTCACCCTTGGGTTCAGCGATTGAGGTGTCCTCACCCGTAGCAGCACTGGCTTCCTCTACAGCCTCTCCGGCCTCAGCGCCACCTGGAGTTGCCTCACGGATGGCAGGAGGGTAGTACACACTTTCCTCCTTCCACAAGTCGGACGAGGCCTCGACCCCAGCCTGTCTAAGAGCCTCCCTTCAAACCTCAGCAGAGTAGCGTCTGCACAACCTAGGGACTTGAGCCTTGAAGGCTGCTTCTGTCTCAGCCATCCTCGCAGCATAGGCCTCCTCCTCGGCTTCCTGCTTGGTTGCCAAGGCCTCCTCCCTGCCTTGGTCAGCCTCAAACTTGGCCCTCACGGCCTCATCCTTGTCCCACTCAGCAACCCTCTTGGCTTCCTCAGCAGCAGCCGCCTTCTTTGGCAGATCAGCAAGCAGCTCCTTTGTGATCCTCAACTGCTCATCTGCCTCGCCCAGACGCTTTGACTGATCTTCGGCCTGCTTCTGGAAGCCGGCGAGGCCTGACAGGGTGTTGTCCTAAGCACTGGTCATCGCCCTCAGCTCCTCCCGGGCCTTAGCAAGATCCGCCTCGGAGTTTTTAAGGGTCCGAGTGGCATCCAAGTGTTTCTCACACTCCACGTCCATGGCCTTCCCCTGGTCACGGGCTGCGTCCTCTAACCTATAAGTGGCCTGAACAGCCTGCCAAACAAGACGAGTACACAGTCAGCCGAGCTGAGAAAAGGGGAAGAAAAAGATGAAACTAGAAAGAATCACAAGTGTTGAGGGACTTACCATTTCCAAATACCGCTTGAGGCAGAGGAAGACCTCTCTACTCCTCATAGTTCCCAGCTCCGCCATGTCAGCTGGTAGTAGCAGGCACCTCTCCAGCGCGTCAGCCACGTACACGCCTTCGCCCTCTTTGAAATCCCTAAGGGAGGAGTCTTCCCTCAGAGGCCCCCCATGGAGCATTGGGGCAGGAAGCCAGGCCTGAGCCTCGGGCTGGGCGTCAACCTGTTTATCCTAGCCTCGGGAGCCTATCTTTAGCTGTTTGGACGGCCGCCGAGTATCGCCCTCTTCCCGGGGGGACCCAGACTTTTCCTCAACTGGCCTTTTGCCCTTGTCCTTTCTCTGCTTAGGATCAGAGGGCTCGTGCCTAGAAGGCAGACTCGTCTGAGGCGGAGAAGGAGGAGGCCTTGACTGTGTGGGAGCCGACCTGCCCTGGGCAGGGTGAGCCTTGGGAGGAGGGGGAGGAAGTTTTGGCTTGGACTTCCCTGGTTGGCCTTCAATTAGATCCAACAGGCTGGACTGGGGCCTCTTCTTGTAACCCATCTCGTTCCGGGGGGGGGGACTTGGACGCTAGGAAGTCTGCTTCTGTCAGACGAGGGTCACCCAAGTCTCCTGGAGGGTCCTCGGACTGGTGAACTTGTTCAAAAACGTCAAAGTCGTCCTTGGCGGGGCCAAAATCAGTGACTTCCACTTCCCTCTCTAGGCCTTCCTCGGCGGGCTCTGAGAGTCTATGGAAGGAAGAAGGACCCGCAGGTGTTATGCCTTCTGATGTGGAGGGCTCCTCGGGGAACTGGAACCCGTCCTCGGTCACGGTTATTTTTCGAAGCCAAGGATCCTTTGCTCTGATCATGTACTTCGGCGCCGCAAATGATTTTTGAGCCGGGTCGTATCCCAAGATCTAGTGAGCGGCCCTAACTTGATTATCGGCTTCGTTCACGAACACTTCCGCCCTCAGCGCCTTCTGCAAGTCTTCTCGGTTGATCAGGCTGAAGTGGCGCGTGAAGGCGTGCGGATCTGCAAAAGAAGACACCTTCACATCAGTAACCAAACGGTGCAAAAAGGAATTGACGAAGTAAAGAATGGAACTGATTAGGGTCCTAGAGCCCTCCTCCCATTTTCCCACTGCCCCACCTGGGGTCCCCTCCGTCGTTGGGCAGTGAAGGCCATCGTGCCACTCTCCAGACACAATGAGGAAGTCCTTATTCAACCCCTTGCTGGACTCAGGGAGGCACTGGATAAGCCGGACCCTGTCATCCCTGGTCTTCAGGTAGTACGACTTGCCCTTCAGGCACTGGAGGTTATAACACCAGTTTACGTCGTGGTGGGTCAACCTCAGCCCCATCTTCTCGTTCAGGGCGTCCACACAACCCAGAATTCTGAAGACGTTGATGGCACACTGGGTGGGGGCTAGCCGGAAGTACGTCAGGTAGCCCCTCATCACCGGCCCTATGGGTATTCTCATGCCACCTTCAACGAAGGCAACGATGGGAATCATCACCTCACCCTCCTGCCTCCGAAGGTGGCACTCGCCCTCCTCACAATACCTCAAGCCCACGTTGCTTGGTATATTATAGTCGGCGATGAATTTCTCCATCGCCTCTTCAGTATAAACATATTTCTTAAATCTACCCATCCTAAATGATGCCTAAGTGAGCTAAGAGAAAGCAAATGAAAGAGAAGAAGAAATGGAGAAGAAGAAAGTTCGAAGAGAGATAGAATGACTTACAGAAATGAGTAGAAGCTCCTCGGACAGGCTTTTTATGCTGGAGATGTAGACTCTTGGATGCGAGTAAACAGAAGAACCGGCCTTTCGAGTGGGTATTTATACCCCAAATCAAGGAGCTGCGCGGGTTTTCCCGCCCATAAATGTTAGGCGAATCACCACCGTTAGATTATCATCCTCCCGTTGAACGTGGGGAGCACAGAGCCGTCTTGATTTAATGAAAGGCGCATCGCGCACTTCGAGGCGCCAGTAACGCTTCTGGGGCAGACGAAAAGACTCTGGTACTGACGGAGGACCAGACACAATGGGACGCGTCGCAGGCCCGAGAATATCAAAATCCTCCTCTCCACCCGAGGATGCGGACAGCAAGATTTTGAGGGTATATAATGTAAGGGATCCCTCTTGAAAGAAGAGGAGGGAGAGGCCCAAGCTCCTCGGACCAATGCCGAGGAGTAGTTTAGGCAAAGAATCAAGGCACTTAGCCTTCAATGGCAATGAATCCACGATGAAGCTCCGTTTGCCTGTAAGGGCTAATTTCTTCAACCCACTCTCTACAAATTCATTGTTTGGGGCATACAGGATTATATCCCTTCTAAGTTCAGAGGGTCCTTCCAAAAATCGAGTCCCTACAAGTATATATAGGCGACTAAACCCTAGACTACTAGTACAAGCAGGAATGGGCTTGGGCCTATTATATTGGGCTAATATGTCTAATATATATTTCTAACACCCTCCCTCAAACTCAAGGCAGAAGCTTGATGAAGGTTTGAGGTTGGATAAACATGAAAAGATCACTAGGAGATGCCTTGAAAAATGCCTTTGAAGAAACCACAATGAAGAATATGCCAATTGACCAATTTTGGAGTTTCAAATGAAGAAACGGAGTCCAAAATCGGAATCTACGCGAAAAACTGAGCAAGATAAGTCATTTCAAAAATTTTAACTTTTGGTCAAAAGTCAACGCAAAAGTCAAAGTCAACGCACCTGGTTAAAGTCAACGGTCAGTGCTCACGGGTCAAATCCGAGTGGTCCGGTCCTGGTCAATGGTCAGCTGGGTGACGTGGTGCTGATGAGGCGACACTGCTGACGTGTCTAGGGCTGATGTGGCTATTTGATGACGTCATCAAATGACGTCATGGATGACAGCATCACAAATTCAGCGCGTGGTAGGAGCGTGGGGGATCACCGGCGTGTGGAGGATAAGCCAGAATCCCAGGCGGCGCGTGGAGGCGCGTGCTATAGTGGTTGAAAGCCAAATTTCTTCTGTAGGCTGATCTCTGGTCGACATGGTCGATAGGACGGCACGTGTGGCCGATGGATGAGCTACACATAAGGAAATCTTGGCGGCGCGTGGGTGAGTTTCCGGAGCTGTTAGCGGCGCGTGGTGGCGCGTGAGACTTCCATTGGGGGCCAAGTTTCTGGGTTTTTGTCACGGGAGGTCGTGGGGCACATCTGTGGTGTTGGTTTCATCAGGCGAAGCTTGGATTTGCACAAATCTGAGAAGTTGAGTCACGACTTTGCTTGAGTTTGTAGATCTTGGACACAGCACTGAGCCACGGTGGCTGCGAGATGCCATAAAGTCTAGATCTAGTAGAGAAGTGTGTGTGACTTCTGATGGTGGTGTGCACGTGAGAATCTTCTTTGCTTGCTAGAGATGTTTGTTTAATGCCAAAAACGAAGTTTGGCTCTGATACCATGTTAAATATAACATTATTATTAGCAATAATGCGATGTGTTATACCATGTTGTGTACGCTTGAGTGAATGCGGAAGGGAAGCATAGAATTAGAACATTGAGAACACGAGGGTTACATGATTCAGCCTTGACGGCCTACATCCACGGAGGAATCCCTTAAGGGCTACATCTTTACTGTATAAGAGTGTAGTACAAAACCTATGTTACAATGAACCCTAACATGAGTATGTATCGGCGACTAAACCCTAGACTACTAGTACAAGCAGAAATGAGCTTGGGCCTATTATATTGGGCTAATATATCTAATATATATTTCTAACATTCTTTTTTTTTGGGGGGGGGGGGGGGACTTCACGTTCTAGTTAATTTGGAATATAATGTTTTTTTTTTTTTTAATGGAATTCGGAATATAGTGTTTTTTTATTTTTTATTTTTGATAGGATCAGAATATAATGTCAATATTTCACCTACCAAAATTATTTTAAAAAAATAGTTTGGAATATAATCCAATATGATAAAAACCAGCATGTATCACGTCACATAAAAGTATCTTTTTCTTTTCTTTTCTTTTTTGCTAAATACCTAAAGTATTTTTTGAAGTTGTCTTGGGCATAGTTGTTAAAACGTGAATCGTATGGTGAATCGATTTTTGATTTTTCTATATCGTGTATCGTAAGATACACAAACACTTAATAAAATTTATAAAAAATTATAGGTATACATATATAAAGTGCATATTCATTATAAATTTTGAATATATTTAGCTAATGACTAATTTATTCATCACTTATGTAATAATATTTAATAAACTAACTAAATAAATCAAACTAGCACGTGTTTATAACATACACATTCAAATTGCTTAAATTCAAAAGTGATAATATATAACAAATGACTCAAAAATTAATTTATTTTCATCATATTCATCATATTGGCTAATCAACCCCATCTAAGTCAATACTATCATCATGTTTATCATTTAGCAAATTTATTTCTTCATTAAAATTTTCTTCATCGTCATTAACATTTACTATCTCTTCTTGTTCTTTTTATTTTAATAATTAAAAAAAAAATTCTTCTTGGCATTCTAGTTTCTTGGACTTGTAACAATAGTGGAAAAAATAATAATTATATTTTCAATTAATATCTTATTCATGATATAAAAAATAAATTTGTAAATATTAAAGTGAAGTGTAAGCGTGTATTGTGTAGTCCAAATTTTGTAGAAGAAAGAGAAGGAAAAAAACTTATGAATATGTTATTTTATTAAGTTAAATTAAGTAACCCAATAATTTTGTGTTTAAAACAAGTCTAACAACTTGTAAGATTCAAATAAAAATACAAATTTTAACAAAAAATCTCATTTTAAAGCATTTGTCTATGTATCGTACGATACGTAAGATTTTACGATACGATACACACACTGTATCGCACGATTCATGAGTACTTACAATACACCGATACGATACAGAATTTTTTACACACGATACGATACGTATCGTACAATACGTATCGCGTATCGTACGATACTGACAACTATGGTCTTGGGATTAATGTCAAATACTTGTTTTTTTTTTTTTTTTTGGTAGAACGTCAGACACATGTTAGTTTTTTTTTTTTTTTTTTAAATGCTACTAATAAGTGTTTACGTGAAAAACATGAAATTCTAAAATTTGTAAAATGTAAAATAGAGAAAAAAAATATGCATTAAAGAAAAATAATCGCACAAGATAATAATTATGTGGTTCGGCAATTTGCTTACATCACTGTTCACAAGGAAAAAAAAAATACATGATGCGGCAGTATAGTTTTCTCTCTTAAAACAACACATGAAACTCTAATCTAAAACAACAGTTTTTCTATCATGCACACATGATTCACAATAGGCTAAAAAAGGGCCAAAAATACCCAAGCCTCTGCTCCATAAATTGTCTTAGAAAAAATCTCATTAAAAACTGGAGCACTTTTATATCAAGTCGAGTAATAATTTAAATCAAACATAACTAAGCTCTACAAAACCCAATAATTTAGACCCGGCAAAATCAAATTTTGCAGCTTAATGCTTAATTAATCCAAAATTAACATTAGTATAAGAAATATACATAATTAACTAATTTTCATATTCCCATCAAAAAAAATAAAACTGATTTTCATATTACATTGCATATAACAAAACTAAAGTATATAAATAAAAGCAATATAAAAGATGTAGAATAAGAAAATGAGCGAGAACTAGCGCTAATTTGCTTCTAGCTAGTGTCCTGCTTCTAGTGAATTGACAACATCATGTCTAAGGTTTTATATGGACCTGGGTACATCGTGGTGAAGACCTAGAGACCAAACCATCTCCATGGCACAAAAACATCACTACAACATGGTAAATTCATCATCATAATTTCGTAACCGAAGTGTTGTATTGTGAAAACTCAAATCTCCAAGCTTAAGACAGAGTATATGGCAAAGACCTAGAGACCCAACTTTGTTTCCACTCACAAAAGGAGATTATTGATTTTTATATGGACCTATCATTGACAATCCGAATTTTTCCCTCGTCAAATCAAACGCAAATGCTTGTTTGCACATAACTATAACTTTCACAAACAATTCTCCCAAATGGCTTGCTCTTCCATTCTCAAAAACATGGTGGATAGATATATATAATTATATACCCTTTCCAATTTGAGGTGGTTTATTTTTTTACAAGTTTTAGATGATTTGATTGGATGAGAATACTCTAAGATTCTGTTTGGTTTAGATTATAGAAATTTGGCAGAATAGAAAATGTTGAGGATAAAAAATGTATATTTTTCATTATGTGCATTTAAAAGAGGAAATAAAAAGTGTAAGGATAAATAGTAAATTACTATTATACACTTACTATTAGAAGTGGAAAAAAAAAGAGTTGGGGTAATTTTGTATTTTTCTTCTCAATGTCATTTTCTACCTAATTTGGAAAAGGAAAAACTCTATCTACCCCCAACTTTTTTTTTTTTTTTTTTATCTTTCTTTTCAGTAATCTAATCAAACAAAGGAAAATCCTTCTTTTTTTCTTTTTTTTTGGTCTCCCCATCTTTCATATTTTCCCCTTTTACCCTTGCCAAACATAGTGCAAGAAAAAACTCATTAAGAGTCTACTTCTAACTCACTCACCTCACTCTCCACACAAAAATAAATAAAGTCACAGAAAAGTCAATCCTAGTAAAAGACTTAATTTATATATGGTAATAAATAAATTCCTAGAAAACATAAAGTTAAATAAAAATAAATACATAATAAATTAAATAAACACTTCTTTAAATACATAAAAATCAGATAAGCATGTTTATTAATCTTCTAACAAAGTTGAGCTGCCAAACATGCACTATAGTCATATCCATGAATTTAATGTCTGTACTGTAGTACACCTTAAAAGCATCAACTTTGAGTGATGTCCACCATTACCCTGATAAAAATCAGCCCTTTTTAAACTCCACTGGTAATGGTAACCAAATCCCAAAAGGAAGGCAGACTCTGGTCAATAAATTTTCCAACTTTGGATTAACCATTGTGGCCGTACTTTTTAATCAAAGAGACCTCGCCGGTATAGAGTGGTGCCCAACTGTGATCATCATCATCAACGGCCTTTAAGTTCTATGGCGGGCAGGTGCAAGAGCAGCACACCCTCTCACTTCTTCAAGATAATCCTTCCCTCCACCATTCAACACATGAAACTGGTAAGTAATGTACCCTGCTACACTATATTTCAATGACTTACATGTTTGATTTTGAATATATTCACTTGCTCGTGCATGCATGTGAGTTCTTGTTTCAGTTTTTATTTCTAATCCTTTTTTGCCTAATTTACTTTATCTAATTATAATGTTTATCAAGAAAAAATTTGTCTAATCACTACAATGGAGGGATACGTTGAGTCCAATTTTTTTTTTTTTCGGTGAGAAGATAAAGAACACATAATTGAAATATATGAATTTGAATGTGGCAAAACTAGTATTACATAATGGTAAAAGACATTGATGAAAAGTAAAGATAATATTTATTATTTAAGGATAATAATTTGACTACCAAAAATTAAAAATAATTATAAACATAAACAAAATTGGGAAAAGAAAAAAAAAAAAAAAATCTTTTGCTTCACTAGGAGTTGGAAGTTTATTGTCTGGTTGTCTCACATCATTCAAACATGTTAAAAAATTAGAATTTTTTTTTTTTGGGTGGCCAAAAACATTAACAAATTTTAGCAAAGGCTTTCTTGGTGAAATTTTGATCCCTTTTCATAATTAGTTGTCCTTGTTGTCTTCCACAACGCATTGATACTGATTGTCCTGTGTTGAGCACCTTTTAAACACTATGAAGTAGGAACAGCTTTATTGGTGTTTTTTTTTTTTTTTTTGAATCTTTTTAATGTTATGTTTCTTGTTCAAACAATTGTGAGAAGCCCTTCTTTCAGCAAAATCTTCAATAATGTAGCTAACCAAATTGCAAAACATTCTACCCAAGCCAAAGTGGTAGAGGTGAAATGTGATGAACCATGAACCAGTAAAATGCCTGTTCATCAAATGGTTGACATATCATTATTGCCTCATTGATGTTCAAAGAATATGTTGATTTTAGTTTCCTCGTTTCATTTTATTAGAACTACCCTGCCAGTAGATATGTTGAGATAATTTTGAAAACTTGGAACAACGACTGGTGATTCTACGAAAATTAAGAAAATGGGAGAAACAAGAAACCAGATCAAATTTAAAAAGTTCAATTAAAGTGATTGGTCTGTGTCGCCAATCCTAGCTAGTCTAAGAATTGTGATTGTTAGAAGCAATATTTCTACATCTTGGAAACATATGTTTTGTTGATTTCATTTTACATTGTAAATAAAGACAGTATATATAAGTTGATTTGTGGCTGCAGAGCATCCCTGAAAAGTTTGTGAGGGAATTCGGGGATGAACTATCCACTGTTTCCAAACTCACTGTACCCTATGGTCGTAGTTGGCAAGTGGGATTGGAGAAAGTTGACAAGAACATTTGGTTTTGTGAGGGTTGGAAGGATTTTGTCGAATACCATTCTATTTGTTATGGTTACTTTCTAGTCTTTGAATATCAAGGAAATTCAAATTTCCATGTTCTTGTATTTGATAAGACTGCCACTGAGATTCAGTATCCATTGAGCAAGAACTGTAAATTAGAAGATCAGGTGGACATTATGGAATTAGATGATGCAAACATATCAATGTACGACAAGAATGAAAACGAAATGTCTAACTCAGATGATGAGTTGCCCACAAACCATAAAGAAGTGGGAGAAAAGTCTGTAAAGAAACAAATTTCTGGCATGTCTTCAAAAGGGAAACTCATGATGTCCAGAGGAAGAGAGAGAGCAATCCAAGCAGCCAGAAGGCTTAGGCCTAAAAATCCTTCTTTCATGGGAATCATAGGGCGTGCTAATATGCATAAACATATAATGGTGAGCCTTTATGGAAGATATGATTATGAATTGTTTTTCAAATTTCTCCATGAAAATATGCTTGATTAGCTGCAGTCTTTCTTTCTTGTGCAGTATATTCCTGCCAGATTTGCATTCAAGCATCTTTGTAGGCCTCAAAATGCGAAGCTGGAGACATCTGATGGAAGACAATGGTCTGTCAATTGCCATAACAGAGGTCGCTTAACTTCAGCAATGAATATAGGAAGGGGATGGATCGTATTTGCCAGGGAGAATAATTTAGAAGAAGGAGATGTTTGTGTCTTTGAGCTGATCAAGAGGAAGCCTGTTGTGCTTAATGTGTCAATATTTCGTCTAGTTGATTATGCATTGCCAGTGAAATAAGCTTCAAAGACTAAAAGATATCTGGTGCAAACTTTAGCTTTAGAGATGTTTGACGTGTCAAAGCTTAGTTTTTGTTTTTACCTGTATAATATCTATGGACTTGGTCCAGGTTTGTATGACCAATGGGTCTTGAACTCTTGATTCTAAAACTTTTGTCTAAGCTTGTGATACAGCTAGTGAATCTTACCGAAGAAGTTTGTACTTTGTAGTACATGTTAATTGGTTTGTTACGTTACTTTGTTTTCAATTATAAAATGTGCTCTATCTTTAAAATTAAATAAAATTAAATAATAATAAATAAATAAATATATATATATATATATATATGTATGTATGTATATAATGCTACAGTAACAAATTATTTTACAATATTTTTACAAATTATTGATATAACAAATTTTAACTAGTTTTCATCTAATCTCATCGCTGACATAACTTTTTTACTTACCATTTCTGCCTTGCCCTGCATTAATAAGGGTTATAATTGTAAATTTTTCATACCTTAAATTTTTTATAATTTAAATAATTAAACAAGTCAATGCTAACCTATTTAAATGCATAGATAGTAAGATTTTTGTTTTTGTTGTAATATTATTTTTTTAAACACTTGGATAATATTATTCAATTCTTATTAAAAATTAAAATTTTGTTTGATTGGATGAGATAACTTTAGTTATAATTCAGTATATATATATTAATAAAACAAATTGTTTTTAAAAAGTTATAAATAGTTGTGAAACAAATTAATATAAAATAGAATTTTACGAGACAAACAAATACTCAAGACGAAAATGGGGCAAGATAAAATCAAGATTGAAGGTCTCATCTTTTCCACTCCTTTTCGTTGTCATTCCTACTTTTTATTAAAGAAAAATGTTACACTTATCCAAAAACCAAAAAAGAATGTTACAAAATCTTTTATACATATGCTAGGTGAGCTGTCAAATAAGCACTATGTAATGTAGTACTATAGTTAGGGGTGACAATTTTTATCTATATCCATAAATCTGCCCATTACCCACCTTATTTGGATAAGTCTTAACCCAACCCATTTGAGTATTTGGGTTAAATGGATAAAGACCCGTTTAGTTATTTAATTAGATGGGTCTAAATGGATAAATCTAATAATACCCACTAAACCCATCTAAAATTTAAAATTAAATAAACCCACTAATATCCACTAAACCCTTCTAAAATGTAAAACTTAAATAAATAGTATAAACTCTATATTTCTAATTTAAACTCTATATTTCTAAGCCCAAACATTCCTCAGTCTCACTCTCCCTCAAACTTTCTCAGCAGCCAAACAATTTCCCAAACACTTTAACCTCTAGATTTCTAAGTCCAAACACTTTCCTTCAGATTTTCTTAGTAACCAAACAAAAGGAAATTCTAGAGAGAGAACAGGGATGGAATCAGGAAGAAATTATGTGCATCAAGAATCAAAAGAGAAATCCTGTTTACAAAGTTAGATGAATCCTTATTCTTCTACCGCTCAAACTCAAATCCAATCCAAAAAGGCGCCATCGTCCAATCCAAGCCCAAGCCCAATCCCAATCGCAAGAAACGGAAACACTAGCGAAAGAAACCGATCCATTCCGACTCCTCCATTCGCGAAGATCCGATCGCCGAAACAACCCTCAATCCCGATACGAGCTGCACCAATGGATTGGAATCGAACTGCATGCACAATTACAGTGTCGAGAGCAGTAGCGTGTGTACGATGGTCACGGAGCCAGATTTCCAAAATATGCGCAGCGAGGGGTTCAATTTCGGGGAGCTGGGACAGAGGAGCGACAACATCAGCGGCCAAAATATTAAACTGGAAATCTGGGTATTGGTCTGGGTGAGGAGAAGTTTTGTTTGGCTTGTGAGAAAGTTTGGGAAAATAAATGAAAATAAAGTGATTGATGTTGTTACAAAGCTAAAAGATTTTAATTCGATTTTCAAGGGTACTGTTTGGTTTATGAGAAATTTTGTAATTGCTAACTTAATGAGAAAATCTAGTAACAAGTTATTTATCTATTTGGGTTATATTGGGTTAAATGGGCGGATTACTAATTAAATGGGTTAGGCAGATAATGGATAATTAATTTATAAATAAACGGGTCATAAATGGATAAATGGGTAATTACACACCTAACCCATATATGACCCAACCCATTTATGACCCAACCCTCCCATTTGCCACCCCTAACTATAGTACACCTTAAAAGCATCAATTTGGTGACAAGGTGACGTCCACTATCACCCCCAAAGTCTATGACACAGTAACACTCAAAACTCCAATGGTAATTGTAGCCAATTCCCAAAAGCAAAGCAAACTAGTTTCGTCAAGAAATTTTCCATGCCCTCACGATCAAATTCTATGGCAGCCGAAAGGGGCAGCAAACCCTATCGCTTTTTCAAGATAATCCTCCCTTCCACCATGCATGAAATGAAACTGGTAATAAATGTACTATCCACTCTATATATACTGTGAGTTCTAAGACTTTAGGTTTAAATGTATTAGAACTTCAATTTGTAATGTTGGCAAACCATGATCAAAACGTTTAGTTTTGTTTTAGACTTGCTCAAAAATATGTTTAAAGTGTAAAGTTGGAATCGAGTGTACTGCAGGATTTACTGTGTAAATCTGCCTAGCTCGATCGATCAAAAATTAGACTCGATCGATTAAAATTTATGTAGATTATTTTTCTGCAGAATTTTTCAACTCAGCGCAAGCACGTTTGACGTGTAGGGTTTTATGTTTTGCCCTAAGTATAAAAAGAAAATCCTAACCACGGTTTAAGGTTGCGCTTTATGCTGTGTGTGTGAATCTTTTGTGAGATTTAAAGGTGTTTGCCTTCACATACACTTAGGGTATTCAAAATCTAGATTGATGTCAAAAGCTTGGTGATCAATTCAGTTGCAAATTCAAGAGCTTAAAGATATACAAGTAGGAGTGCTTGTGCTTGCTGTGAATTTAAAAAAGAAGTAGTCTGTGGACTAAGAGCTATCATAGGGTTGTGGTAGTAAGATTTCTACTCGATGTAGCAATAGGATGCTAGTGGTCTAAGTTGCTATTGTAAAATTTCAATGATATGATTTATTTGTGTTAACCTAGATCTGTTTAATTTGACTAAGTAATCACTTGGTTAATTAACTAGGTTAATCTAGTTGTGTTTTAAGGGGTCTAAAAACAAACATATACCTTCATTTGCATCAAGTGATACCCTAGCTAGTTTCTTACTGAAAGCTCGGAAATGTGTCAAAAACAAACGAGCTGTTTAGACCCCCAAATTAAAGTTACGGCTTGTTTGATTTTACACTAACTTAATACTAAGTGCGGAATAGTGTAAACACAAGCATATAAGCAAGACAACTACTCTAATCCATATTTAAAGTAACACAGCAGTAAAAATGAAATGAACAAAAGTAGGGAAGAGAGATGCAAATACAGATAATACCGAGACGTGTTATCGAAGAGGAAACCAAAGAACTCGGCGAAAAACCTCTCCACCACCCTCCAAGCAGAAATCGATCTACTAGACAATCAGTTGGGATATAAGAGTGAGCAAAAGACCCTCCAAGCCTAATTTACCCTCTGTACCTAAGCCCTCCAAGCTCCTACTCCAATAACGCTTCTCGGAACCGTGTCTTGTCTAGTTCTCCAGATCCTGCAACAAGCTCCATGTTGCATCTGCCATCCTTGGCTTCTTCCAATACTTCCTAACAGCTCCAAAACACTCTCAACACTCTGAATAGGTGTGGGTTGTGTTTGGGTACAAATCTCCTCTCAAGGTATGACAATGGGAGAGGGATGGAGAAGAGGCTACAATGATTTCTCACTGAGGATAAGTAGCTCTCTCTCAAAAAGATGGGTGTGTATGTTGTAGAAAACCTATCTAGGGTTTTTCTCTCTGAATTGCCACTCATATATTTGTGGGTAATTAGGGTATATATAGTATGGGTGAAAGGTAAGAAAGTCACACTCAAAAAACCTCCAAGCAGAATGTTTCGCGCCTATCTCGCGGGAAGGCCTTACCCGCAAGACACTCACGAAAACGACAGTCTGGCACGACTCTTCAGCTTCCAATCATGTGCTCCTCGCATGGCTCTTTTGCGGGTTAGCTTCCAGCGAGACACCCGCGAGATCCACTGATTCTTCAGTTAAGCTTGAGTCTTTACCAACTTGATACTAAACCCAATACAATAAAATCTCACAAAATACAAGGAAATGAATTAAAGCAAATACAACATTTTTTGTTATGGAATAAAGCCAACATAAAATATAGTTGTAAATCACAACTTTACACTTACTTTCTTTGATATCTTAACCTTCTATTTGGCTTACCAGTACTACTATATATATATATTGCAATGGCTGCCTTGCATGTTTGGTTTTGAATATTCTCGTGCTCTTGTATGCACCATTTTATTGATAGATTTTTTTAGGATACGTTGACTGCAAAGGTTTTTTTTTTTTTTTTTTTTTTTTTTTTTTTTGGGGGGGGGGGTGGGGGGGTGGAATTTCTAAAAAATTCTTACAAATATAGGCTCATGGAGAAGACAAAAATATTATTTTGCTGTCACTAGGAGTTGGAAGTTATTGTCTGATCACAACATTCAAACATGTTAAAAATTTTAATAAATTGTAGCTAACGCATTGATACTGATTCTCCAGTGTTGAACAGCTTTTCTACACCTTTAAATCACTAAAGAAGTACAAGCTAGGAACAGCTCTTTTTTTTTCTTTTTTTTTTCATTAATAAAAAAAAAATCCTATTTCCTATGTTTTGCATCTACATTGGAAACCAATAGATAGTTGAGAAATTTTTGAATACTTGCAATGTGGATTGGTGATTCTAATTTTTATTTTATTTTATTTTTTTAAATGGAGAAACAAGAAATTAACCAAATCAAATTTTAAAAAGTTTAATTCTTTTTAATGTTTGTGTAGTCAACGCTAGCTAATTTTACAATTTTAACTATTAAGCAATATTTCTACATCTTGGGAACCAATTAAGGTTTCATTCATTTCATTTTACATTGCAATTAAAGATGCTATAACTTAATTTGGTGGCTATAGAGAATCCCTGAAAAGTTTGTGAGAGAATTTGGGGATGAACTATCCACTGCTGTCAAACTCATAGTAACCTATGGTCATATTTGGCAAGTGGAATTGGAGAAAGTAAACAAGAACATTTGGTTTTGTGATGGTTGGAAGGATTTTGTTGAATACCATTCTATTTGTTATAGTTACCTTCTAGTCTTTAAATATCAAGGAAATTCAAATTTCAATGTTCTTATTTTTGACAAGACCGCCACTGTGATTCGGTATCCATTGAGCATGAATTGTAAATTGGAAGACCAGGCAAACATTATGGAATTAGAAGATGCAAACATATCAATGCATCACAAGAATGACAATGAAATGTCTAACTCAAATGAGTTGGCCACGAAACATATTGAAGTGAAAGAAAATTTTGTAAAGAAAATTTTCTCCGTCAGGTCTTCAAAAGGGAAATTCAAGATGTCTAGAGGAAGAGAGAGAGCAATCAAAGCAGCCAAAATGTTTAAGCCTAAAAATCCTTCTTTCATAGGAATCATAAAGCATTATAATATGAGTAGCCGCTATATGGTGAGCCTTTATACATGATATGATTATGAAATTTTCAAATATCGCCCTAAATATGAATTGTCGCAATCTTTCTCTCTTGTGCAGTATGTACCTATTGGATTTGTTGCTTTCAAGTATCTTCATCAGCATGACCAAATTGCCAAACTGGAGAATTCTGATGGAAGACAATGGATTGTCAATTTCTATTACAAACCTTCAAGCTCGGCAATGAATATGGGGGGCGGGGGGGGGGGGGGGGGGGGGTGGGGGTTGGATGGATTGAGTTTGCTAGGCATAATGATTTAGGAGAAGGAGATGTTTGTGTCTTTGAACTGATCAAGAGAAAGCCTGTTGTGCTTAATGTGTCGATATTTCGTGTAGTTGACTATGAAATACCACCGAAATAAGCTTCAGACTAAAATCTTGGTGCTTATGATGAGGTGTTTTTTCACCCCCCTTTTTTTGGCTAAAGTTTACAAGGTGCCTTTGTTATATCTATGGACTTAATTAGTTCTTGTTAGTCTGATGGGTCTTGGGCGTTTGATTGTAGAACTTTTGTCTAAGCTTGTGATACAGCTAGTAAATCTTAGTAGCACTTGTTGGTTTGTTATGTTACTTTGTTATGCCACTTTGTTTTCAATTATATGACGAGTAAGGAATGTTAGCTATATATACTATTTTACAATATTTTCACAAATTATGAATATGAAAATTTTTTACTAGTTCTCATATAGCCTATCACTAACATAATTTTTTTACTTAACAATAACTATTCAATGTTGCTTTGTTTTCAATTATATAATGAGTAAGAAATGTTGAAGTTATATACTATTTTACAATATCTTCACAAATTATTAATATGAAAATTTTTTACTAATTCTTATATGAGCCCATCACTGATATAACTTTTTTACTCATCAATAATTATTCAACACATCGCAATTTGTAAAATAGTTTGTGGTTGTATCATTTTCATTATATTATTGGACCTGGTCTTTTTTTTTTTTCCCCCTGCCTAAGGCTAATTTAAAGTTTCTTGGATCATTGTATTGAACTGGGCTGGGCCAGGTTAGTCAAGTTGACCGAGTGCTCGTGTTTGAAGTTGAACAACCCTACACCTCCACTTCGGAAGAAATTACAAAACCTTTTAAGTCATATAGTCAATACTTCCACTTCGGTTGAAATTACCAAACCATAATTAGTCCAGCCTTTTTACAAAGCTTTAATTTCTATTTTAGTATTTGGATGATAAAGAATGTAAATTAATTATTTAACAAAAATTCAATTTTTCTTTCCATTCTAAATGGACATATTATTGTATTTGAATTTTGAGTTTTTGACCATTTGACCATGTTTGGTTTGGTTACAGAGAAGGCAAAGGAAGGGAAAATAAATTTTTTTTAAAATAAAGTAATTTTAATATTTTATTTTGTTATATATTTTAAATTAAAAACCCGTGGTAGCCTAGTGGCAATTTTAGATGGCAAAACAAATAATATTTTAATATTATGGTGAACCACGTTAGCTCTTTTTCATCATCTACTTAACGATATGGACTATCTTAACACAATACAAAAAAATTGGGAACCAAAATTGACATGTTAAGGAACATTTTGACTCATAGGACAAATGTTGGGACCAAAATGACAATTTACCTTAGTTTTTTTTTTTCCTTTTAAAATTTTTGCTTATTTGTTATGTAAAGAAAAAAAAATCTTAAGTTTAATTATAATCTTGCCAACTTTCAAGCGAAGCACACTTAATTTATAAATAATCTAACTTTATTTGATGTTTTATGTATAATATGTATAGTTGTATACACGTTTTATTTTCTTTTTCTTTTTCTTTTTCTATAGAGAGAATTCACAATAGTAACTTGTTTTAGCCCAAAAATTTTTTAACGTGAACCTATATATATTGACCCAACCCACATGTCATGTCTAAATATAAGGACCAAAATTGTTACTTATCTCAAAGTTCAAGGGTGATATTTATAAAAATCTCAATATTTTATATGAACCTTTTTAGAATTCGATTACCATAATTTATTTATTTCATACTTGGATAAAGGAAAATCCTAATATAGTTGAGTTGGTTCTGGCTCATGATGTATTGTATTTATCTTCTTCTTAATAAAGTTACAAATTTTTCATTTAAAAAAAAAATTATTGACCCATGTCATTAATACTAACATTTAATTATTTACTGACTGAAACTCAAATTTCACAAGGATAAAAACTTTTTTGGAAGAGAATTTCTTCAAGTCACTATGGCGATTCAAAGTGACCATTGAAGCATACTTTTAATCATATTCCCTCCACCCTTGTATAAGGTTTTATTTATAGCAAAATTGAATAAGGCTTTATTTATATCAAAAAAAAAAAAAAATTTGAATTTATATCAAAATTGAATATACTTCTATGAAACATAAATTTAAAAAAAAAAATACATAAATAAATTAATTAATTAGCTTCTTTTTTATAAATTCTCTCTTGAAGCCTCAAGGTGAGCTGTCAAACATCCACCATATCCATAATCTAATGTTGTAGACCTTAAAAGCATCAATTTGGTGATGAAATGATGTCCACTGTCACTCTGATAAATCAGTCCCAAAGTCTCAAACACTCAAACTCCATTGGTAATCACATCACAAAGGAAGACACAGTTTCTTCAAGAAATTTTCCACAGTTGAATCAACCATCTTGATCATACATACTTTTCATGATGGTAGCTAAATCAAAGGCACACCGGACTAGAATGGTGCCCAACTGGAATTATGATCATCATCAACAGCCTTCAAGTTCTATGACGGCCCCAACAGTACCCTCTCACTTCTTCAAGATAATCCTCCCATCCACCATGCAACAAATGAAACTGGTAATTATCACTCACTCACTATATATACCTTAATTTTTAAGCCTAGTGAATAGTAATACCCTGGTTTCTTAGAAAGACACAGGATAACAAATAAGGAAGCAATCTTTACCAGTACTACTATATTACAATGGCTTGCGAATTTGGTTTTGAATATTATCGAGCTCTTGCATGCACCATTTTAATGATATAAGTTGCTTCGTTCTTGTTTCACTTCTTTTTTTTTTTTTTTTTTTTTTTGGTATTTAGAAACAAAACGATTACTTGATTACTTGCTAGTTCTTGGTTTTGATTTCTATCCATTTTTGTCTAAATTAGTTTATCTAGTTATATAATGGAGGGATACGTTGAATGCAAAGTTCTTTTTTTTTTAGAAGATTAAAAACACTTTGAATATACGAATTTGAAATACATTGATTTTGTTAAAAGACATGGACGAAAAGTGAGTATAGTGTTTAATCATAAATTTTGGCTACCAATAATTGAAAAATAATAATTAAAAAATGGAGTTAATTAAGGAGTAGGAAGTTTATTTTCTCACCCCATTAAAAAATCTTTGAAAATTGATAAATTGTAGCTAACATTTTGTTGGTGAAAATTGTGTTACCTATTCAAAATTAGTTGCCCTTGTTGTCTTCCACGATGTATTGATACTGATTCTGCTGTGTTGAGCAGCTTTCTACACCTTTGGAACTGTTATTTTTATTTTTGTTAGCATATTTTGTGTCAAAATTTTCTTATAATTAACTTCCGAATACATTGTATTTTGTTATTAGTGGGTCTGTTAGTATTTTTTTTTGTTGATCGGAATTCCTCATGACAACTTTTGAAAATCAGTTTAGGTAGAAATTTCTGTTGACACTCTAGGGATGTTGGGTTGACTAAAATTGCACGAACTTGAGAAAATTCAGTTACGAATTCACTTGCTGTTCTAGCCCTTTACCCATCCTACATATTCATCATTTCCCATGAAATTCAATCCTAAATCCCATTTGAGAGTTTGAGAGAAACCTAGCAAAAATTAAGAGCCAACATCTATCCATTCTCTCTAATCTCTCCCTCTCACCATAGCCAAATCCTTGAGAGGAGATTAGATCCTTCACTCCTATCACCATATTAGTGTTGTGAGTGTTGTTTGGAGCCTTGGTAAATGGTAAATTATTGCCTATTGGAGCTACCACAAATCAGCCATGGAGGCTTGAAGATGCAATCAGTGGTTGATTGCAAATCTTGTAACTTGAATAGAGAAAAAAACTTGAGGAGTCAGTTGCGATCAAAAGCTTGGAGGGAAGGGGTACAAGATTACAATACTAGGCTTGGAGGGTTGTGTTGTGTAATTTGTACTACAAGTATCTATTCTAATGCTGTAGAGAGGTTTTTTCACCTGCTACTTGGGTTTTAATTCTTTAATAACATATCTAGTGTTATCTTGTAGTATTGTGTCTTTAAATTTCAAGTGGTTTTAGACTCTATATGCTGTAATGTATTTACCCATGCATATGTTGCTATCCATGCTTAAATCAATTGGTAAACCGTGTAAACTTGGTGTTAATTAATAGATTTTTCCTAATCGATTAAGCCATAATTTAAAATTTGGGACCTAAATGAACACCAAGGTTGGATTAGGTATTTCTCAGAAATACTAGGAATTAGGAACAACAATTTTGGTGTTTTTTTTTCAAATAAAAAAAAATTATTTTTAATGTTTTATTTCTTGTTCAAAAATGTTAGGAAGTCCTTCTTTCTGTAAAATCTTCAATAATGTGGTTAAACAAATTGCAAAACATTCCACCGAGCAAGATTTAGGTACAGTATTTAGATGATATTCCTTAGATTCCTCTTTTAAGGTTCTGCCATGTAGATTTTTTCTCATTGGATAAAAGTGTATTTTTTAGTTAAGTAACCACATGATTGAATCCTAAGAGGGGAATCTAAGGAACAACACATAAGGTACCGTACCTAAGTTTTCTCCTATTCCACCAGAGCCAAAGTGGTAGAGGTGAAATTATGTGATGAACCATGAGCCAATAAAATGCATGTTCATCCCATGGTTTACAAATCATTGCCTCATTGATGTTCAGAGAATATATCAATCTGAATATGTCAGTTCTTGTTTCCTCATTTCATTTTATTAGAAACGCCATGCTAATTGGTATTTTGAGATAATTTTTGAATACTTGGAACTAGGATTGGTGATTCTAAAAAAATTAAGCGAATGGGAGAAACAAGAAATCAATCAAATTTTTTTTAAAGTTCAATTGAAGTGATCGGTTTGGGTAGCCAAGGTTCACTAATTTTACAATTGTAATATTTCTACATCTTTGAATCACATGTTTCATTGATATCATTTTACATTTTAATTTAAAGACAAAATAACTTAATTTGGTGAGCTGCAGATGATCCCTGAAAAGTTTGTGAGGGAATTTGGGAATGAACTATCCACAGTTGCCAAACTCACTGTACCTCATGGTCATATTTGGCAAGTTGGATTGGAGAAAGCTGACAAGAGCATTTGGTTTTGTGATGGGTGGAAGGATTTTGCAGAATACCATTGTATTTGTTATGGTTACTTTCTAGTCTTTAGATATGAAGGAAATTCAAATTTCCGTGTTCTTGTATTTGATAAGACTGCCACTGAAATTCAGTATCCACTGAGCAAGAATTGTAATTTGGAAGATCAGGTGGAAATTGTTGAATTAGATGATGCATACATATCAATGCATGACAAGTTGAATGAAAATGAAATTTCTAACTCAGAACAGTTTCCCTCAAAACATGAAGAAGTGAAAGAAAAGTTTGTAAAGAAAAAATTTTCCAGCACATCATCAAAAGGGGAACTCATGATGTCCAGAGGAGGAGAGCGAGCAATCCAAGCTGCCAGAACATCTAAGCCTAAAAATCCTTCTTTCATGGGAATCATACAGCTGTATAATATACGTAACCGTTACATGGTGAGTTGTTATACATGATTTGATTATGAAGTTTACAAATATTGCCTTAAAATATGTTTAGTCGCAATCTTTCTTTCTTGTGCAGTATGTACCTGCTGGATTTGCTTTCAAGTATCTTCGTCAGTGTCAAATTGCCAAACTGGAGACTTCTGATGGAAGACAATGGCCTGTCAATTGCTATTACAGAGAAACTTCATGCTCAGCAATGAATATAGGGCGGGGATGGATCATATTTGCCAGGGAGAATAATTTAGAAGAAGGAGATGTTTGTGTCTTTGAGCTGATCAAGAGGAAGCCTGTTGTGCTTAATGTGTCAATATTTCGTGTAGTTGACTATGCACGTAATGCACTACTAGTGAAATAGGCTTCAGAATCCAAACTTGGTTTCAGAGATGTTTGAACTTGAAGTGCCTAATTAAGCTTATGAGGTACCTTTTTTTGGGGGGGGCTAAAGTTTACAAGGTACCTTTATATCTATGGACTATATTAGTTCTGGTTAGTGTGATGAGTTTTGAACTCTGGATTCTAAAACTTTTGTCTAAGCTTGTTGATACAGCTAGTGAATCAATTTGAAGAAGTTTGTTATATTACTTTGTTTCCAATTATATAATTATTGGACCTGGTCTTTTACTTGTTCTTTTTTTCTGCGAAAGGCTAATTTTATAGATCTTGGATCACAGAATTGGACTGGACTGGGCCAGGTTGGTCGAGTGGGCCGAGTCTTTGTACAACTCTAGTTGTAAGATCACAAGCTCCACTACCAATTTGTTTAAACTTGTGCTTAACAGAGTGCATTAACAAAAACAATAAGTTAAACCATGCACATAAGATGATAAAATTTTGTGTGGATTAGTCAACTATATAGATAAATTGAGTAGTAATTTTTTTTTTTTTTTTTTTTTTTGGGTTTTAAAAATGAATCAGTCTATTTCGTAGTAGCTGGCCAGTGGTCCAACACGTCGTGAAGACTTAACTGGTAGTCAAATATAATCTATAGATTTAACATAGAAAGGGACAAAGATTGAGACAATAGAACATACTTGAAAAACTGTACAGATGAGTATTAAAACAACCATTGATTACACAAATTACGTGATCCATCTGACAAATTATTGTCCTTACTCCTCTAGAGATAGAGATAGAGATAGAACATTAGAATTTAGAACTCAGTCATATCGTCTTTTCTACTCTCTCTCTCTCAGTCTCTCGTCATTCTTTGTTTGTGAGAGAGAGAGATTGTGACTATTGGCGATGTAAAAAATGAGATTTGTAAGTTTTTTTTTTTTTTTTTCTGTCTATAATCTCCGTCAGAAAAATAAGATCAATAGTCGTTGTTCTTTGTTTTTTCTTCTCCAATCCCATCCAACCGTTTATTATGTTAATTTTATTTTATAGTATTTGGGATTTTTTTAATTATCAAATATATATATGATATAATATTTATTAATTTCAAAATGATATTACATAAACTTTTTATCTAAGATTAAGATCATATAGTAATATAGTGTACTCCACTTTAAAATGGTGTCCACAATGATTCTAGTGAAAGGCAAGTTCCATTAGTCACAATTTATTACCTAAACAAGATTTACAAAAACAAATGGTGAAATTTATGCATTTACAACATAATTACTTTATAAAAATGAAAAAAAAATTATTTTTTCCAATATTAATTTAATATTTTTAATAAAAGTTTCTATGAGATAAGTGAGAAGTGAAATATTAAACTAAAAATGCTTTATTTTTTTTTAATCAAAATCAAGAGTAAGTCTACTACCACAACTATTTTTACAATTTTAGTCCTAACTTTTCATATAATGAGTTGTAAATGTGGAACAAAAATGATAATTTCATGTGAATCTATAATTTTACCACTCACAAATTATTACATGGACAAATTAAGGCAAAATTGTAAAAACAGTTCCAGGCCTACTCTAAAATCAGTCAATCTATTAGCGGTCCAGTTGCATGGTACAGTAGTCACTGCTCTTTACAGCTATACTCTTGTGCCACATGCCAAAAGGCAAGACAGAGTTTAACTAGTAGTGAAATATAGCATGTAGATATTGCAGAGACAGAAACAAAGAAAGAGACAGAATAGAACAAACTGGAGAAACTGTACAGAGGAGTATTAACTTCGATTCCGATTCCTACGTAACTATGCACAATTAACATGATACAGCGCTGACATCGATCCTTCCTCTTTTTCTTACCGGTTCTGCTACTGACATGTGACACCAAAAAATTCACATATTCTCTTTTTTACGTCATCAACTCAACACTCATCTAGAAGTCACACACACTCAGTTTTCTGAGCAATAGATATATAGATAGAATAACTAGTCCACTCACTCATTTACTGATCGAGCTAATATATATAGAACTCCAGGAGCTTATTTACTTAAATCTGATCACATAGAGCTATAGAACTTAGACTTACCCATTCGGACCACCACAACAAACACAAAGTAAGCAAGAAGGTAGACAGTAGACTTATTTTTTTCTCATGGCACCGAAGTTGACTGATATAGACCTAAGTGGATTGCAATGGACTGAAAAGATTGAATTGGACCCAAGTGGACTAAATGAACTGAACTAGACCGAATGGACCGAAGTTAACAGAATTGGATTAAATAGACCAAACTGGACTTAAATGAACCAAAATGTTATAATGATGTAACTCAATAGGAGTGTAACAACAGTAAATAATATGCTTTAGTTTTTAAATATTATATAGATTTGTAAAAAAACAAATAGAAGTTAATATATATATATATATATATATATATAATTCCTTCATTCAAGAGAGATGTAGTGAGGATAGTATGGGAATAATATTTCAATGCAATAATTCTTATGTAGTTTCTGCAAAGACTTGTAGCTTAATTGATACTTCCTAATGTTCCAATTGAAATTTTTACAGCTCAAATCCCTTATCTTTGACTATTGAATTATTAAAAAATAAAATAAAAACAAATTTAGGGACACAAAATTTTGGTTTTGGCTTACCCATGGTGCTCCAATAATGCAAGCTAGTATAAATTATTTTCCCCAAACACTTCCAATTAACATATCATCAATTCAAACTTACTCGGGTATATCCTTTCAAAAAAAAAAAAAAAAAAGAACTTAGTTGGCTATTAATGTGCTTAAGTGCTAAGTGTTTAAATAATGGCGTTACACTCTATGTCATTGGTAAGGAGATATGAACCTAGGCGTTTTTGTTGGAAACATCATGAGATATTAATTGAATTACAATTCTTTTGAAAATAATTTGAAAGTTAGAATAGGATGGAGGAAGGAGACTTAAATCTAAAATGTATATGTTAAAAATTTGATGATATGATTTTGTAAATATTTTAACATTTTTACGACTATCTTATATGGTAGATTATAACTAACAATTTATCACTTTTTTTTTTTTTTGAGAGTCATAACAATTTATCACTTGTATAAACGTTAGATAGGAGATTTATTTTTTCTTTATAACCATGTCAAAAATTTGCAAGAAAGGTTGCATGAAATTTCCTACAATTATTGAGAACCTATATCTTCCCAACAATGCTATGATTAATGTGGTCTTCTATGTCACCAGTACTCACCGGTAAAAAGCAAAGGAGACTTGACAATGACAAGTAATCAAGACACCGTATAGATATCATATAACAGAATAGAGACATAAAAAGCTGAAGACTTGAGAAAAGATGCACATGGGAATGGAGTCCTCTCTAGTCTACTAGCGTACAACTTATAGATACAATACATACAACCTCATCCACATCACACACTCATTCAACTGCATCATTGTTGATTTTAACATGTTGGAAAAATGATGAAATATGGGCTGGTTAAGAATTTCTCTAAATCACATATTTTCCATACAACTGCATCATTGTTAAAATATGTGTTTCTCTCAGTTTGATTGATTAGTTTGTAAGTGATTTCACCAGGCAATTTGAGTATTTGATTGGACAAAAAATAAGGACATTTGGTGAACTTAGAAATAGGGTAAAAACCTAAAGATTGATTATTCAAGTTATTGTTTTCTGTGTTCTCAAAAAAAAAAAAAAAAAAAAAAGTTATTGTTTTGTGTAGCATTACTCCAATGCTCACTAATGGAGAAAAGGGGGGAAAATCCTTCCCTGTAAATAGTTAAAAATGAAAATCTTAACATTAAGTGCAACTTTTGGAAAAGTATGGATTCACTTTCCATGCGGTTCGGCCACACTTTTCTCTAATGTCTTCTCTCTTCCCTTTTCTCTTCACTCTATCACGAATTTCAAAACAGTTCTAATTAACAGTTTTATATTTGTTTATGTCTAGAGTTAATAGTTTAACAAAATCCACAAGCATAACCACTATAAATATCACCACAATCCAAAGCAATAAAAAGAACACACTCATTTTGGTGACAAACTGAAAAACTTTTGAAGAACGTACCAAACAAAACACACCCCCACTTAGGGGATAATAGAATCTTGAGAAAATTCATCTTTATTCATAAACTAAAAGTTGTTACACCAAAGTATTCTCTAAAAGATTTCTACCAATTTCACTAGTAGAAATTTTAGAATCTTTGTGGTTTGAAAGGACAATTGACGTAGGAAAACTCTAAAGGTGAAATTCAAGAATAAGCTCATGAAGAGAAAATAGAAAATAAACTCCCAAGGAGAGGGTTTCTGAATGTTTCATCTCAAGAAATTAAGGCTCTTCCTATGTTATCGAAACAACAACCTCTCCCTTTGAAAAAAGTTCAAAGTGAGGCATTTTATAGGTAGGTAAAGGCCCTAAATCAATCATAATTAAATAAGTAGGGAAAAACTATAATAATTTCACTTAAGAGTCAAGCAAATTCTCAGAGACAGTATAGTTGTGCAAACTTTAAATTGTCATATTTACTCATTTCAGATCCAATTGGTTCAAATTTGTGTTTGTCTTGAACACTGGATGCTACTTTCCAATGAAATAGACTTGAATCAAAGATTTCTTATGTTGTAAAAGAAAGGGTCAAAAGATAATCAAATCATCACTTTAAAGCTAATTTTTTTGTCTTTGAAAAACTTTTGAACCAAACTCAGCCCTAACACTATTCCCTTTATATAACCTAAATTTAATATGTTTTGTGACTCAACCCTAACATATTTTTCTTTATATAGCCTAAAGTTCTTATGTTTTGACATTACATCTATAGACTAGGAAGCTTACTGTCTCTCACTATTCAAGCTTGTTTCAAATTAATAAGAAGATGTACGTAGCTAATACTTATTGGAGAAATTTTTTGCCTTGCATGTTTGGTTTTGAATATTCTCGTACTCTTGTACGCATCATTTTGTCGACAGGTTTTTTTTAGGATACGATGACTGCAAATGATTTTTTTTTTGGGGGGGGAATTTTCTAAAAAATTCTTACAAATTTAGGCTCATGGAGAAGACAAAAATATTATTTTGCTGTCACTAGGAGTTGGAAGTTATTGTCTGATCACAACATTCAAACATGTTAAAAATTTTAATAAATTGTAGCTAACGCATTCATACTGATTCTCCAGTGTTGAACAGCTTTTCTACACCTTTAAATCACTAAGAAGTACTAGCTAGGAACAGCTCTGTATGTTGTCGTTGTTGTTGTTGTTGTTGTTTTTTTTTTTTTTTTCCTTAAAAAAAAAAAAAAAAAATCTTATTTCCTATGTTTTGCTTCTACATCTTGGGAACCAATAGATACGTTGAGAAATTTTTGAATACTTGCAATGTGGATTGGTGATTCTAATTTTTATTTTATTTTTTTAAATGGAGAAACAAGAAATTAACCAAATCAAATTTTAAAAAGTTTAATTCTTTTTAATGTTTGTGTAGTCAACGCTAGCTAATTTTACAATTTTAACTATTAGAAGCAATATTTCTACATCTTGGGAACCAATTAAGGTTTCATTAATTTCATTTTACATTGTAATTAAAGATGATATAACTTAATTTAATTTGGTGGCTACAGAGAATTCCTGAAAAGTTTGTGAGAGAATTTGAGGATGAACTATCCACTGCTGTCAAACT